>CM050204.1:9012500-9032500 GCA_027475355.1 Coilia nasus | reverse complement strand
ACAACACAATATATAGTCACAGTTCCCCATTTATCAAAGCCAAAAGAACAAAACCTTAGTTTTTCATTACTCTCGTTACTGTGTACACTAGCGAGCATCTGGAGATTTCGTTGCTCTCACACTCTAGTGGCCGTGCAGATTCTCACCTCTCTACAGCATTGTGTGTGTGGGTGGGTGTGTGTGTGTGTGTGTGTGAATGAGTTATCATAGCTGCACCCAGTTTCATCCTGTTTGAACACTTTGCACTTGCAGCCTGAGGGAGCGGGAGAAGCAGGTGGCTGGTCTGGAAGAGGAACTGAAGCAAGCCAAGAGCAGTGCTGATCTCGTGAGTCACCCCCACACACCCCCCACTGCACCCCAAACTCCCCCGCCCTCGTGTCCACCTGCCACATGACCTGCACATGGTCACCTCATCCTCTCCACATCCAATTAGGCGACATTTTCTCCTAATGCATGCTTCATCTCTATTTTTTGTTTTTTTGTTTTTTTGTTTTCTAGCTACCTGACCACACAGCAGAATTGGCATCGCTGCAGAGCAGGTACACCTCTAAGTGTTTTCTTGTTTGTTTGTGTAGTGTGGTTGTTTGTTCTGTTTTTACACCTCTTGCTTCTTAACTCATCGATCATAACGGACACGACTGCACTCGCTTTTGCGGCTATATACGTTGCTGGTCAACGGAGGCTTTTGATTGCATGCATCTTCAGTTCTGATTCTGAAACGGTATTTCCCCTTTTTTTTCGTAGCCTAACAGAAAGAGATGCCCTTGTGACCTCACTACAACAGGAACTGCAGAAGTTGACAGAAGCAGAACAATCAAAGGCAAGTGACAAAGTAAGGAAGTCTGACTTCTTCACTCTGTGCTCCGCAGAGGATAAGCTTTGCGGCATGAAATTGGACACGTTGTGGCTAGACATTGGTTTGGGTCTATAGGTTAAACTGCAGACTTAAAAGGTGTCTTTACACAGCAGTAAGTCATTGAGGCAGCTGCAGGGCTGAAAGATTTCAGGAAGGGTACATAATAACTTTGATAATAGTGTTTTGATAATTGCAGGCATTGAATTGTTTCTTGCTTTATGCCCTGCAGCTGTCTTGTAGCTGTCGTATATTCTCACAGCACAACCTCTAGTTTATCTTTTGTCAGCTGTACGAAAACTGTGCAAACCACAAACCTATAGGGTGAAACCATATGAAAGAGGAGCCCTTTGCACAATTGCCTATCTTTTGGTTAGCGTGCATTTTAGCAAGAAGTTCAAATGAAACTGAGAACCAGGTTTTTATGTTGTTAACATATTTATTTTCCCTAAACAGGCAGAGGTCACAGCATTTCAGTCAGAGACTAAAGAAGTCCTTCACTCACTTTTCCCTCATATCGACATTCGGACAGAAGAGGTGCCTAGAATTTTAACTGAATTTTTTTTTTTTTTTTCTTAGTATAAATTTCTCTCCTAATAATTAAGAACACAGATGCAGTTTACTCAAACAAATCTCTAATGCTTTTATCTCCAGACCAAATGGTTGCAAGACTTTGCACAGAAAGCAGCAGAGACATTGAACCAAATGCAACAGAGTCAGGAAACACAGCAAAGCACAGCAGAGCTGGAGGTAAGTGGCACAGTCAACACGCACTGGCAGCCATGCTACCAAAAGGGGCAATAGTCTGGTTTCCATTCAACTTATTTACATCAGTTATTCATTCACATTCATAATAATAAATTTGCGTAACGGGATGCCCAATCGACAGTCATTTTAGGCAGCAAAGATTAATGTGCATTTTCAGTGTTTCAAGCTGAGGGTGTCCTGTTCGAAATAATGAACAAAAATGGGCATTTAGGTTGGATTGAAGGCCAGTTAGTCATTTTGTCATTTTGTCAAAATATTAGAATTACACAGGCATGAAGGCATTTATGGATTTTGGAGTGTTACTAGACTTTTTCTCTTTTTGTGAGCACTCTTTCACTCTTTTTATGAGCAAGGTCTTTGCAGTAGTGACGACTGCCGTGTGTGTGTGTGCGTGTGTGTGTGATCGTGCTTTGTCCTTTTGTTTATCTGTCTTTGTTTATCTTTCTGCCTCAGGAGGTATCAGGGAAGCTGAAGGCCGCAGAGGAGAGCCAAGTTACACTACAGGCCGAGTGTGAACAGTACCGGAGTGTCCTGGCGGAAACGGTGAGCATTTACCCCCAGCCACACACACACACACACACACACACACACACACACACACACCGGGCCAGTTTTTATCTCACAGGCCTGGCTTCACAGCCTGTGTTCGAATGTTCATGTGTTTTTGTGTGCGTGTGTGCGCGCGTGCGTGCGTGCGTGCGTGCGTGCATGCGTGCGTGCGCGTGTGTGTGGTGCACAGGAGGGCATGCTGAAACATCTGCAGAGGAGTGTGGAGGAGGAAGAACGAGGCTGGAAGACCAAAGTTGCTGAGTTACAGGAGCAGCTCAAGACGGTGTGTACACTCTTTCACTTGGTTTTCTTTAGTGTCGAAATATGTCTCTCTACGTGTATGCGTGTGGACTGGATAAATCTTCGCACGTCTTCCTTTCATACGCAGTAAAGGTCAGGGACGAGCAGTCACTAGTTTCACTGACAGTAGTTTTGTGCCTTTACTGAACTGAACTCCCCCCAGCAACGCACGGTTGTTTGCCACTGCACACGCACAGGTGAAACATCGGTCTTACAAAAACATGACCACATGACCACACAACAAAATATGCACAAAATACACGAACACAGGAAAATATGTAGCTTCCCTCTACACTTGCACTGGTAAACGATGGGATGGGGAATTTCACAAAAACATGGGCACACAACGAAATTAACTCAAAATATATGAGCAAATAAAACAGTGAGAAAAACAGCTAAATAATTGCAAACAGCTGTCTGGCAGTTTTTACTTTTTACTGCACTAAGCTGCACCCTGACTGACTTCCCTGGCGCTACTGGACTGTAACCAAACTTGCCATGTGCATCTCTGTTCTGTGTTCCTTTGTCAAACTGTGAAGCACATTGAACTACATCCTTTTGTATGAAATGTACTATACAAAAACAGATTGTAATTGTTATGATTATTATAATTGGTGTTATTATTAGTAGTAGTCTTATAATGATTGTTGTTGTTGTTGTTATTACCTGGTCACCAGGAGGGGATTGACCAGGTATTGCAACGACCCTGTCAGTGTGTCTGTCTGTCTGTGTGTCTGTCCACCCGTATTGCAATGACCCTGTCCGGCCACATGGGGGACCAGGTTGCCATCTCTGATTGCACTTGTTGTTATCACTATAAGCTGATTTCCTGTCCGCTCCCCAGGCCCATGAGAAGGTGCAGAGCCTGGAGCAGCTGGCAGAGAGCCAGAGCACAGATCAGGTAGGTGTCCTCCACAGCAATCACTGCCTTTGCATGCACTTTCAGGATCCCCAATGTGAGGCTCATCCCAGTTTTGGTCATATGCAGAATAAGGTGTTTACATTAACTTGGAGAAACTTGGAGAATCCCTGTTTACATATTAAATATTAGCATCCCAATTTCTTCTCACATAAAAGATTCTAGGGTGGAAAATCTTAAATGTATCCTGGCAACAATTGACGTTGTCGCGGTCAATGCTGTTAGAATCTTCATACACTTTTGGATATGGTTGATGCATGAGACAGTATCCCGGCTTCTTTGGGAGTACTCCACCTGGCATATCCGGATTAATCAGCATTCAAAATAAGGGTTTTTCGGGATAATGAATTCTGGAGAAGGTGTTCATATGTGCTAACACAAAGCTGGGATACTTAATATCTTGATTGATTTTGGGATACTGAAGTACATGTACACACACTCAATGACCTGTCCCTCCACACACTGCATGACCTGAGGTAGTACACTCCCTTTACACTGTGTGTGTGTGTGGAGGGGGGGGGGGGGGGTTACACACGCTGGTATGGCCACACATGTAGCTTCTTGTGGTGTGTGTTCCACACGTAACCGTGCTGTGTGCTTGTGTTGCCATGGCAGCTGAAGGAGCAGGTGATGCTGCTGGAAGCTCAGCTGGAGAAGCAGCTGGAGTCGGCCACCTCAGACAGCCACAACTACTCTGAGGAGATGACACAGGTGGGGACCACACTTTATTCCTCCTTTCTTTCCCATCTCTTACTTGTGTACTTATAATAGCAATAATATTTTTTATTTAAATGGGTTATTAACAATGTAGGCATTTTATACATTATGATGGCACTTTTTTAAAACAAAGTTACAGAGTGCTGTACAGTATCAAAACAAAAAATACAAAAATGAATAAATACATTTGATGTGTAAATTAATACATTTAAAATCATCGCATGTTTAAAACAATTAACAACCACAAACAACAAAAGAAGTAATAATAAAATGACAGTAAAATTGTGTAATTATTCCATCTGTGGAAGATCTGTGGAGCTCTAATTCTTCACCGCTCATGTCTTGCTTTCTCCATTCATTTCTCCATTCATTTAATCTTTACTATGAGTTACTTGACAGTCATGTATTCACTGGTGCTGCCTCTTGTGTAAATGCCGCAGCTGAAGCAGCTGCTGGCCGAGACCCAGACCCAGCTGGACGGGGCCCACAGGGAGGCGCAGGCTCAGAGGGAGGAGCTGTCTCTGGTGAGTGGCGCCACCTAGTGGCCAGGAGGGGTTATTGTGGGTGTGATGAGGTTGGGTGGGGTGGAGGGAGTGGTGTGACGTTACTGAGTGTGTGCTGAGCTGACAGGTTCCTGTTCCAGGTCAGAGAGCAGCTGAGCGAGATGACGGAGCGCGCTCAGAGAGAGGACCAGGTCGTGGGGCCGCAGAACGGCCAGTCCGAGCCCGAGGTCTGTCAGGGCGGGGTGCGACGCCATCTTGGGGCACCCTGGAGGGCCTGATGGGAAGGGTTGGACATACTGGTCAAGAAAAATGAACAAAACAAAATATCTGAATCATAGAAGATGTTTACTTGTATTCATAGTATACATAGTATGCCTTTGTATGAACAAAGACATTTTAGGCATTCAAAAACCTCTCCCTTTAGAAAATAAGGACTTGACTTCCTCAGGACTTGACTTCCTCCAGATGTCCAATGCATCCCGCAGGCTGATTAGGTTCATAACGCTAACCGTCTTGTGTGTTTCACTAGTGTGGCTCCTGTCATCACTTGGCACTTTCCTCACTCTGACGAGCATGCTCACGTTTGTTTCTGTTTTTGGCAGAGGGGGTATAGTTTTCTCTCACTAACTACATGTTCTTTTTGAGTTGAAGGTTGCTGTGTTCCTACTCTGCATTCACTTAATTTTTTTTTTTTTTAACTTTACTTTTGCTTGAAAGACTGAACAACTGCTCACACCTAAGCACTAACCCTTAATGAATACCAAAGTACAACCAAACCATGAAACATAACACTCCCACACACGCTCACACACACACACACACACACACACACGCGCGCACACACACACACACACACACACACAGGTTGTGGCCTTACTAATGAACTTTTCTTGTTAACATGTCCACCGTTTGTGTGTGTGTGGTAGTATGTGTGTGTATTAAAAGGAGTGAGAGAACGTGTATGTGTGTGTGTGTGTGTGTGTGTGTGTGTGTGAGACAAACTGACTGTGGGCCCTTGTGTTTCAGGTCCGGGCTAAGTTGGCTTCCACAGCTGAGCAGCTACAAGAGGAGGAGGGCCTGAGGCAGCAGATGTCTGAGGAGTTCCAACAGGTAACTAGGGGCTGCCACCCATGACCCATGACCCTTCACCCTTCACCATTCACCCATTCTCACCTCTCAGTTCTCCACTACTCAAGTCACATCGGTTGACTCCCTGATAAAGGCTTGATTTGCTGAAAATGCGTTGAGTTTTTAAAGGTTAATATGACCAAGCCATAACAATAAAGGCTTTTTAACTTTTGTGAAATGAGTGCCTTGGGGCTTTCTTTGTGGTGTATGTATCTAAAATTTCCAATCCAAAGCCAACCTCAGGAAGTACTCGTCGGTGGACATTTTGTTGAAGTCACATTATTTAAATTCTCTAACCAACACTTACATGTATTGTCTGTCTGCTCTTGCCCTATGATCTATCTATGTGACCTGAGCTTAATTGTCCTCCTCCACTGTAAGTTGCTTTGGATAAAAGCAACGGCTAAGTGTAGTGTAATGTAATTCTCCCCAGAATTACCCAGCCATAATAAATGGCTGCTGGGTGTCTGCTTTTGTTTTTTGTGTGTCTTTAATTTGCCCTGGCCCCTCTCTTTCTCTCTCGTGCGTGTGTGTGTGTGCGCGCGTGTGTGTGTGTGCGCGTGTGTGCGCGCGTGCGTGTGTGTGTGCGTGCGTGTGATGGACAGGCCCAGAGAACAGTGACGGAGCTGCAGGCCCAGTTAGATCTGCTCAAGGCTGCGGGGGACACAGACACAGAGGACGTAGCAGAGCTGAAGGTAATAAGTGGGGCTATTATGCCATCCATGGATGTCTGGGCCTCGCATCACCTCTTGCTTTTATATTGCTCAGTATTGTCGTCATACAGACCTCACAATTTCACCATCAGGAAATACATAGTGAGTTCCCATGCAACTGTGTTCCCGTGCAACTGTGTGAAATCCTGAGCAGTTCTTATTCAGCCTTTGAAGATGACGAGTGCATTGATTTGCTAGGATGAGGTAGATTATCAGTGGATTTGTGTATAGCCAATACACCACCACTAGATGTGTTTTTGCAACTCTTCCCAAATAGGCTTGGAAAAGTTAGTGTTTACAGGCTGTGGCGAAAAAGTCATGCAAAACGGAGTGTTCTGTATAAGGAGTTTTTGCCTGCTGAACATCATTGGGAACATTAATATTTGAACTGAGTTAGAAATCGTTGTTCAGGCGACGTAAACACTGTTGCAATCTATTGATGTCTGGGCCTAGTGGTGTATCGTCAAACTGAAAAGTAATGTTTCAACATTAATACCTTGAGATGTAGTAGCTTTAGTTAAACGTCTATTGTTTGCATCTTCTGCTGCAGGAGCGACTGGAGAAGGAGAAGAAATTGTCGAAGGACCTTGGCCAGGCTGCCACCAAACTTCAGCAGCTACTGAAAGTCAGTCACGAGCAACTTGCCAAAGAGAAGGACGCAGTCAAGGTCCTTAGGGACCAGCTCCTAGCAAAGGTAACAGACAGAAATATGTCCTCTGAGCAAAACTATCCAGTACAGTACATATTCTGATGTGCTACAAGTAACTATTTACTTGCTAGTGGCTGCTTTTTTGACACAACTGACACAAAATGTATGCTAAAGTTAAAAAATGTAATATAATTGTGTGAAATGAATGTTTTTCAGGATGAGACTGGGGAAGTGAAAGAGGGAACATCTGTCTGAAGTAGACACACACTACATAGTTTGCCAAAATGCCTTACGATGACCACAATATGCATTCCTGCAAGTTGATTTTTTTGTTGTACTGTAGTTAAATTAAAAATTCAAAGGAAAAAGTAAGAAAAACTTTTCATTGTTAAATGTAGGTAAATGTGATAGAAATCTCCTTTTTTTTTAATGTTGATGCAAACATTCCATTAATGAACTTCTGACCATGTCAGAAAAATATCCCTAATCTACCTTTGTTCAAAGTCCCCAATGGTTCAGTGTTAAGGGAAAACGCATGTACGTTAAATGTACATCAACTAGTGCAATGACTTTATCGTTTGCTTTGTCAAAGGCTGAGAAAAGTTGGAACATGTTAAGGTACAATGCTTTACATTTTATGCCCTCTACTTTCTGTAGCTGGCTGGAAACAAAAATGTATGAATTTGATATTGAATAAACTACAATGTAGCTTTAAAAGTGTGTTTGCTGTTGTTCAATGAACCAAAATCAGGATTCAGCTGGGGGTCACCGTGCCAGCACACCTAGTGTAACACAATCTTTTTCATTATTGAGTTTCTCGGTTTCTCATTGTCTAGTCTGACACAATGTGTAGACAAAGGGTTAGTCAGTAATTTCACAGGAAGTTGAATATCACAGCAGATAATCTAGCAACACAGTAAAAGTCTGACTGGAGGGCAAGAAATACTGTCTTGACCCAGAACCAAATGGGCAGTGTGGCTTGTTATATGTGCTATGTGCACTACAGCCAGCTGTTAGTCTACACAGCACCCCCCTCAGGAGCTCAGGATGTGCATTAGCCTGGTAAACCCGCCCCTCGTACTTCATTTCATTCGAGGGGTTGATTTATTAGGTTAAAGGTGCATAGCCTTAGGCCTGTTTCATGCTGCATGTTTATAGCAGTTGTGTTACCTGCTCATTTCCATATCTGTGCTGATGTAAAGGGTTTAGCACGTTCGCACCGCCTGTCTGCCAAGCAGCTTAAGCCAAAGGTCATTTAGGATTTCAGCAAAGGTCATATTGTTCAAGTGTGATGTACCTCAATGAAAAAAGGGGCCCAATGGTTGCAATAATGCTTTGGCAATGCTAGCAGTACGAACCTGGCCTTGTAATGGATGCCCTTTTGTACCTTTGGGTAGCTGGTATATAAAAAAAGTGATTTTATATGAAAATAACCTTAAAAAGTGGGAGTCAAAAGCAGAAGGATTCAGTAAGCACCAGGAAAAGTCAACACAGTTTCGATCATATTTTTAATTATTTTTCCCCCAATTGTGTCAAAGAATGAACAATGCGTAGACAGTTTGTTAATTAGCTTAATGGAATGTAAATCACAGCTGGTAAAACAGGACAAGAGTAAAAAGCCTAACTGAAGGGGCAGAACACCGCTCTGAATACTGAAAGAGAGCCGCTCTTCGCTCCAGCCACACAGCCACAAACCTGATTCGGCACACTATTAAGTCCTAACCTGGACCTCATGGGCAGAATCACGCTCGTTCAATGAAGACTGAAGCGGAGTCATTAGACTGGGTCTCCACTAGGGGGAGCAAGCAGCTTTGATATGCACTTCTTCAGGGTTATAAGAGCCACTCAAAAATGCAGTGAACCAGACAGAGGGCACTAAAGTGAAAGCACAAGGAACAAAGTGATTTAGAAATAAACTTACAAAATCAAAACATCAAAAAAATAAAAATTTAAATCTCCGTAAGCTGTCATAAGGACTGGTCAGGACATTTTGTTCTTTGTAGGAACTCCACGACCCCAGACTCCACAACTTCTCTCCAAGGCAATTATGAGTTTAACAACCAAAAACAAAAACTCTTAAAAAAGGAACAAAAACACACTTAAAGCATTCCGTCTGCACTGTTGCACAATTCTGTTGATACATCAACAGGAGTACTAAAGGGTATTCCAGACGGTAGGTGTAGTCACTTACCTAGGTATGTTAACTCAAAGCAAGTGGTACACCTTCAAACAGAGGAGACCTGAGGCCTTGTTTTTCCAGAGAAAATAAAGCCATCAGACTCTTGTATAAAGACTTTTACCACTTCCTGAGTTAACTTTAGGTTAGCCACTAAACCATCATCTGGAATACCCCCTGAAGCAGTTGCTGGGTGGTTACACGGTCTTGCCCTCCAGTTCCTTGATCGATCCCCTGCTGCCCAGTTTCTCTATTAGTGCACTGGAGTCCTTGGCATCTGAGAGATCGTTAACCTGCCACTCGATTTTAAGCCCTGTAGAAACACAACACACAGACCAGGTTTAGCCCATTTCACTGACTGGATCACTAGCTCCCTTTCGTCCCATCATGAGTTAAAGGAGACACTGATACGTTTCAGCTACAGTAAGTGACAGTCATTATAAGGTACATAGGCCTAGTTTAAGATGGCTGACTGTCTTAGAACAGTGCATTCTGGACTTGAACACTGTGCATGATAGTATCGTTTTTGCATAATCGTGTCTAAACATCACTATATTAAATTAAAAAAAATCATACTCTAGCAAGAAAAGTTAAGCCAGCCCCTTTCCAATATGATGGTTGTCATTCATACTCCAATCCTGTAGCCGCCGGTTAAATATTATGCAACCTCGTTAGATTCATAGCTAGATTTAGACAGTGAGAAATTGGGGCACAATGCATTCTTTTAGAGGGATGTGGTTCTCTGTCTTGCACCTGGTGCATGGTTCCTTACTGGCATAATACATCATGGGAGAGTTTCATCTGTTTTTGGAGTGCCGTGGGCTTGGACTTTGGTGGCTTGCTTATAAGAGGATCAACCACATGAATCCTGCTTTTGTCATGGAGCAAAATCTGCAACATTTTTTGGCAATTGGATCGCTGTTGGAGACAAGCACCCCCACAGGCCGACAGGTAAGCTCATGATCAATTACTATCTAGACGATGGGGGTGCAAGGTCCAAAACCGTAACAAGCATCAACTCCGTGGGGCGCACAAGTCTAGCCCATGGAGGTATTATAGTAACTGGAGGAAGTCAGGAAGTCCCACCCCCATTCATTTCAGTGGGAAATCCTAGGCTAGTGAATTCAGCCAAATGTTTTGCCAAATTCAGCCAATACTAATTTTTTTAAAGCAGTTTCCCAGGGCTCATTTCCGCCCCCATTTTAGTTAGCCAATTAAGTGCCATGTTACTGATTGACAGGTAGAGCAGAAAAAATGGGGGACAGCTGTGGTCTAGCGGTTAGGGAGTTGGTCTTGCAATCAGAAGGTTGCTGGTTCTAATCCCGCCCTACCCACGGTTGAGATGCCCTTGAGCAACGCATCTAACCCCCACACTGCTCCAGGGACTGTAACTGAAACCCTGTAAATATCTGTAAGTCGCTCTGGATAAGAGCGTCAGCTAAGTGTAATGTAATGTAAATGTAATCGGCTGAAGCTAACCAGCCAAATCCTGACTCCCTGGTCTAGCTAGCCCATCATGTTAGCCAGCCAGCGAGCTTAAACCAGCCTATTAGCTATATGCTAATGATGATGGCCAGCAAGGATCTCTTTGGATTGTGAGCTGAACTGATTATGATGTAAAAAGGTAAGTAGAACTGTTAAGGGGAATATCCCAACATTTAAAACATTTACACCTGGGCCAACTGATTATGAATTGTGGACAACAGTGTTTAGGCCCCCTTTTTAAGCACTGGCATGTCAATAAAAAAGAACGAAAAACTAAAGCAGTTAAGCTTGTTAAACTGCTGGACAGAATTCTCCTGTGGAAATGCATGGTGTGAATTAATAAAAAAATTTAACAGAAGATCTTTTGTCAATTGAGCAAGAAAGCAAAGCAGACATACCTTGCAGCTTCTTCCTCAGGGCGCCCTTTGAGCTGGCGTACAGCATCTTCTTCTTGAGTGAGGCTTCATCGGGAGCCCTTCACAAAGACACAGTCACACACACACACACACACAGACACACACACACACACACACACGTCAAGAAGGCACTCCGCTCCAAATGCTCCGCCCCAGAATGTGCACTCAGAACAACTTAAAAGATGACTTACATGCCTACACAGACAGAGCCGACAGAATTGCCGCTGCATGACCACTCAACATGCTGCAGACTTTCACAATTCACTGTTGTATTTTTTTTTTTTATTAGGGATAAAACCCTGGAACTGAATTGTTGGCCTAGGGTTGGCTAGACGTTTCTAAAAGGGCTGTTGTTGCTGTGGGTCTACGTACTGCTTGGGTTATGTTGCCTGATGCAGCTAATCAATAGAGTGAAGGCCATGATCAGGTGATTGAATTAGTGGAGTCAGTGACTGGCTCGGCTGAATAGCTGCAGCCGTAATGTTTGGCCCTTTACAGACAGAACAAGCCACCATTTTGTACCAACTCAAAAAGGAACACTGTTAGCCCCAAGATATACAAACAGAAAGTACCAAGGAGTACAAGTATGTAGGTAGCGATTCAGTGACATTAGTCATGTCAAAAGTAAGTGTCTTTAGCCCACACCCAAATGCATGTGAGTTTTTTTCTTCTCAGCAACATAAGACATCATTAAAAAACATAAGTTGCTTGAGAACTTAAAAAAGTAAGCATAGATAGCCTCCCCCTTTCTCTCAGAAAAGAAACATTTTGCCATCTATACCTACCACATGATAAAGACCAGGTCCGCCTTTTCAGTGTCTTTGTTTCTGTAACAGCAGTCGTACAACGCATATCGACAGTCATTTAAGGGGAACTTCTCTATGAGCCTCTTGAAGACTTCTCCCTCGCCCTCTATGTCTTTCATCCTCACACTATTCTCCTCATCCACGATGATGGACTTGTCGTCGTCACTAAGGCGGAACATGACCAGTTTGTATCGATCGCCCACCACCTCTCCGGCATGGTGCACCTTGATCTCATTGTATGCGGTCACCACACCATCATCAACGATAACTCCAGAGGCCTAGGGACCAAAGAACACAAGACAGCACTAGTACGGTTACAACTAGAAGAGAAAAATCAGCATGATGAAAATATGATGGGTTTCAAGTAGATGCATTCTTATGTAATGACGATTCTGGAAAAACACAGCGGCCTACCTAGGCACTCCAAAGCACCCATCTGAAATCTGACTGAAAGTGTAACTCTTGTCAGGGTTTATTACCCGTCACCCATCAGACACAAAGAAAGACTGGAATTCCTCCATAAGTGACTGGTCACCAAAGCCTCTTTTGCTGGGGTACACTTAAGTTTAGGGAGTATCTGTACAGTCAGTGATCACAAAGCCATGGATTGAAGCTGTAAAGGCATTAAGCCTCTATGCCATATATGTATTGGCAAGTGAACACAGCACATAACTTCAAAACCAGTTAAACAAGCTTGGGATTTCAGCCCCTCCCTCCCCAGTTATTACTTTTTTGAGCTGACAGTGACCTTGAACGTCTAACTCTTAAAACACCATTTCCTTAGATAATGACGTTCAAAAACGTTCATTCGGGAATAGGTCTGGGCGTAGCATATTATACGGACGTGTAATATTTGATACTTCTATACAGCTTTCGTTCCAGTCAATAAGTGAAGTAGGCACCGCCATTTTTCATGAAGTCTTCTGACACTTGCCTAAAGACTGGGAGTGTCACGACAAGACAGGTTGCATGACTCAACTTTACAGGTTACGTCTATTGAGATATTGGTTTCTAAAACCTACAGTCTTTGCAGTGGCTTTTGTGTACATTTGCTTGTTTAGTATAAATTAAGCCAACTGGAAAAGACAATGTGACATGTCATAGTGGTAATGATACTGCAGATTTCACCTCACTTCAGGCCTTCTACATTCCTGCGCTAGCAGAACAAGTCCGCACTGGTAAGCACACCTGAAGACACGCATGTCGGGTTTTTCCACACATGCGACGCTGACGGTGCCCAATATATAATCGGAAATACACGTTTTTATGATGGCAACGCAACTAAACATAAGTTTTTAACGACCAACATCGCCAAATCTGTTGAAGTCACCGCCCAGAAACCGGATCATGATGCGACGAAATAGCCTAATTCCACTTAATGAACGACACCGTGTGGTAGCATACGTCTATTATGTTTGCATTTCATAGCGTTGGAGTACAGGACAGGTTTACTCTCTAAAATAGTCCTAGTATTGGATTTGATGTAAAACGGAAGGTGACTATCGCTAGGCTACGTGAGATTTCTGAACACGAATGATTCTGAGGTATGCACCTTTACAACACACCAAAAATGAATCGACATACATTTCATGAATTTTAGTACATCAGGTTGCATCACAAACGAAGAAAAATGTTTGTCATGAAATAGACCTACCATATCGACTGTACGTTCTCGTGCCACTGGATAGAGAAGAGTAGCCTTTTGCGCAGGACCTCCCCGCTTTAACTCTCCTATGACGTTCCAGCGGGAGAGATTAACTTCCGGCTACTAGAGATCCATGTAGCTCATTGGTTCGCAGATTAATTCACTCAGCCTACCATCCTATAATAAAACCCTAATTACTTGCTATTAAAGAAACATATATAGTAATGTGAGTTAAAAAAATACATATAACTGCACTAAATCTGTCAATAATGGTTGAATAATGGGGTAAAACTTTGACAACTTGGGACTATACTATACTGAAAATACTTTTTAACTTTCCTATAATTTAGCTATTTTACTACTTTGTACCCTTGGGTTAATTGTACTTACTGTGTTGTTTTCCTTACATCTAGCATTATTATATAGATTGTAGTCTGCAGTAATGGAATGCACAGATAGTTTGAAGACATTGGATACAGACCATTGTCTAAGGGTTGCCATTGTAACAACAGCCTAGGTTTTAGGGAAATGAAAAATAATGCCATATTATTGCCATACATTTACATACATTTATGTGTAGGTCAGGTAGGGTATCGATTCCCAAATATTATACGTTTCTATGGGCTCACTACTGAAGTACTGGGCTGTTTAGGCAATGTTTATTTGCTGGGCACAAGTCCAGGTAGTACTTGTCTTGGCTGCGACCAGCAGTGTTAACAATTAGTAGGCCAGTCTATGCCTGTATTTTCTACAGATGCAGATTTGTCTTCATAATGGCCTGGTGAACACAAGCCTATATTTTCAAGTGTTGGTTCCCAGGTAACCCAGAGCCAATGAGATCAGAAGACTTGCGACAGCTTCCTTATACGGGCAAAGCTACATGGCAGGTTTAACCTGACAAGAAGGAGGATGGAGAGGTCCTTATTTGGCAATAGGGCTCCGGTTACTCAAGGCAACACCTTCAGTTATGACAGTGAGAGATTATTGTGTCATGTCTCAAAACCATCCATGATTGCTTTGTCGACACATGCAGCATATCATTGGTGAGAAAATGAAATGAGCTACTCAGTACTCAGCACAGAATTATCCTCATCCTCGAAAACATTAACAGTTAAAATCCATGCATTTTGCGTAAAGCATATTGGCTTATTGCCTACATCTATAGGAATAGAATCCCAAGGCACTGCATGTATAGCCTATCTTGCCAGATGGATTCTTCACTTGTGTAAGAGTATGGTATGTCCACACAAGCAAGCTGGGGCAGGCCCCGCACCAGCAGTGGAATGTGCACAGCCTTGGCTGTATTGTCCTGTTATGTAGTTGGGTGTGCCACAGTCACTGAGGCAGTGGTGAGACAGATATCTTAAAATAGCAGCAAAAATACACAGCAGGCGAAATAGTTCTTTATTTCTTTATTTCTTCATACATGGACAAAAAAAGAAGGCATATAAATACACTGTGTCAGTCAACAGGACCCATTCTTTATGGATTTAAGAGATCACAGCAATGCATTAAGACAAGAAAACTTACAAAAACATGCAACAACATAATCAAATGCTCTCTATCAGTTTAGCGTGACTGACATTGAAGCACTGCATGTTGTGGAGCTACCCTAAGTACACTGACAGAAGCTATTAGAACAAGAATATGAATGAAGAGAAAAAATAAAACGTAGGGCTGAATAACTTGATACCACCAAACCTTGCATATGCCGTCACAAGGGCTTTGAACAGAGGGTCTGTTCACTGGTTTCCAGTGTTCAAATGGGCCTTTACAGCATAGCCACATTCAGCCACTGTGAAAAAAACAGACACAGTCACATTGTTTAACACTGGTAAATGAACTGATATTATTGTGTCATTTTCTCCTCACATTTCATTTAAGCTTTTCACGTTCGTTTGCATTACTGTAAGTAGCAGAAAAGCTACAGCAAAAAGTTACGGACCCAGTTAGACTGTGAATTCTAATATTTCTCTGGCAAAGTTGAATCACTAATATGGAGGGGTGCTCTACTTACCTCAAAAAGGTTGAGTTCCACAGTTCCAGAATTATCCTTGTCCAATGTCTTGAATGTTTCTATTGAGATGCAAGGACAATGTGTTACAATACAAAGACTAATGACATACGGCTTGAAAAGACAAAAGTCCGCTGAAAAAAAAAAAGACACATAGCTTGCAAAGACAAATTCTGTAAAATAGTGAGAGACTGTACTGTATATGTTTAGACTAGACTTACTGAACATTGATTCCAGGCGGACTAAGCAGCAAACAAAGTTGTCAAAGTCAATGGAGAGATCGGATTCACTGTAGCGAGCTACAAGGATCTGATGCAAGGGGTTGTTGAGAGTGAATCCTGGAAAAGACACAAGGAGGATAACATGATGAGAACAGCAGAATGTAAAGTAATGAAAAAAGAAATAACATTCACATTTGTTTCTGGTTTATTGCAGTAAGGCCAAGTATTTTATGTCTGTTGGAATCTATGTAACAAGTAATATATTTGAATGTATAGCAAAATGTAAACACTTAACAAAATATATTTTGTGTGTGTGTGTGTGTGTGTGTGTGTGTGTGTGTGTGTGTGTATGTGTGTGTGTATGTGTCCTTTTGGAGTTTGTGAACAGCACCTGCGTCCTCAACAGCCATCCTCATTTCAGCTGAGCTCATGCAACCAGATTTGTCTGCATCTCTCTCCCGGTAGTAGTCCTTGAAGACACATAATGAAGTTTGCCACACATTTAGTCATCCTTATTTGAGAGGACATTAATGACACCCACAATGCAAATTGTTGTCATTTGAGAGAATGCACAAATAAGTGGTGCTTGTATGATTCATGCAATATGACTAATACTGCATGTGCCTTGATTAAAGCCACGCCGTGTAATTGTTAAGTTGTTTATAAACAACAATGGATTTTTCTATTCATGCTCAACTCATAATTATGAGTTCATTAATGAGTAATGTCATGTCTACCACATCGTGCCTCCATTTTAGGCACCAACAGGAGACAACACTAGGAAAAGCGTTTCTCATTGTGATATACAACCCCACCACTAGATTAGAATAAATATTACACAGGATACTTTTAAGCTATTTTATTGCAGGTTGAAACCAACCTTTTGTCTAATTAACACTGAGTCTCCTTTTCCATCATCTGTTGGTTACTTTTTCGGTGTGTCTTTGCAATCTGTCCTATCACGTATCACACCGATACACAGACCGAATTATGGAACTTTATGAAGACAATATCAGCAGCCAGTAACCTACCAGATACTTTTGTATTTTTGTCCACAGGATCTTGAATTCTATGATTCCTAATTTGCCAGATCCATCTTTCTAAGAGAGACACGTCAAGGAATCTCATTGATTGAGTTCATACCATACAATCAGTGCAAACTAGCTAGCAAAAACAAAGTTCTGTGGTTCTGTGTTGGGAGAAGGATACATCCAGAAGGTTGACCATGTTACGACAGGTTGTGAGACTAAACCCATCAGTCTTTATATCAGACCCTGAAATCAAAGACAATTCAGTTGAATGGTACCTATTTCCTGAAGTATCTCACGTGTTAAACTAGAGTGAGTTTGATTATATTTAACATTTCCAAAAATTCCGAATTTGACTCCAGTTCTGAATTTGAATTCATTAACATTTCCTGAAGAAGGCATTTTCAACATGGCTGAAGTCAATTGTAAAATGTACTGTCAATACTGCATAAAGCAGCACTCTCTGACTCACGTTTGGTGACCACCTTGTTAAGGATTTTCTGCAGCTCAAAAGCACAAATCTCCTTATCCTGTGAGGGAAAATCAACAAAATCACCACAGGAACCGATACCTAGACTGGTTGTAGACTGGATACCTATTCTAAAAGAGTCTACAGCATTTTCTTTTATACTGTTATATGCAAATGTGAAGACGTTCAAAGGCCTACATGTCCTGCCAGTTGTCCAAACAGGCTGGCAAACCTGCTGTCAATATCATCCTCGTCAACATGAATCTGAAAATGGGATGAACAGTATGTGAACAGAATGTAGTGAGACAGATTTGACCAAACAATAATTTGTGCCAGTATAAAACCTGCAGAGCCAAAAAAAGCCTATTGTGTAGTAACATACCTCCTCCACATGACAATCAACAGGGTCATCAAGCTCCCTGGTAAGACAAAAACATTACTTTTCAGTGCAAAGTAGATATATGTGGCCATCATAGTCAGCAACAGGAAACTGACCACAATGACTCTAGCCATTTAAACAGTCTTTTGAGAGTGCACGTGTCTGCAGAATAAAAACGTACTCAAATTCAGCATGCTTCTCAGAGAAGACTCGCACAGCAAAGTCCCCATTCTTGTTCGGCTCGAAGGTGGACGGGAGTATGAGGTACTCCCCAGGAGGGAGACAGAAACGGCTGCACACCTCTCGCAGGTTAACGAAGGTCTCCGAGCGGGCCTTGGAGGCGTTACGCAGGAAGAAGTTTTTATGCAGGTGAACCTGTCTTCTTCCTACGTCCTGGAAGCCAAAAAAAAAAAAAAAGATTTATTTTGTGATTTGAGCCACTAGAGGGCCCTATTGCTTCTATGACTGAACATGTTTTCTGTGCTCTGCTGTTGAAGACATGACAGGATAGGCAATGACTGACAACCTTGGAAAAGAGCCACGTCTTCTGTACATCCAAAACGAGCCTACCTTGCCTTCCTTCTGAATTGTGTGTGATGAATTGGGACATGTGTAGACCGCTGACTGTATATAGTCTATGGTGTAGACAGACAGGTATGTCAACTAGCAGTTTTCGTCAGTCCAAGAGAAATGATAGGGCAGGGTTTTTAAAGTCCTCTGGCTGCAGTACATGATGTACATTACTGTTGTTTTTGGCAAATGATCTACTGTATTTTGAGTTATCAAAAAATCATTTGTTGAAATGTTACAAAAAGTGCTTCTAAAATTCACTGCCTTCCCTGTGTTTAATTTGCATGATTCCTCTTCATTCCTGCAGAAGAGGTTTTAAAAAAACCTGACTTATTGCCTTCCATATACTTACAGAGCACTATTATTTGTCATGTCAGTTCACTTTCACACACCAAGTTCAAACCAAGTGACTTATGTAAATGTTCTTCGTAATCAGCCCATCTTCACACATACCTCATCAGGCACCTACAAAGAAAGGCAAAGAGTTAAAAAAGAAAAGGGCCACAAACAAATGCTTACATAGCATTATTCAAAAATACAGAATCATATATTATGTTAAATTACTTGTTTAAATTCAGCTGTATTTTGTCTGCTGGGATATGCCATTAAAAGCCAAATGACAATTTCATTCTTAATCTCCTGAATTATATTTAGCAAAGTTGAGCCTACTGCTTTGAGCAGAGCTAATCTGAAGAGGGAAGAGGCTACCTTGTAGATGGCGAAGCCGATGGTGTGCATGTCCTCGCCCATCTTCCTCATCTGCCTGCGGTTCTTCTGGATGAGACCCACGATGAAGGTGCAGCCCGCTTCGTTGTCGTCGGGGTCGTCGTCCTCCTCCTCCAGCTTGATCACAAACTGAGGATTCTGCCAGAAGGTGTCTGAGGTAGAATTTACAGCAAATCAGCAAAAACATTTCACTGCTCAGTGGTATAAATGATGGTGTATGGTATGAACAATTTCTATGATATGTGAATACTTTCTATTTATTGACATCCACCTCTCTACCCTTTATGACAGCTACTGTGGCACAAGAATTTCCCTGTATTGCAAAGTATATACATCAATAAAACTGAACTGAACTGAAGTCAAGATACCTGCATAGACTGCAAAGGCTAAAATACTACACCATGCTACTTGTCTGGATGATAAGGATGAAAATACACTTCACGTGAAAAGCTAAATACCATTTCTGGACCTAACCAAACTTCAACAGGTAAACAAACAGCCTTACACATCAATAACATTGGCTATATAAGGTTGAGATCTCCAGCTCTAACTCAGAACAAGTATCGAGCACTGGCCATGCGGTAAGCCACTGTAAAACGTAAGACATGAGTCATCATCTCATAACCATCTCATCCCATATGAGTAATCATAGCCAATTAGTGGGCTTCACTAAACAGACTTAACACATTACATTGGGGAGGGAGGGGGAGAGAGAATAAACTTATGTGAGTTACAGTGCCAGTTGATGTACAGTACATAAATAAGGCAAATGGCTGTTGTGCTTTAAAAGTCTGTGTTCTCAATACTGCTAAATCACTGGTCCTCAGTGCTAATAATTGTATTATTATTAATATTATAACTTTATTATAATTAATTATTACAAATCAAGTTAAGACAAATTACTACAACTTGAATACAAAAACTAATTTTCACATGTACTGTGGCATACACCAACCTGAGCTTAAC
>CM050204.1:8700000-9010000 GCA_027475355.1 Coilia nasus | reverse complement strand
AGCAGAAAGAAAATAAAAGTCTAGCAGCTACCATGTACTAATTCTACCTCTGCTCTTCAAAAACAATGTGAATAATCTGGCTACATTCTCAAGCCTGGCAAAGGCTGTAGAAATATGAAAAAAAAAATCAGCTGAATTTCATTAAAGGTGTAATAAAATATAATTGAGGACCTCATATTCAAAAGCCACAAGATAATGTGACACTGATGGTGGCCTAGGCTTGCAAAATGATTGTATCTCTAGACATGTTCCTATCAATCTATAATCATTTAAAATGTTGAAAGTGCGATTTTAAAGTTTATTTTAAAGTGTTTTCTGCCTTGAATCCAAACAGGTGCAATGTTTTGGAGTTGAGTGTGCCTGCTCCACTGTTCATGTCAGGGTTAACTTAGACCACCACAGGCTTTGGAGACTGTGCAACAGACATGAGTTCCCAATGTGAATGTGAACAGGTGACAGGTGACAGGTCACCCTGACAGTGTGTGCTCACCACATCCGCTCCGGTCACAGAGTAAGCGTGTCCCTTCACCAGCTTCTGGGACGTGATGGCTTCAGAGTCGTGAGCGCTGGTGATCTGTGCAGAATGACGCCAGTGTATGTCAGAAATAGGTCACAAAGTAACCATCCAGTACAACAATCACATCTAAATCAGACAGCCATCCTTTTGAGGACATCAGGAGTGTGACGAGGGTTTGTAAAATATATTGGGGTTATGAAATATAAAATCATAAATCATACTAAACAACTATAAGAAACACATAAGAACATACATCAATAGAACAGCCCAGCAGGGATCCTCTGTTCAGGGCTTTCTGGATGATCTTAAAGAGATGCGGTCCAGCTTTTCTGAGTTCGTGGACCTCTGCAATGCCTCCAGTGAAGTCCTCAAAGCCTTCAGTGGTGCTGCCTCCAGACAGAGCCTCATAGCAGCCATTCAGCCTGGAGAATTAAAAAAAATATTTCCTGTTATATCACAGGTATGGTAAAGGGCAAAACGTTGACTAACATTGGGCTTATGTCCAATTTTCTTTTAATCTAACACCCTCATAAAATCAGTACTAATGACAGTGAAACATATCAGCATGTGTACACACAAACACACACTGTGGTTTTGAAGCATTTTGAGCTTTAACATTACATTTAGCTGACTCTGTTATCCAGAGGGACTTACAGGGAATGGGGTACAGACACAGAGTCCCTGGAGCAATCTGGGGTTAGGTGCCTTGATCAAGGGCAGTTCAGCCATGGATGTGGGTGCAGTAGAGTACTGGTAATCCACTCCCCAACCCACGCAATCCTCCGATCCCAAGACCACTTCCCTAACCACTAGGCCACAGCAGCCCCAATATAGTCCACAGACATAAATATATTTGGTTTTTCTTCATGAACTGGTTTATATCAACTCACTTAGCATAGGCCTTCTCCAGCAGGGCGCTCCAGAACTCTGAGCCAGCCGCTGAATGAACAAACAGCAGTTCTCCATCTCTGGTAGGCAGACGGTCGTCAACCACCACGTCCACCCACTCCCCAAACTGCCAGAACTGTAACAACAGACCAAAAAAAAAACAGATTCTGAATTCCAGCTCACCACCATACACTCACAGTGGCCATTACACAGGATAAGGATGTAATGCGTGGCCTGAAAAAGCAGGAAGTAGTGTTTGACACATACCTCAAAATGGAAGATTCCGGCATATCCATCGTCAAAACTCTGGTCAGAAGGCACAACCCGAGACAGGACTTGTTTGTTGAGGGTCAGAGAAGCAATGGCTGCCAGTAGCCAGCAATCACCTGAGAAGAGGAGACACGAATTTGTAAGCAAATGAAGTTCATGCAATTTCTATGTTTACTGAGCAACCTGGTAAAGCTCCAAACTTTTCCCCTGTAAAAAATTCTCAACAAGTTCACACCTTTAAACTGAATGTTAGGCCATTGGGAGTGATAGAGAGGCAGAATATTCCACTCATGTAGCAAGATTGGGTGCGCTACAAAAGATACATACCAATACTGACAAACACAAATAAATATAAAGTTTGTCATACTGTAACTGTACTATTTTAAAAGCCTAAACAACAAATTATAAACTAAGTAAGTAAACTGTACATCATTTGTCACTGTTTCGGAAGAAATAGTTTATGTCCATTGCTAAAAAAATGACGATTCTATACAAATGAAGTGTATTCAAATACATTTCAACCATCTGAACCCATCCAGATTAACATGACCCTATGGAAATTTCCACCACTGCCCCACCCAAAGGCCCATGATGTGTCTGTCTATACTGAAAACCAGAGAGGACAGTTGTCTGTTCCTGGTTAAGTGGTAGCAGCAAAGAGTGGTTTGGCAAAGAAAACCGGAGGAGTGCACACACACACACACACACACACACACACACACTCCTGGTGTCCCCCCTGGCTATCATGTCAGCACACACACACACACACACACACACACACACACACACACACACACACACACACACACACAGGAGTTTGGAGGGTGGGGTAACACAGGGTGGCTTGCAATACAAGCTGGTTATAAGAGGGTGGGGAAGCAAAGCTTTGAAGCTGATCAGGAGACAAAGGGGAAGGATTGGAGCACCACACAACTGAATCTCCCAAATATAATTTACTGCAACCTTTCTACTACTCAGGAGTTGCAACTGCGTGAAGCTCTTTACCTCCTCCTTTTATTGTCCACATTTGAATTCAAGTTTAATATTTACCTAATAATGAATATTAACTACTGGGTAAAGAAACTAGATAAACAAAAGTGTAAAACTAGGAGGTTTACTCATTTGGCTAACCCAGCTCTCTGTTTTCAAAAGCTATTGTGAGCAGAAATATAACACCAAACCAACCCTCAGCCTGAAGAACTTATGGCATCCTCAACTTTTTACACAACAGGCAACCAAACCATTCAGAGGGATCCTCCTTTTCTAAGTCTGTGGCGTTCCTAAAGCCCCAATCATACCACTCTTGTGAGATCATGACACTGCCAGACTGCCTTCAGCTCCAGCAGGTGTGTCAGTAATTAAAGCAACAGGTAGGTGCAACCCCTTCGTCAAGAATTAACAGGGCACAAACACACAACTCGGCATGTGCTGAGCAAGTAGAAATAGTCGTGAATAGTTCTCACACTAACTCATTTATTAATTTTATTTATGTATGTTAATATTATACGTTTAATTGAATGTGAAATCAATGGTCCTTCTTTCAGTGCTATGGTTGTGGGCATTCCCACTTTGAAGGTGTGTGTAAAGTTTTTCATAGCAGTGTCTTCCAAATGAAACCACACATGACAGCTAAATATTCCAGAAGAAAGAAAGTCATGAGGACAGCTGCACAGTATGTGGCCTAAGCATCCTTACCAAGTGCTCCTTGACAGATATCTGTCCTGGTGGCATCTTGCTGGATAAATTTAGGGTTGCGGGTAAGCTCCTGGACAACAAGAAACAATGAATATACAATTAAACACATAACAGTCAGCATACATAGTCTTAACACAAAGAGAAAAAGACTACACTTAAGATGCTCAGTCTACTTCATTATATTTTCAAAGTTGTCCCATCTTCCCAGTACAGTACCACAGATATCCATTTGAAATACTTGACTGGAGGGATGACAGCCTTCTTAGCAAAGTGTTAGCAAAGTGATAGGAAACAAAATAAATGGTAGACGAAATAGTTTGTTTTTGTCCTACCGTAGGTCTCTTCCATGTCACACCACGGACTTTACATGAGCCTGGTCCAAGCTCTTTAAATCCAAGAGAAGACGGCTCAGCTTCAAAATTTTCATCCTCAAACAACCGCCCAGACTCAAGACAGTTCCTTCTTAGCGCCTCGTAATCCTGGTTCAGGTATTTCACTGCTTGCGAATTCGTCCCAATGCCTTGAGCCTTCTCCCGGTCGTGCTGGAGCTTCGACGCAATCCCCGACATAGTTGTTGCCGTCAGCACTCTGGCACGATTACTCGTGTTGGTGGTTATTTATTTGTCGGATCCGATGGTTAGTGAGAACAACAAAAGGTGTGATCAGTAAGGTGGCGGAAACAAGTGACACCGCCCCTGCCTACCTGTTGTCCTGTGCAGGTGAACAGGTGTAAGCATTTCCTTGCAGAGCTCTGGCCCTCCTCTTTGCCAGAGGACAGTGGCATAGGTGACATAGGTGACACAACTAGGATATATCTAGGTGATGATAATTTTAAAAACAAAATTGGCAAATTTGAACAGATTTTCCCTGGGTCAAAAGGTGTACAAGATAACGTCAACGTTTGTTTATGGTTTGGTGCAATGAAGTCAGGTATTTTTATGGCTGTTGGAATCCAGGTAATCATACAGAATATATTTAAATCTAAGCATTTAACATACACCAAGCCTATTTGTGTATGTTTGCGGGTGCACTCCAAAGCATTGCAGCTGTTGGGTTCAAGTCAGAAAACACTTTAAAATAAACTAGAAAATTCAACATTCAAGTTTTGGGACAGCGATGATGACCATGTGTGACTAAGATATCTGTGTGTGTGTGTGTGTGTGTGTGTGTATGTGTGTGTGTGTGTGTGTGTGTGTGTATGTGTGTTTTAATAGGCTATTACACCAGTGTTTTACTGTAAGTACAGAATACCAAGAGATTTTAAGAAATCAGTCATCTTTATTCAGCTCTAAGACCTTGAGCAGCAAAAGGGACAAAAGTACACTGGAGAACAAAACTGTAATGAAAAAAGAAATGACTTTTCTACGATTAAAAATCTTTTTTTTCATGGCATCCCGTGTTAACATGGCTGAAATGTTTTGCTTGCTAGTTGATTGCCAGGCACAACCACTGCAAGGAGAAAAACAGGGAAGTAATTAAATCATCCTAGACACAAGGGGAAGAAATTACTATCACTGAATATCAGAGGAGGTTGTGATCGTCATTTAGTGTACAAAACATTTTACCTGCTGCATATTCAACTCAATCTTTCCTGAGCCATCTGTATCAAGGGTTTTAAACATCTCTGTTTCAAAACAGATAATATGGAATTCATCAGGTCACATATAATTACATGCAATTTTAATCTTTTCTCATTCATTTTTTTACTGAGATTCAAGCTCCACATTTATACTGTATAAATATACTATGAGGACTCACTGAATAACATCTCCAGCCTGATGAGGCAGCCCACGAAGCAGTCAAAGTCTATGGCATACTGGGCATTGGCGTAACGACTCACAATGACCTGCAACACTGCACTGTTGACCTTAAACCCTAAGGGATGAAATGAATATGATCAGAGGCTTACTGTAGAGTTCCCTTCGGCTGTGGCTCTTGAGTAGAAACTGGTTTTATGTGTAGAAACATGGAATTTTCAGAGACACAGCTTGCCAACAGGCAACTGCATGGGGCCCCCAGGCTACTAGAGGGTTTTGGAGGGCTGACAACCTTTAAAGCAACACTAAGTAGTTCTTTCAAACTTAAAATAATGTTTCCAAAATCGCCTCAGTGGCTCATCCTTTAATCCCAAGACCAACTCCATTAGGCCACACTTGCCACTTAATGTATATTTGAATGTTTCTAAGAAGGGTACAGATTATAGTTATACAGACTATTAAGGCCTTCCCATACTGTCAGTGATTCGGCTAGCTGCCTCTGTGGCAAAAAATATTTATTTTTTCAGCCCTAAATAAGCAGACCATAATCCTAACACAGCACATGAATAGATAAAAAGAAAACAGAAATAAAGTCTTACTAAAAGTTTGAAGCAGAGTGTGCTTTGTGGCATTGGTGTGCAGATGCCTCAGTTATTAGCCACACTAAACTACACCAAGCAATGATCAATGGAGTTCATGTCATATGAGCCCAGTGAACACTACTCTTTGAAGGGCTACAGGTAGCGTGACCTAATTCAAAGGAAACTCAGAACTGGCTCATCCAGTTTGGCCAGTGGTTTGTCTGCACTGTTGCCATGGCTGCATGTTTGGAAAGAGGGGTGGGTGGGAGGGGAGCCTACCTGCTTGAGTCAGGGCTGCCCTCATCTCATGCGAGCTCATAGTGCCAGACCCATCAGAGTCATGGTGCTTGAAAATGTCCTGCACAGGGGCAGATAAGAGGACCCAGCACATAGGCGTGTCAGGGATCGGTCAGACATGGCAGTGGGGAAGGACATGAGACGGGAAAAACGGGCATGGGCACAAAATGCAGAAACTGAGAAAACGTTATTTATAAGTGTGGTTTTTGATTTGAGTTGTAAATGCTGAAGTGAATGCTATTTAAAACAGCTTATAGCTTGAGACTATGCTCATTTATTTACAGGGTTCCTGTTGAAAAGCTGGGGTTTCAATGCAACTACCAATAGAGGGAGTAACTTGACAAATGTGATTTTGTGACTCATTTTTCCCGTGGACTTCTCAGATTCCATTCCAGCAGACAAGCTTTTACAGCCTTCCTGTGCTGAAGTAAACTATATTTATATGATTCCATAGCACTTAAAAGATAATCAACCTATACCAAAATGGTACCAATGGTTTGATAGTCATGATAGCACTCTAACTAATAAAATACTGTACTACATGATGTGTTCCTTTAGATAAAAAATCAGATAAAAATAAGATACACTAAGCAATGACAGATGAACTGTATGATAGTTAAAACTCAAGATTATCATAGCACTCAAGAGGTAAACAAACAATACCAAAAAAGTAAGATACAAATAAGATACGCTAAGCATACAGTAGGATGTACTATATGATAGTCAAAACTCAAGATTATCTTTCTGAGATAATAGAGGGTGCTGACAGCAGCATCTTAGGTCTTAGATCATCGTACCTGGTATTTCTGAATCTTCATCCAGAGAATGTGGAATTCAGTCAGGCCTAGTTTGGCACTCCCATCTTTCTACATATAGTTAAAGCATTTCCCAACGTTAGAATAGTTACAGAAAACCTTAATGTCGGGACATTCGTTTCTTCACATGCTGACAACAATAAGAATATATCATGACCATATCTGTCAGTATATCTCATTCTGTAAAGAAAGATAAGAAATGAAATTTGTAAATACTGGATATAGAAGGGTAGAATTCTGAACCTCTGTTGCTTTCTCCTCTCTGCTAAATTAGAAATGCAAAAGCTTAGCTAAAATGTTAAATTCATTGTATGTGTTTATTGATATATTGCCATAGCAATGTTTACGTTGCATGTTGCTTTACAAAGCCAAAGTTAGAGAAAATATCAGAAAGGATACATCCAGAAGGCTGATAATATGGCGGCCAGTCTCCAGACTAAATCCATCTGTCTTCAGATCAGCTCCTAGAAGCATAAGGGGAGTCTGAGATCCAATCTTTTATGCCCAAAAGGTGCCACAAATTATATTATTTCATCACATTAACACATGACAAAAAGACTGTACTGTACCACACAACACACTTACTTTGAGAAACAACTTTGTCCAGGACATGAACCAATTCAAAAACAGACACCTCTGAATCCTGTTGAGACAAAATAAAAAAAAATGTTGCTGATTTGTTACTGAGCTCCTGTCTGTGCTGGGGCGAATATGCATACCACACAGGCACATGCAAATACACACCCATATAACAATGCTACGATATCTTTGAAGTCCACATAATCAAATGTAAGCACATTGGGTGGTGTTTTGTAAGGGATAACGGCCATCGGGGCGACCGGTTCCTTGGAAATAATGGTCAGGGGGAGGCAAAGAATTCTGAGATTGAGTGGAGTTCCCTCATTATTTCCATGGAAACAACAGCCTTGAAGGCTGTTATTCCGCTTATCTCCCGTTTGCATCTAGAGAAAAACTATTTTAATCCACTTTATATTTAAGATAGAATATGCAAAAATGACCTAAATAACCAGCTGATTTGCTACTTTATAGCATCCATTAGGAAATAGTACAGCGTGGCATTGCCAGTCATTGGTTAATTTGGCTATTAGAGTTGTTATGGTTACTATTCATAAGCACATTGATATAAAGCGGTGATTCAAATTGACTGTATGGAAAGAGTGAAAGTGAGTGTGGAATCTGTGAAGGTGCAATACTTACATTACCAGCGATCTGTTTGAACAGATATTTAAAATGAGGGTCCACATCCCTCTCTGAGATCTCAGTCTGTTAAAAAAACATATTTACATATCCGTCATCAATCAAAGCACAATCAAAACACACTGTTAACTTTGTAGTCTATGTTTATCACAAGGGATAACTGTAAATAGGTAAAGGTAGAACCCTTGGGTGTAAGATTGTGTTATCAGGTGGGCCATGCTAGTTTTATAAATATTAAATACGAATCGAACATTAAAACAGCCTAAGTGCGTACAGTGGTCCAGTGTAGAATCTTACCTCCTCCAGTGTTGCGTCAATGTCCTCTTCCATTTTACTGTAATGAACGTAATAACATAGAGACAACCAATACTGAGCGGTGTGGACATAAAATAGCAAAATAGGACTTAATAAAGCCAGACTTTTAAAATACGACTTAATAAAGTCAGTTCTTCTGTAGAGGGTTTGTATTGTGTGTAGCATTGGGTTTTGTTCCCCTTGTTCCCTTGTTTTTAATCCTTTTCCTCTTCTGTTTTTGAAACTTAATATGCCATGTTTTATGTAATCTTGCGTATACATTCATATATTTTTACCACATGCTTGTTTTACCAATGAACACTTTGAGCTAAAATCTGAATGAAAATTGCTATAGATGTAAAATGTATAACTATATTTTTATTACTACTTTTATTGATATTCTTTTTATTATTACTCTTCTTATTATTCTATTATTCTTTCCCCACCTGGTGGCCGCCTGCTTCTCAGAGAAGACACGCAGGACGAAGCTCCCCTTCTTATGTGGCTCGAAGGTGGAGGGGATGATGACGTACTCCCCAGGGGGCAGGTTGAAGCGCTCACACACCTCCCGTGTGTTGATGAAGGTGCTCAGAGCAACGGCTCGCTGTCTCAGTAGCACATCTGGACCCAGGTGGACGTTAGTGTGGCCCTTATACTGTCAGACAGAGGGGGTAAGGCTGAGCAGGCTTGTAATTAGCACACATTACCACATCTGCACGTGTAATATAATCAACTTTTATTTGTAGCATTATTTCTATTCTGCATAAATGCATATGCACTGCACAGACAATAATAATAATAATTATACTTATAATCATCATCATCATCACTGTCGTCATCATCATAATTTTCCCTTGTATAGTGCTTTACTAAAACTCAAGGTCAGTAGACACACACACACACACACAGTGAAAATTCTTCTTATTATTTTTCTTATTCTTACTCTTATTTTCTTCATCACTTTTTTGTAAATAAAAGCTGTGGTCTACTAGTTACGGAGTTGATCTTGGGATTGGAGAGTTGGAGGTTCCAATCCCATCCTACCCATGGCTGAAATGCCCTTGAGCAAGGCATCGAACCCCACACTGCTTCAGGGACTGTAACTGAAACCCTGTAGATAACTGTAAGTCTCTCTGGATAAGAGCATCAGCTAAGTGTAATGTAAATAGGCAGCCTCTTCATATGCACCAACCTGTTCAGGAACCTGTAAAACAGAGAGAGAACAACCTTTCAGTCATTCAATCCTTGTGGCCCAGTCCCACAGAGGTAAATCGCTTGAGTGTGTACACATCGAAACCTGATAGACTGCAAAGCCAATGCTGTTGAGCTGACTGCCTAGTCTGCGTCCCCGGCGGCCATCTTTCTGCATCAGCCCCAACAGCAGGGTGCAGCCGTCCTCTCCGTCCAGAGGGTCGTCATCTACATCCTCCAGATGCACCGCAAACTGAGGGTTGGAGCAGAAGGTGGCTGAAACAGAGACGGAGACATTAGTCAAGGGAGCAGAGGGAAAGTAGATAAACATGACTAGAATAGGGAGAACGAGTCTATAACCTTAACCCTAAACCTAACCTTAAACACCCTGTACTGTATGCAGTTACACAAATTAATGTTAATAAGCGCAAATAATTAATGACAATAGTAAAATATTGTTGTCTGTTAATTACTGAGGTCAGATTCTGCTTTCGCCATCTAGTTGACTATAGTGGCCCTCCTGCAAATGCCCATTCGGCCCTGCTCTATGAAACACTGCTAACAGACTCTGAAACCTTTGGCTAAACTGACCTGCACTCTACAGCCTACTACTAGTACTACTACTACTATAAAACTAGTGCCTAGTATGTTTGGTAAACTATGATTTGTACCTTTGCATCTATTACTGAGGAGTAGTTTGTAGCACCTTTGGGTTCTCACCTGCACCTCGTAGCACTGTCTTAATTCTGGGTAAAATCTGGTATGACTAAGTAATTATTGTCCCTGGATCAATGACAAAGTTGGTTAAACAAAAATGTCTGCCTCGTATTTTAAGGACATTTTTAGGTGGTGAGTGGTACTTAATTACAAACAAATTGTGTGAATCCTGGCACAAACATCTTGATGTCTGATCCAGGGTCAGTAATTGCCTGGTGAGAGTGGATCGTGCTGACACCAGTGTCCAGTACCTGCGTGGTTCCTGCATCCTCCAGCAGTAGACCCCACCCTCCACATGCCCTCGCACTGGTAGTTGTTCCAGTGGCCCACCTCGTCACTGACCAGCGTGTCTGGAGTCAGGTTGCAGATCTCAACACGGGAGAAGTGCCTCACAAAGTCCGAGTACGACATCCTGCAGAGGATGATTAAAGATATAATGGCAATGTAATGGGTAGAGGTCCAAATTGCTTTGCTCAAAGCCGAGAGATTATTTGGGGGGGGGGTGTGTGGGGTGGGGGCGGCATACCAGAACTCCCCATCTTCTGAGGCATGGTCTAGTTTAGCTCTCTCATCAGTACGGATACTGTCCCACTCTCTGGACCTGTGGAAATAATATAATAGTGGCAATAATAAGAATAATAACAGTAATAATAATACTTTTTATTTACAAATACATATGAATACAGAGGAAGTAGTTCTATATTATACAAACAGCAGTTCAAAGTGCTTAACAGTTTGACAGCTTAACAGTAAAAACATCCCAACACAAGTCACATTTCAGTTTTACAAAGCCATAAAGAGGAGTTAAAATCACAGGGATTCAGGAGCTTAATCCTGGGCCTGGCTTTGCTGTATGTGGTTTCTGCTTTAATAATGACATTGGTTCATGGCAATTGTGTTCAGTGGTGATGTAGTTTTGCAGATGCAGCTCTACTCCCTCACCCATCACTCCAGGCCCCAGTCCACTCTACCTGGCCCCAGGGGTTCCTAATGCGGATCAGCTCCACCTCCCGTCCACGGACATGCACCTGTTTGATATTACAGGAGACACTTACTTCCCCTCTTAGGAGTGCATTCACAAACATCATTGCTGTCGGATGGAAACCTCATATCTTTCTCAAAGTCACTGACTGACATAAAGACTGACCTACAGTACAGTGTTGTATAAAGAAAAAAAAAATAATAGCAGTGATATGTAATATATGATTAGAATATTACTAATCACAACTTGTTCCATTCAATGTGCACAATGAACACATGAATCAAACATACATCTAAAGATATTATCACAGACATTATATTCTATTCAGTTGTGTAAAAAAAACGTTTGCAAACGTACCACTTCTGCGCCGGTGACAGAGTATGCATGTCCCTTGACGAGTTTCTGTGCAGTGACTGCCTCCGTCTCATATTTACTGGTGATCTAAAGAGATTCCAGTTTAATTTAGCCAATAAACATGGTCGCAATCAAAACTCTAGGGTCAGTACCAGATAATAAAATGTGGCCTCTGTCTCTTAGGAGCAGCAGTGCTTGTGTAACTCTCGAACTGTAAGGAGAGCAATGTAGTTCAACATGTACAGTATATCCTCTAGAGGCCAGTATATCCTCAGCAGCATAACATCAGAACCATTAACATACCACAAACTAAGGGCAAGTGGTTGACACCAAACCTACATTACATGCACTATGTTACATTTATATCTATAGTAGTAGTAGAGTAGAGAGTAGAGACACTTTATTTATCCCAAAGGAAATTAAGGTGCCCAGTAACATATACACATCATACATACATACACATAGGCACACAAACATATGACATCCACATACACATACATTCTACAGGAGCACAAAGTATTGAATTGTGGGCCATATAGAGTAGCCAATTAGCAATCTTAGTGCTTACGTCTATGGAGCAGCCCAGCAGTGAGCCCAGTCCCAGGGCCTTCTGGATGATTTTGAAGAGGTTTGCTGGAGCTTTGTTCAGCTCATAGATCTCCGCTATGCCCCCAGTGAAGTCCTCAAAGCCTTCAGTGGTGCTGCCTCCAGAAAGAGCCTCATAGCAGCCATTCACCCTGTAGATGAGCAGACATGAGTGAATACAATCTAATGGAGTGTTTATGAGACAGGCACTGAAATAAATATCACAGCTAAATGTTAGGTAAAATAATATTATTTAAGGTTACCTACCATAATAGTGTTTTATAGGGGAAAATTTGAAAATAATTCTGCAGAAATATTCATAACAAGCTCTCTGTGGGGTAGGGGGTCGTCAGTAAAATCTGGGGGGTACTCAGTACTGGATAGAGTGTCTCGGGGGGGAAAGCGTCAATAAAAAGTGGGAACCACTTTAGTAAGAAGTGTCAATATACAGGGTGGGCCATAAATATCCAACACCAGCTACCTGTAATAGGTAGGTAATACAGTATGTAAAACTCCTACTATGTCATAATATATTTGGTACTACATGTAATTTATTTATTTAATTATCCCTAGGAGGACCCTCTCGAAAAACACTAATCATTCCCATTTCAGTTTTGTCTAAACACTGGGGTCATTTGGTGCATTAGAGGTTCCTGAGGCACTGTATGCCATCAGATGCGGCGGCCATAACGCACTCACTTAGCATAGGCCTTCTCCAGCAGGGCGCTCCAGAACTCTGAGCCAGTCGCCGAGTGCACAAACAGCAGCTCTCCATTTCTGGTGGGCAGACGGTCGTCAATCACCACGTCCACCCACTCCCCAAACTGCCAGAACTGCGGAATTTAGAACCACTGACTCATTAGTACTCAACAGAACATTCCTGATAACACCATTCACAATGTAGAGTTCTCTGGAATGACTGGAAATTCTACAACTAGAATGAGAAAAGATATCGCATAATCTCATGATCACTATGAAAAGGGATGCCATGTTTTTTGGACCTGGAAATGGAAGATCCCAGCATAGCCTTCATCGAAAGTCTGTCCAGGAGGGACCACACGGGCTAGGACCTGCTGCTCAAGGGTCAAGGAAGCAATAGCAGCCAGAAGCCAGCAGTCACCTATGGCAAAAGAAATAAGCAGAACAGTGAAATATGTATACAAGCAGACACTTGAATTACAGATTTAAACATATGTGTTGCAGACATGCAAGAAATTATATTTGCCCTGCCTGAGATCATGATTAAGCAGCCACTTTCATTACTAAGAATGTGGCTTCCTGAATGGTAATGCCTTTATGGTAACAAGAACGGTCCACATTCACTCAACCCCCAGACACCTGGGGTGTGAAAACACCAATTAATGGTAGTATGTGTTGTGGAGGTGGTCAAGTGAGAACCAGCACATACAATGTTTTAAGTTAATGTAAGTATCATACAGTGACAAAGGGCCTCTAGACCTGTTTGAATGATCAACCTAGTTCATTTACATCAAGGACCTAGGAGGAGCATAAATGGCTAGAGTTTGAGATGCTTGTTGTTTAAAGTCACTCTGCTGAATCCGAAGTGTGTTTCCCATGCTTCGTCACTGCTCTTTAATGGAATAAAATATGATTGCTGCATCAACAGAGAGACACACAAACCCTTTTTCTTACAGACATTCACATGTAGAGTACATATATTTGAGAGTTACATGCATAAATATAGAAACATGGTATATACACACAGGAGTTACAAGCATAACCACACATAAACAAACAAACAAACAAACAAACACACATAAACACATATATGGTTTGCCAACGCATAATACATATAAATGAGTTACAGATATAAACATATACATGTACAGTTAGTGACTTTGAAATTCTGATGTTAGATGTTTTCTTGTGTATTCTGAAACTTTCCAAATAGTTACTGTTGTGGTTTTAGCTGTAGTTTAAATATTAATTTTTTTTTTCCAAAGTACAACGTTTCAGCGTACTAAATATAGGCAAAAATAAAGGAGCTTTATCTTTAATGACAATTCATCAGCCCTCAGAGTGCATGCAGGTCGTGAGATGATTTTGGCTAAACACATAGGGGTTGAGTATCCCACTGCACTGTCAACCCCTGAAGGCCTCCACCCTGGTCATGCACATACCAGCCAGCATTAGAAAATGGGGGATGAGGTTTCTGAATTCATCATTTGAAGGGAATTCACACACAAAGAGGAGTTTGAAATAGAAAGGGCTATTCTTACCGAGGATCCCCTGGCAGATGTCTGTTCTTGTTGCGCCTCCGTCAATAAATGTCGGGCTTGAGCACAGCTCCTATTACAATGTACCAGAGAGATAAGTGAACCTGTTCTTGCTCTTGGTTATTGTGTCTATTAGGGAAACTATTAAGGTGTAGCTATAAAATGAATAGGTATAAAAAACACAATGGGGGTGTAGAACAAAAAAATCTTTTATTCCTAGTGCAACACATCTGCTAAATTTGCACAGTTTTGTTTTATGGCTCACAAATGATCGTAGTGACCATATGTTAGCGAGGTATGTCAGTCTCTTAATTTATGTCACTCTGTGTCTTTTGTATCTTTGTGTGTGTTTTTATGTGTACCTGACTGCAAGACAAGTTTCCATTTGGGACAATAAAGTTACACTACACTACCACCACACTACACATTGAAATTGTAGTAGGCTATGACATATCCAAACCTTTCACATCCTGGCATGTCCTGAATGCTACATTAACCTCATCTTACATCACTGTTTAATGTCTGTTAAGTATATACTTATTGTTGGATTTGTGTGGTTTACTGATTAAACGCTCAGAAAGAAGAGTAAAGATACTGTGTTGACAGTAACAATTATTTAGTCACACCCTGCTGACTCATCACGGATGGAAGCCCTGCATGAAGTCAGATGTAAACAGACTGTCCTGATGATTTTGCCACATCAGCTCCCACCTTTGGTTAGGAGCAGTGCATCTAACTGACTTCCTTTTACCATAAATCATATAAAAATGCCCCTCTACAACCGAATGCTAATACTGAAGTAATTATCATCTAAATTAACACTGTAACATAATACATAATTTACTGTAATTAAATCATCTTGCTTTAGTCTGTGACCTGATGTTCTAGTCAAAACTGAATTACAAATAAACAATTAGAAAGTGGCATAATTTCAGTGCCAGTGTTGTATCTGAGAAGGCATTAGCTTTAAATATAAAAGCTAAAAATCAAAAAATCATCACATAAACATATCAACACATCTGCATGAGTTGAGTAGAATCCTTACTGTTGGTCTCTTCCAAACAACACCACGGGTCTTGGAGGAATATGGGCCCAGCTCCTTGTATCCAAGCGACTGGCTCTCAGCAGGGAATCGGTCATCCTCAAAGAGCCTCCCAGCCTCCAGACACTGGCGTCTCAGGGCCTCGAAGTCCTGCTGGCAGAACTGTACTGCTTGCTGATTGGTGCCCACGCCCTGATCTCTCTCCCTCAGGTGGGCTAGCTTACCTATAGTCACAAAAGAAAATCTTTGTGCGCATCCTAGGCCCAGGACAAAAAGTTTTTAAAAATAAATCCAAGAAAATATGTCTGCCCACCTGAAATCCTTTTTTTTGTCTATTATTGTGTTGCACAGTGCCACACAATGACAGACAAAAAAAGGATTTCTAGTGTGCAGACCCATTTTTCTTGGACTAGGTTACCTGCCATGGACGTCATCTTGACTTGTATTAAGTAAACACAGCTGAGGATACAGGTCAGTCAGAGGTGCCTGGGGCTTAGTGTCCTTTGGTAAGGGCGATGGCTGAGTCGTCCTGGCCTTAAATAGTGGATCAGATCCCCTGAGGTCTCAACAGGGGGGAAGTATAGAGGAGGAGGAAGAGGAGGAGGAGGAGGAGCTCCTACAGTGACAGGTGAGGAAGGCCATGGAGTAACCATCAAAAACACCAGTGGGTACGAGTAGCCACACCTCACACCTGCACATCAAGGTGCAGGGTGCTGTCTAGCCTCTAGATGCGGGACAAAGCTAAAAAGTCTACCATGCTTTGTTTGCGGCTAAGAAATATTGTTTGTTTTGGGATGGGTTTAACATATATCGAATTACACTTTGCCTCTGCTTTATTGCACTTCAGAGGTAGGTAGGTTTCCCTAAAAGATGATTGAATTGATTGAACCATGATCAAAAGACAACAGTGCCAATGCCAATGTTAGACATGTGTTACAATGTACAGTACAGATCCACCGTTTGTGTAGACATCCTCATCTCACTATGGTGCCCAGACCTTACCTCACGTTGCATTTCACAAGGGCTTTTATTTCACAATAGCTTTAAGACTATGGGGTGGAGGATGGCATTGGGTAACTGGCCAACTGTTTTGTCTGGATGAACAAAGAGGTGTGTGTTTGCCTGTGAAGAGCTGTGGTTTTCTTATGAATCCTATAACATCCATGGTTAGAGTGTCAAACAAGAGCCTGAAGAAAGAGACAGCACCCTTTCTTGTCCAGGGAGGGAAGTCGAGGAGTCAGCGCACGCATACTTGAGTTTATTGACGGAGGGCTTGCGCACCACCATGGTATCACCATGGTAAAGTGGCGGCATCTGCTGGGAAGTTTATGCTACATGCTGTGGCATTGACTGAGGCGGGGGGTCTCACTGAAACTAGATGTACCGCATAGCGGTACATGGTATGACCGCCGCATTGTATTGAAATGTGGGAACTGTTGGTATGATGAGTGTGTGGTAGAGCAGTGTTGTGAGGTGAGAATTTGTGTGGAAATGATTTTCTGGAAGTGGGCATGAATGTGGGTTTTGAATGAATGATATTGTGTGTGTTTGTATAGTGTGTAGGAGTGATTTGTGAAAGGAATAGGCAAAATGAGATTTTGTACAATTACAACACCCCCTATGGACCAAATTGTATGGCACGTGCTGTGGTGTTTGTGGAGGTCTTTGTGCTGATCATGCATGACGTATTTTGTGCAGTTCCCACCTTCTCGGTCCAAGATATTAGCAACTCAAAATCCCAATTTTTGCATTTACCCTTATCATTAAGTGGTGCTATGCTTCAAGTGAGTGTTTATGGGCTGGGCTGATACACCTCTGTAACACCGACATACTAACATAAAATTGTTGTCTTGGGAAAAATTGTTGACGAATTATTTAACAAAAACTGTTTTTTGACACCTAGTTTCACCAATAAACATCGCCCCCTATGACGAAATGACACAAAATTTTGTACACATGAAAAGAAGGTTGTTTAGAGATGGCAAGTCAACTTTGACCAAATTTGAGCAATTAAAAGCCAAGATATGGACTTTTGAAGAATTTTAAGCTACGTGTTAAATGTTCATTGACATGTAACTTCGAAACGATTTATCTTAAGATAAATCCTTTGATAACTTTTTGTCAGCATTGTCTGTAGATGACATATACCAAATTTGGTGAGATTCACATGAACGGCCTATGACGAGTTCGTTCAGATTCGTTTTCGCAATGTTAAAACTTCACGGAAATTGTTTTCGTTGGAAGTGGGCATTGACCAGTGCTTTCAATGCGTGAGGGTCAATAAATTTCACGATAAAAAAAAAGTTGTTGTAAACATTAGCATTCTCTAGATAATAGGCAAAATGACATTTTCTACAATTACAGCGCCCCCTATGGACCAAATTGTATGGCATGTGCTGTGATGTTAGAGGTCTTTGTGGTGATCGTGCATGACGTATTTTGTGCAATTCCCACCTTCTCAGTCCAAGATATTAGCAACTTAAAATCCCAATTTTTGCATTTACCCTTATCACTAGGTGGTGCTATGCTTCAAGTGAGTGTTTATGGGCTGGGCCGATATGCCTCTGTAACACTGACATACTAACACAAAATCATTGTCTTGGGCAAAATTGTTGACGAATTATTTAACAAAAACTGTTTTTTGACACCTAGTTTCGCCAATAAACATCGCCCCCTATGACGAAATGTCACAAAATTTAGTACACATAAAAAGAAAGCTGTTTAGAGATTGCATGTCAACTTTGACCAAATTTGAGCAATTAAAAGCCAAGATATGGACTTTTGAAGAATTTTAAGCTACGTGTTAAATGTTCATTGACGTGTAACTTCGAAACGGTTTATCTCAAGATAAATCCTTTGATAAGTTTTTGTCAGCATTGTCTGTAGATGACATATACCAAATTTGGTGAGATTCACATGAACGGCCTATGACGAGTTCGTTCAAATTCGTTTTCGCAATGTTAAAATTTCACGGAAATTGTTTTCGTTGGAAGTGGGCGTTGACCAGTGCGTTCAATGTGTGAGAGTCAATAAATTTCACGATAAAAAAAAAGTTTTTGTAAACATTAGCATTCTCTAGATAATAGGCAAAATGACATTTTCTACAATTACAGCGCCCCCTATGGACCAAATTGTATGGCATGTGCTGTGATGTTAGAGGTATTTGTGGTGATTGTGCATGGCGTATTTTGTGCAGTTCCCACCTTCTCGGTCCAAGATATTAGCAACTCAAAATCCCAATTTTTGCATTTACCCTTATCACTAGGTGGCGCTATGCTTCAAGTGAGTGTTTATGGGCTGGGCCGATACGCCTCTGTAACACCGACATACTAACACAAAATCGTTGCCTTGGGCAAAATTGTTGACGAATTATTTAAGAAAAACAGTTTTTTGACACCTAGCTTCGTCAATAAACATCGCCCCCTATGACGAAATGTCACAAAATTGAGTACACATGAAAAGAAAGCTGTTTAGAGATGGCATGTCAACTTTGACCAAATTTGAGCAATTAAAAGCCAAGATATGGACTTTTGAAGAATTTTAAGCTACGTGTTAAATGTTCATTGACGTGTAACTTCGAAACGGTTTATCTCAAGATAAATCCTTTGATAACTTTTTGTCAGCATTGTCTGTAGATGACATATACCAAATTTGGTGAGATTCACATGAACGGCCTATGACGAGTTCGTTCAGATTCGTTTTCGCAATGTTAAAATTTCACGGAAATTGTTTTCGTTGGAAGTGGGCGTTGACCAGTGCGTTCAATGTGTGAGAGTCAATAAATTTCACGATAAAAAAAAAGTTTTTGTAAACATTAGCATTCTCTAGATAATAGGCAAAATGACATTTTCTACAATTACAGCGCCCCCTATGGACCAAATTGTATGGCATGTGCTGTGATGTTAGAGGTATTTGTGGTGATCGTGCATGGCGTATTTTGTGCAGTTCCCACCTTCTCGGTCCAAGATATTAGCAACTCAAAATCCCAATTTTTGCATTTACCCTTATCACTAGGTGGCGCTATGCTTCAAGTGAGTGTTTATGGGCTGGGCCGATACGCCTCTGTAACACCGACATACTAACACAAAATCGTTGCATTGGGCAAAATTGTTGACGAATTATTTAAGAAAAACAGTTTTTTGACACCTAGCTTCGTCAATAAACATCGCCCCCTATGACGAAATATCACAAAATTGAGTACACATGAAAAGAAAGCTGTTTAGAGATGGCATGTCAACTTTGACCAAATTTGAGCAATTAAAAGCCAAGATATGGACTTTTGAAGAATTTTAAGCTACGTGTTAAATGTTCATTGACGTGTAACTTCGAAACGGTTTATCTCAAGATAAATCCTTTGATAACTTTTTGTCAGCATTGTCTGTAGATGAAATATACCAAATTTGGTGAGATTTACATGAACGGCCTATGACGAGTTCGTTCAGATTCGTTTTCGCAATGTTAAAATTTCACGGAAATTGTTTTCGTTGGAAGTGGGCGTCGACCAGTGCTTTCAATGCGTGAGGGTCAATAGATTTCACGATAAAAAAAAAGTTGTTGTAAACGTTAGCATTCTCTAGATAATAGGAAAAATGACATTTTCTACAATTACAGCGCCCCCTATGGACCAAATTGTATGGCATGTGCTGTGATGTTAGAGGTCTTTGTGGTGATCGTGCATGACGTGTTTTGTGCAGTTCCCACCTTCTCAGTCCAAGATATTAGCAACTCAAAATCCCAATTTTTGCATTTACCCTTATCACTAGGTGGCGCTATGCTTCAAGTGAGTGTTTATGGCCTGGGTCGATACGTCTCTGTAACACCGACATATCACAAAAATTTCATGTCGTTGGGTGAAACGTTCATTGAGTTATTCAGCAGAAACTTTTGCCGGTCTCCCCCTCTTTGACGGACACTGGCACAGCGGGGGGGGGGGGGGGGGGGGGGGGGGGTGGCCCTTGGGGGCCAAAAGCTTCTATTCGCTGAAGAAGTTCTAGGGCTACATGCCTACAAAGATTCATGTCCCCCTGACTTCCAGTGTCCCGGAAACCGTTGACGGAAAATTGCTGGAAAAAAAAAGGGAAAAAAGTCGCGGCAACACTATAATGACCGCTTTCGCTAGCTTCGCTAGCGGCGGTCATAATAATATCTAAGCATATTTAAGTGAACGGCAGTATTATTATTTTCCTTTTGACTGACCAATATCACAACTGGGACTCTGCTGCGTGTAATTGATAATAGTTGTGTATCTGCATTTGTAGCCTTTTTGAGACCAACAAGCCAAACTGAAAAGATGTAGGCTACCACAAAATAAATACAGTACAGATATACATAAACATAAAATAACTGACGCTGATAATGTCACTCTGTAATAGTGTAGTTTTCAGACTTCTACGCCATATATAGGATACGCAGTAGGCCTATATACAGCTATAAACAAGCTTTTAGAAATGCTATGCTTTATTTGCGTCCTGTACGCAATGACACAAAAAGAAACAGGGTGATATCGAACTGTATGTTCCACAGCTCAAACAGAATATTATTCTGAATTTGTTGTTTAAAAAGCAGTATTCTGAAAGCTACGAGCATAGCTGCACACACACGATGCTTAGGCTGAAGAGAACATGCCAAACCACGCCTGAAAGTGGGCGAAAAGTAGTAGAGGCGGAGTAAGAATGAAAAACTTTCCAGCCCAACAAGAAACTCCGTTTTGTTCCTCAGCCTAGCGCAAACAGAGAGAACAGGGGTGGAAAAACGAGAGGGCAGTAGCATCATGGCTGGGGTGGCATCCACATTGGCCAAGAAAAGGGCACTGGCAGCAGGGTTTGGTACCAACGCCAACGCTGTGAAATACCTGAACCAAGACTTCGAATTGCTGCGGAGCCAGTGCCTCAGTCGTGGACAGCTCTTCAGTGACCCTACCTTTCCAGCCGCACCTGAATCCCTTGGGTTCAATGAGCTGGGACCACGCTCATCCAAAACAAGAGGCGTGCAGTGGAAAAGACCTGGGGTAGGATTGTGAGATAACGTTGAAGTCTTTTCTGTCTTTGCGCATCTTTTTTTCTATGGAATGTATGTTGTATGAGGATTTGGCTCTTGCTATATCGCACCAGCAACGGCAGGGTATGTACAGGTTTCCAAAAACCCCAAGGTTCGCTGTGTTGCACAAGTTGCATATCCAAAAGTTAAGTTAGCGAATGCACAAGTAGGACAAGGTTTTCAGTGGGCGTGGTCGATTTGTACTCTAATAATTTGACAGTTTAAAGAACTTTGTCGGTGTTCAGGAAAACTCTATGTAATTTTATATGCGCACAAAATAGTGAGGAGGATGACTCATTCGTTAGCTATTTAAGTGGAACATTTTCATCCAGTGGTTTTCTCTCACACCCAAAGCCCGTCAGACATGTTAAACTTGAAAGCACTGAACTACTTAAACACAATGCCTTTTCCGTCGCAAATATTTGGAGACTTTTGGGTTGAATTGAGTAGGCTTGATATTGGAACTGACAAAACCTCCACATTATGTGTTTTTTCAGGAACTGACGTCCAGCCCTGAGTTCATAGTTGGAGGAGCCACACGAACAGATATTTGCCAGGGAGCCTTGGGTAAGAGCTCATTCTGCAGTACTAATTGATGTACTTTGCTGTGATTTGCTGTGCTATTTGCAATGTGTTCATTGGATGGTGTTAGTAAATAGGAGTTACTAAAAATCCTGTGATTACAGGGACATTTTTGTACTGCACATCTGCTTCCAATAACAGTAAAACAAAAAAGAATCCAAACATGGCACAGTTTGTTGCCTTATCAGACCTCTGCAAACCCTTGCATTATGCTTCGTGTATAAAAATGAATGTCAGTGAGTCCTGGTGAGAGTGACTGTGCAGGTTGTGCCAACCGGATCACCGTATTATTTGCAAATTAAAGGAGCCTTTGAAGTCTCTGGGTGTGCTTGTGTGGCTGGTGGCATCATACTGATCCACCCCTCTGTTTGCTTAGTGCATTTTACATAAATATGTGTCATTCAGGAGAGGCCTGAATACTGCCATTCAGGAGAAGCCAGTTCTAGATAGTCTAGCATCTATTGATTGCCTCTGTCCTGTATTATGTAATCAGCTGTGCTGGCTTTCAACCAGTGAGTCTGTGTGATGTGGTAATGAGATGCTTTTTTGTCTTCATTTTTGCTATGTTTGCTATGGTGGCTCCCTCTGGGCATACACTGTAGATTAGCACCAGAGCCACTCATTGGGGATGAGAACGTTGACGATTAAGGGGCCAAGCCCATGTGTGGGTGTGGAGCAAGAGAATGCATTTGTGTTGTGGTAAACAACATACATAGTTCAACCTGTTGGATAGAGCCAGCTTTCCAAGAACTCCATTAGATGACACAATGTCTAATGTCACTTTCGTCTTTCTAAGTAAGGATTGCAAGGAATTCTAGAGGCAGAACTGAGCTGACACAAACACCTGTGAGCTGCCTGGCTTTTTAGTGTCTGGCAGTATGAAAACAACGAATCAGAAGCTTGCGTGTGATTCACTCAGAGGCCCTGCAGCAGGAAGACTAAATGAGACCTACATGCCATACCATGTGGTTTTTGAAAAGACATACTCAATGGTTCACATAATGAACCTGTTTATTTAACATACACCGCCCTTAGTGAGCAAAGTGGGTTTTTCGACATGCTTAGCATGGCACTGTAGAACACGGAGTTCAGTATGGCTTGTATTGTGCAGCGTATTGCTGTCAGAGTAAGTATAATTGTACAGTGAACAAAAGCTAGCATACATGACATTTTATAAGTCATGGCCTGAGTCTTATAATTTGCCCAGACGTGTAAACTTCCAAGGAGGGAACTGTGAATGAAGAAGACCTTTTTGCCAGTGAAAGAGATCTTTGTTAAAACTCCACAGACCTGACAAAGCTCTCTTTAGGGGTTTGGTGACCAGAAGGTTTGTAAATGTATGACTTTTTAATCACAAGGCATAAGCAATCAAAATTGATCATTTAGATAATTTGATAATTTAAGTGTTTGAAATGTTTACTAACCACATTTTATGTCTGTTTATATTTATATTTGTGGTACTTCAGCCTAAGCTTTTATCAAATGCAACCTTTGAGACTGCTAATATTTGTTTCTTTCTCCCACAGGTGACTGTTGGCTTTTGGCAGCCATCGCTTCTCTTACTCTGAATCAGGATGTCTTGGCGAGGGTTGTGCCATCTGGTCAAGGTTTTGGCGATGACTATGCTGGCATTTTTCACTTTCAGGTAAGCGAATCCTGGATTTGCACACTATTTCTGAGTATGCTTCGTCTGCATGTTGACATTGATGTTTATAACAGTTACAGGGTCGTAACAGAAGTGTGAATGGTAATTGACCTTGCAGAATAAAAGGGGGTTTAGATGACACTTCCCTCATTTGGCTGCACTTTCATTTAGCGCTTGCCAATTAGATTACTCACTTCTCCTGCAATGGCATTCTTTTGTCATGACACACTCAGCTCACTAAAAACATTTGGCATGGTGGAGAGGTAAACACACACACATACTCTCTCTCTCACACACACACATACTCTCTCTCTCACACACACACATACTCTCCCTCTCGCATACACACACACACACACACACACACACACACACACACACACACACACACACACACACACATACTCTCCCTCTCACAAACACACACACATACTCTCTCTTTCTCTCTCTCTCACTCTGTCTTTCTCTCGCTGTGTTTCAGACACACACACACACACACACATGCAAGGATGCACGCACACACACACACACACACACACATGCAAGGATGCACACACACACACACACACACACACACACACACACGCACGCATGCAAGCACACCCCCACACACACCCCTACACACTCTCATTCTCCTCACTTGGAAAGACTGCGCCACAGACATTGTCCACAGATGTGAAGCTTTATTTCTGGGTGTGGCCAGCGGAAAGTTTTAGTTGGGATAGGAAGCCCGTCTGACTCAGAAGGGGGGACACCCACCACTGTTTGTACTGTTTGCAGAGGAAGAGCCAGCATGACGTTTTTGAGTCCCATGTTTTATTTTCCTCTTGTGGCGCTATAGTACCACCCCATATTTAGACACGCCTAATTTCCAGCTGAAATTCTGTTTATGATGGATTAAAAACACATATTTGTAGTCTGTTAGTTATGTTTTACTGTAGAGGTCATTTGACACTGTACCATAGTTGTAATTACACCCATATGCGTATTCCACATGCCACCAGTGCATTCCTTCGTTGGGCTTTGTGCTGTGGGTAGTGTCTTTGGAGTGTTTCATGTGGGTGATCCCAGCTAAGATGGATTTGTTTACACATGTCCAGAGTTGTAAGTTCTGGACTAGTATTCTAGAATGTTCTCTTAAGTGCAGTGTAACTACAGAATTCCTGTTGATTCCGCAGTTCTGGCAGTTTGGGGAGTGGGTGGACGTGGTGATTGACGACCGCCTGCCCACCAGAGATGGAGAGCTGCTGTTTGTTCATTCAGAGACCGGCTCAGAGTTCTGGAGCGCCCTGCTGGAAAAGGCCTATGCTAAGTGAGTGGGTTATGGCCGCCGCATCTGATGGCATACAGTGCCTCTAATGCACCAAATGACCTCAGTGTTTAGACAAAGTTCAAATGGGAATGATTAATGACTTTATTACATGACTAATAATTAACAATCTTATCACTTATGCTCCCATACTAGTTTTTATTGCATGTCCTGTTAATGTCACGATGGGTGCATTTAGTCGTTTGACAAATCACAGTTGAGTGTTTGAGGCAGACAGCACTAACCTTTAAGTGTGATGGCAATGGTTTCTCTCTGTCAGGGTGAACGGCTGCTATGAGGCCCTGTCAGGAGGCTCCACGACTGAGGGCTTTGAGGACTTCACCGGGGGCATAGCGGAACAGTACGAGCTGAGGACAGCTCCGGCCAACCTCTTCCAGATCATCCGCAAGGCCCTGGAGTCAGGTGCACTGCTAGGCTGCTCCATAGATGTAAGATCCCATCACTACTCATTCATCTTCATCATCGTGAAGGCAGTGCAAAATTAGATTATGCATGTTGTGGCGATGTCTTTTTTACATTACACTTAGCTGACGCTCTTATCCAGAGCAACTTACAGTTATTTAGGTACAGGGGTTCAGTTATAGTCCCTGGAGCAATGTGGGGTTAGATGCCCTGCTCAAAGGCACTTCAGGCACAGATGAGGGTGCAGGAGAGTACTAGTTGTTTGCACCCCCAATCCCATTCGTCCTACTGGAATGGGATTCGAACCTGTGACCCTCTGATCAAAGACCAAATCTCTTACCAGTAGGCCACAGCTGCCCCTTCCTTTCTTAGTTAAAGTATCTAGAACTACAGTCACTCTGAGAGAAGGCAGATGTTAAAACAAAGGCCATAGATTTTTTAGGTACAGGATACAGGCCCACAGTCCCTGGAGCAATGTGGGGTTAGATGTCTTGCTCAAGGGCACTTCATGTCTTGCTCAAGGGCACTTCAGCCATGGATGAGGGTGCAGGAGGGCACTAGTTAGTTACTCCCCCTCCCACATTCTTCCTACCGGTACTGGATTCGAACCTGCAACCCTCTGATCCCAAGACCAACTCCCTAACCATTAGGCCTTTTGCTGTCTTTTGCTTTAGATCACCAGTGCTTCCGACTCAGAGGCCATCACCTACCAGAAGCTGGTGAAGGGACATGCTTACTCTCTTACCGGGGCTGTAGAGGTGAGTCAGCTGACTTCACTCTTACAACCATAAATAATAGTATGTTCCATTTGCTTTGTGATCCAAGATTCAGATGGAGAGATGACGTCACATCAACTACAAACACAGAGAAAATCGAGTTGTTTGTCAAGTGCATTCCGTTTGCCCCAGAGAAGGCAGGATGCCTCTGTGCTTGGCGGGGACGGGTGTGCACATTTTGGAATTCCCAGCTTTAGTGTTTAAAAAACAACTCGGAAATCCAGCACCAACGAGAAATGGAATGCGCTATAACCTTGCCTGACATTGTCATCACCTAGCAACACGTGCTGGCTGATGTGCTGTATGATGTCATATTTTGTTTGAGGCAACAGGCTAGGGGTGTTGAAGAATCTGAGAATACATAACGAACAGTCTAGTCATGGTCATATTCCCATATTTCTTTCAAATGTTTATTTTTTACATTTAATAACTTATTGTTTTGTTGTGCTGTCTGTCTTGCCTTTGTAATTGTGAGTCAGGTGGGTTATCGAGGCCAGACACAGAGGCTGGTGAGGATGCGAAACCCATGGGGACAGGTGGAGTGGACAGGAGCCTGGAGTGACAGGTAAGCACAGTTCAGGGCTCAAGCTGTACAATAGAACACACACACACACACACACACACACACACACACACACACACACACACTCACACACTCACGCAGTCACTCAATCACTCACTCACTCACTCATTCACTCACTTGCTCGCTCACTCACACACTCACGCACTCACTCACTCGCTCGCTTGCTCGCTCACACACTCACTCAATAACTCACTCACTCGCTCACTCACTCTCAGGGCTCATTTCCACCGCCTCGTTCAGCGCGTAGCCGTGTTCAGCGTGTGGGCGTATACAATAGGTTTGTATGGGGACAGAATACGCTCAGAACACGCTTGCGGTGGAAATGGTCTCATCTGTTAACATGCATTCTAAACGAATACGGACAGAATACGGCCACGCGCTGAATACGCAGAGAGTGCGGTGGAAATTGGCCCTAACACACACACACACACACACACTGGCATAGGCCCATTAAATGTTAATGGCTTAAGGTTAAAGATAATTCCTTGTTGCTTTTCCTTGTAGTTCCTCTGAGTGGAACCATGTTGATGATTCAGAGCGCAAGATGGTAAAGGCTGAAGATGGAGAATTCTGGTAATGTCAAAATAAAAGTCTATTTACAGTAAAAACTTTATTCTTTATTCTACGCACTATTACCCTGGTTGTGTTGATTAATATTGTGTGGATAATATAACAGACGCATAAAGAAGATGTGTTTTGAACCTACCGCTGGAAAAGAAAATAATCCCAGTTTCACTTATACCACAAATCGCAGACAAACAACAATCAGTTGTTATTACTATCATTATCCAGTTATTAAAGTGTAAACGAATATTATTATAGTATTTTTTTAAAATCACAGTAAGTACAGTTTTATAATGTATTAACTGAGTTTTGTCCATGGTTAATAAGGATGGCATTCAGTGACTTCACGAGGCACTACTCGCGCCTGGAGATATGTACTCTGACCCCCGACACACTCACCGCAGACGACCTGAAGCACTGGAGCGTCTGCAAGTTCGACGGGGCCTGGAGGAGAGGCTCCACTGCGGGGGGCTGCCGAAACCACCCCTGTAAGTGACCAACTCTTAAAGGTGTCATTGCATCGTTTTTTTTTCATTTATTTTGCGGTGGTCTCTAGTATTAATGAATGCGCTGTGTTGCTGGTTTTGGTGAAAAAAATGCTTTAGTGCTCCTGTTTCAGGCTGTTCTGGTTTGGTGGAGGAGATGGAGCAGAGAGAATGACAGGTTCTTGGCTAGGCTAGTCACAGGCTACAATCATTCAAAGCCATAGCACACCAAGTAGAAGATTTAAACGTTCTAAACAAACACACCTACTTTCCTATATTGAATGTGTGCTGCCACGAGACTTCTCCAGCAATCACAACTGTGGCATGGCGTTTTGTAATAAACAAACTTACGTCACTTTGTTTGAACATTTTCATGTGCAGTATGCATATGCAACTCGTCCTGGCACCCTCAGACTCACGAAGTCTCGAATATTGCGATAAAGAGAATTCTGACTTTACTTATCTCGGTGGACATGACTAGTTTTGTATTCACCGGTTACTCTGATCAGTTGAGTTAAAAACACATGCACAGGGTGAGGGGAAAGGAAACAGTCCATTTTTACGAGAGTGTCCATTTACTTGGAGACACTAGGGGGAGCCCCGTTGAGAAAAACGACAACAAAACACAAAGTTGCATAGTGCCGTTTTAAAATCACCAGGATGCAACTTCATGTGGTCTTTAAATTAAACTATTATGAGGCCATCATGTTATTCCCCATGAAGATTGTTTACAGTGCTTAGAAACCACAGGCATACTTTTCCATAAGTCATGACTGCACTCCTGGGGGTTTCGGGATACACATTAAAACAGAAACCGACAGTAATATCATGGGGAGGTCAGCGATGAAGGCTTGTCTGCTAGTTCTGTCAGCACTGCATGATGGGTTTCGTTTTCTCCTGCAGACACCTTCTGGATGAACCCTCAGTTCAAGATCACCCTGAATGAAGAGGACGATGACCCAGGTGATGATGAGGTGGGCTGCAGCGTCGTGGTTGGCCTGATCCAAAAGAACCGTCGCAAAATGAGGAAGGCCGGAGAGGATATGCACACCATTGGCTACGCCATCTATGAGGTGAGACCCAGTGTTCATTATAGTGGGCTTATTATGTTTACCACCCTCACAGAATAGAATAGAATAGAATAGAATAGAATAGAATAGAATAGAATAGAATAGAATAGAATAGAATAGAATAGAATAGAATAGAACAACTCTTTTTTGTCCACCAGAGTATAAAGTTGTCTTTGGCTCACCAACACAGGACAGACTACTATATAACAGGCAGCCCAAGACAGACAGACAACACTGATGGCAGAGTTATATATGCTTTGGATTTAGCTGTCATATTGGAGTGTCAGGCGTCCTGGTACTGTAAATCTTAATGTTTGTCTTTGTGTTTTTGCAGGTGCCCTCTCAGGTGTGTATTCTGCCCCATGACTTCCTCTCAATGAGGTTTTCTGCTCTTAAAGATTTCATGGCATTGACTGACTGATAAACAACAGAATACTTTTGGTTACACTGCATGGTTCCTGTGTTGAAACCTGTCCTCGGCTCTGCACAGTTCCATGGGCAGACGGAGGTCCACTTGGACAAGAACTTCTTCCTGACCCATGCCCAGAAGGCTCGCTCTGAGACCTTCATCAACATGCGGGAGGTCAGCACGCGCTTCAAACTCCCGCCAGGAGAGTACCTCATCGTTCCCTCCACCTTCGAGCCACATCAGAACGGGGACTTCTGCGTGCGTGTGTTCTCAGAGAAACAGTCGGAGATGCAGTAAGGATTATACACATACTCTCTCTCTCTCTCTCTCCCTCTCTCCCTCTTTCTCTTTCTCTCTCTCTGTCTCTCTGCCTCTCCCTCTCTGTCTCTTTCTATTGCTTTGTTTATGTAAAGTAAAGTAGCAGTTTAGAGTAAGCCATCCATCATCCTGTCACATATTACTAAAGCATATTCATTAGTAGGTCACTTTGGATACAGAAAAGGGGTTAGTACTAGGGTAATACTTGCACTGAAATAACTTTTGACTAAAAAAATATTGTTCTCCTGTCTTTGTCTTTTACAGGCCTTGCGATGATCCTGTAGATGCTCAACTGGACAATGTAAGCCATGTCACATTTGCAGTTACTTCACTACATGGTTGATATTTTGTTTTACCTGTCATATTCAATGCTAAATTGTTTTTTTTTTTCAGGACGTTGTATCTGAGGATGAGGTGGATGCTGCATTTCGGGGATTGTTTACAAAGCTTGCAGGAGCTGTAAGTACATCTGTATCAGGGTGCAATGCCTGTACTGAAAAAAGTGAAATTTCTGTATCTGTTAATGATTGAAACATGACATTTCGTCTCATTTTTTTCTTTTTTGACAGGACATGGAAATTTCTGCAACAGAGTTGAAGACGATTTTCAATAAGATTGTTGCCAAAAGTAAGTGTTCAACATTTCCACACATTACAGCCTATGAGATAAAAAAAGTCATATGAACAATGCAACTAAATTGTTTGCCAACAGGAACTGATATCAAGACAGATGGATTCAGCCTAGACACATGCAAAACAATGGTCAATCTTATGGATGTATCCTTTTAAAATTAGTTTTAACATCAACATCAACAATCAGTTTTCCTTTTTCTAGTCAACTTGTGGCAAATGAACACCCTTTTTCAGATTAAAAAACAGAATCTGGAATATAAATGAATAAAATGGAATAGAATGCAAACAAACCAATAAGTGAATGAACAAATGAATGCATGCATGCATGAATGCTGGATTCCTTAACTCGTGTACAGGACAGTGGCAATGGCAAACTAGGCATTGGCGAATTTGCCACACTTTGGAAGAAAGTCCAGAATTATCTGGTAAGACTCACACAGCTACAAATAGACTCATATACAAGTTAGAACTGTGCCTGTAAACTGTTGCACAACATTGCTCTATTAGCTGATGAAAAAAAAATACATACACGTATAGAGCAGTCAGTGTTTGCATGGCAGAGATGTCACAGCAGAGCCCAACATGTCTGTTCATGTTTTACTGAGACCCTAACTGACTGTGCTCCCATCCTGCAGACCATCTATAAAAAGAACGACTTGGACGGCTCAGGGTGCATGAGCACACCAGAGATGCGAATGGCTTTGAAAGAAGCAGGTATAGTATAGAAACTATACTATACGGTATTACACAAAAAGCCACCACCGCTTCTATACACAAAAACACCAATGTAAAGTTGGAAGCACAATATGTTGTCTGCAGATGTTTCAAAGCTTCTTCTCTCTGAATAGGTTTCACCTTGAACAACAGTATTCACCAGATTCTGGCGGCTCGTTATGGAGAGACTGACATGACCATTGATTTTGACAACTTTGTGGGCTGCGTGATGCGTTTGGAGATGATGTTCAGTAAGATTGCCCCCCTTTCTTAATAAGACTTGTAAAATAAAATTTTGATAATAATTTGTAGTAATACTTTAGGAGAATATCAGTCAGATTTAAGGCCAGCTTATGTTTGAGATGAAATCAGATGGTTTTATAACCGGTTCTTTAACATGATATCTAACTCATGGAGTTTTTTTTGTACTCCTTTAGAAGTGTTCAAGAAGCTTGATACAGACAACAGCGGTTTCATTGAACTGGACTTCTTTCAGGTAAAAGAACTTTTTGCCACCACCATATTTACATGCGTAAATAATAAGAGTGCTAGTGTGGTGTTCATACATAGTTGTTTTTCCTTTGCAGTGGTTGACCTTCGCCATGGTATAGAGGACCCCAACAACATATGACAACCACACATCATTTTTAAATGCAGTACTGTATTCTGGTATTAAAACTCCATCACCTGCAATGCAATGGCAATATTTTATCCTTGTTTATTTTATATCATATATGTCTATTTTTCTGGTGTTTTAGAGGGACTGGCCCATTTCAAGATTAAAGCCAGCATTTGTGAACTCAGACGGTGGTCCGGTTTATCATTCAAAACAATTTTCATACGAAAACTTGTCACAAGTCATTATCACAAATCGACTGAGGGATTCAAGTTGCTGTAAGGTTGTCCCTTTGCCCCTCCCCCTTGGGTTGGGCTTCACTGCAGCGCTTTGCAAGTGTGCGGTACGCTATCCATACTTAAATCCGACCTGAGATTTAACAGCTTTTGAGCAACACCAACCCTATTCGACGAAGCTGACTGAAAGGTTTACGGGGACCTTTCAAAGCGGTGAGTTTGACGCTTGGTCCTCTAAACAACGACGTTTGATACGTTACGGTTTTGCAGCTACATGAATGGCATATTTTGAGTGAAACCAGGCGCACCAATGTTAGCTGGGAAAGGGGAGTACGGCTGGCCTGTTCCATAACCAGACCTTTTGCTTTGGCTCTGTTCGGTCATCTGTGCACAGACATTCTATAGGGGCAAAAGATCCTGTGGTTTTAAGTTTACTGGGCTACTTGTGATTTCTTTCTCGCAGATGGCAGATATGACTGAGATTGTTTTTTGGGTCCGCCAAACGTGACGTTTCAGACTTAATAGTTCATACTGTTCTGGTTACATTATGCACCTGCTGTCCCACGGGAACTTTTCCGGCACAGACTGAAACGTACACTCTAAACATACGTTTGTATACGTCATAAAAAGTTACAGTGGGCACCATAAAATTAAAATGTATCTCATCTGAGTACTTTAAAACCTTTACAAAAACCTCATCTTTATCACTATCACTGACTTATACTAATGTTGCTGAAGAAACCTTTTAGAAAATAATTCATGGCCCACGTACATATACAAGTGTTAAGAGCATGCCAGTGAAGCATGTTTGGCTTAGAGCTGTCCATTAGTGCTGCTCAATCTGTGTCTTTCATACTGTAGTGAAAGTGGGTTGCATTGGTGTTGTTGCCAAGGCTTTTGGCCGTTCTTTGTGTCAGGGGGCCCTGGACCTTGCAATCATGACGTAATGAGATGGTGCCAGTGTTGTATAAAGTACTGGAAAATCACACTCAAGTAAAAGTATAGGTACCCCTTCAAAAAATGACTTTGGTAAAAGTCAAAGTCACTGACTGAAATGTTACTTGAGTTAAAGTCTTAAAGTATCAGAAATTTCTAGTACTTAAGTATGACAAGTAATGTAAAAATAAATGTACTCAAGTAATGTAATTAAAAGTACAAGTAAAAGTTAATAACAGGCAAAGGCAGTCTGAATTTGTAATATTTTTTTATATTTTGGTTAACTGTGAAGGTCATTTAGCAACTATGGTTAATCTTAAATGACAAGCAATTACACTGCTGAAAATGCACACGCATGACCAATTGCTGTCATTATAAACAAAAGTGGAGAGAAAACTGAATGTTATCTGGCATCTGAAGATGGAGACCAAAGTTTGAAACCTTTTTTTTGTAAACCTTTGTTTTTTAAAATAAGATTAAGTCAGTGCTGAAAATGAGGCGTACATCACCCCATCAAGAAAAAAAAAATCATAAAACACTGCTGTGTCCGTCTTCTCTTCCATCAGGACTGAGTGCAAAGCTAGCTTACTGCGTGAAGCCAACAGGTGTAGCCTACTGGTTGTCATGTGCAAGTGGCAATTGCGAACAAGCCAGGCACGTCCTGACTTCATTGCATTCAGTTTTTTTTTTTTTTTTTGGTAACGAGTAACTAAACGGCACATTGAAAATGTATCGGAGTAAAAGTATGCAATTTGGTTCGTAAATATAGTGAAGTAGAAGTAAAAGTTATCAAATTTTTAAAAACTCAAGTAAGTACAAATTCTTTCAAAATGTACTTAAGTACAGTAGTGAAGTATTATTACTTCGTTACTATACAACACTGGATGGTGCAGGTCCTGGGTGAACAGTTGAAGCTTATGCCTGTGACAACATTGCGTATAGAGTGAGTGCATCAGCAGTTCCTCTCTCTCTCTCTCTCTCTCACACACACACACACACACACACACACACACACACACACACACACACAGCAAGTCAATAAGACTGATCGACATTCTAACTCTGTCAGCAGCACCAGTTTCAGTGGTGTGGCCACGATGGGTTATTCTGAGATGTCTTAAGAATGTGATGCAGAAGGTACCATGGGGTCATTCCGTGTCAAATCGAACAATGGCCGACAGTCACCCTCTCCAAAAAATCTGAAAAAAATCACAGCTGTTTGTACATCCAACCTATGTATAAATCTTAAATATTAAGTCTGTATCACTAATAGCTCCAAAACTACAGCCCTTTGAAATTTTAGGTCATTTTGGGAATTCTGGTGAACAAGCCTTTTGCTCAACTTCCGACATTGCTGGCTCTTTTAGTATTCCGCACACATTAGTGTAACTATGTGAAAAGAAATGCATTTTCCTGTAGAATTCAAAAATCAAATCAGATCAGATGTACCTTGTGTAATTCTTCCTCTCCAAAGCTGTGAAAATGGCTATAGATTCAATATGTGAAATGACACCACCACTTTTGAGGGCTTCTCGTTCAAAAAGTATGGCACACAAATTTATCAGATTATTCCCAGTCATATACGGATTATAATGTCATGCCTATGCATTAACCTTTGTTGATATTGTTTTCATATGGTCAGTGTATTTTCTTGAAGTTAGGCTTGATTTTCAAAAAGGCTGTTTTCATCTTGTCATTTCACCATGTGGACAGTTCACAGGATTTTTTAAACATTTTTCCATAATCATCCTGTATGTGAGGATCATTTGTCCAAAATTTGGATTTGTTGCTGAGACTCTTTATTGAGATATGATGTTTGGGAAAAAAATGTCAGTAATTCCATGGAGTTGGATTGATCGGCAGTACCTCTTTCCACCACATGTTGTGCTCTTTTAATACAATGGAAGTCAATGATAGGGTAGCATGTCATATACAGGAAAAGCTGCCAAACAAACTTTGTGTTACAATTAAACCAATTGCACTGTCAAGGTCATTTTTGAGCAGGGTTTTATTGTACAGCACACAAAAAGCAAGGCAAAACTGAAAAAATGGCATTATAATACAAACACAAAAGGACCATAAACAGGAATGCTATCAATTTAAAGATCATAAACAGTAACAATATGCTATGCAAACATCAAGAATGTGAAAACTAAGATGTCATATTTTTAAATGTTTAAATTTAAGATATGCATAATATTTTGTTATCATGAGTGTGAATGTCTGTGTCTTGCGTTTCATTACTTTAAAAATATGAGATCTTAGTTTTCACATCCTTGATGTTTGCATAGCATATTGTTACTGTTTATGATCTTTAAATTGATAGCATTCCTGTTTATGGTCCTTTTGTGTTTGTATTATAATGCCATTTTTTCAGTTTTGCCTTGCTTTTTGTGTGCTGTACAATAAAACCCTGCTCAAAAATGACCTTGTCTGTTGAAAGTGAATTACATTTTATAAATCTGGTAAATATTCAGGGAACATTACTGAAATTGACAGAAACTGCCTAACAAAACTTGATATGTCTGATATGTCAACCATGACTGGATTTCAACTCATTCCTGATTGCTAAATCGATGTGTGTTTCAACCTGGTCAATAGTTAGTGTGCATTCATCACACAGGGGGCTGTTCAGATGAAGCGGAGCCTTCATTTCATAAACTGATGCTGTGACTGAATGCCTCTAATGTAATGAATGGAAGCCGCATCTATTCCATCTCCATTAATGCTGGTAGCAGGCCAGTGCACCACTCTCTCAGTATAAACTCCTCAGTATCACAGTCAAGTGCTGCCAGTCTGATACATGTCTGCAATAGATTGTCAGTGTGTGGAACAATGACCAGAGATGTGCGATCAGTTCAGCAGTTTTCTGACCAGGTGCATATAACAGTGTTGGGGTTCCTTGCACAGCAGCAAAGGTTCATATGCAGCACGCACTGGCTCCATCCTCTAAACTATGTTGTAAAAAATAAAAGAGAAATGTCAAAATAAAAAAGAAAAGACAAAATATTGCTTTTGCATCATAATTAATATAAGGCGTTTGGAGAATCGCTTGCTTTTATTTTTTTTGGCCTCGCATGGACAGGGTCGGAAATAGAGAAAAAGAGATCAGTCTCACACAATGTCAATATCTGAGGCTCTGCCATCTGCTTCTCGAATTTCAACACAAACTCCTATCTGGCTGACCTTGGAAGAATCAGCATTTTTTTTTCCTGTAGCTTTGCTTGCCAGATGTTACGTCATTCATATTTTGTTTCAAATGTGTGTATTTTTTTATTTGAAAATAAGTAAACATGTGGTAAGTTACTAACTGATGTGATCCCTTTTCCTTTTTTCAATCCTCTTCACAGCTTCCTCAGAAATACTCAGGTACCATATTTTCATGCCTCTTTTGTTGGCCTACTTTTAAATTGACACTCTTTTTTTATTACATCACTCTTTACCTATTTAGTCTATATTGACCCTTTGCTTTATAGTCAGGACTTTGCTTCCAGTTAATTTCCTTTATTGATTATAGTTTCCAGTCTCTTATATTTCTATTCTATCATTTCTCTTATTGTTCTCAATATGGACTTAGTTTGTTTCCATTGAAACTGTGCCGTTAGAAGAATTCACTGCTGTGGCACATGTTCTCTTTACTGCCCTAGAGGGAATTCAGAGGCGTTTGGAGTTTGGGTGGGTGTGAATGCCACCCCATTGAGTAACCAAGGGAATGTATACAGCACCCCCGACCCACCCACCCACACCCACACACACCCGCATACACACACACCCGCATACACACACACCCGCACACACACACACACACACACACACACACACAAACAAACGCACACAAACACAAACAGCTGACAGTCTAGCCTCAGCCCCTTTGCCTGTGTGCTATGCCACCACAGATCCTGAAGCTATTTATACTCCCTGTGTGTCCACTGCAAGCGCTAACAGCCCTGTCGTATTTTTATCTGCCCCAGTATGTTCTCTTACGGAGGGATATCGGCAAGCATCTGCTCAGACAGGCTGAAGGCAGAGGGCATGGGCTCCAATGACCAGGCAGTCCACTTCCTCAACCAGGACTACGAGGCCCTGCGGCAGGAGTGCCTGGAGACGGGCTGCCTTTTCGAGGACCCCTGCTTCCCTGCCGAGCCCCCCTCACTGGGCTTTAAGGAGCTGGCGCCTTACTCCTCCAAGACACGTGATGTGGAGTGGATAAGGCCAACGGTGAGGGCTAGAGAGAGATAGAGAGACAGACAAAGAGGGAGGTATATGAGTAGGTGTTGTTTGGATAACCCACAAACTGTATCGTCAAGCATTGTACCAACATTGCCTGGAGACAAGTTCTGCTCTAATGTTTCATTTCAAAACAATCTACACCTGTTGCTATACCATTAGACCATTAGTTAGAAACACCAACCAATCATGTACTATGAATGTATTGCCCTATCATTATAGTACATTGATGTATCTCAATAGTAACATAAACAGATTTAAAAAATGTATTTTGGATACCACAGTGTATGGAAAATCACCTATGGAAAATCATACTCTAATATTAGTCAGAAATTGTATTGGTTCATACGTTTGTTTACCAGTTGACCACCACATCCCTGGGTAACTAGTCTGACAGCAATTCTTTGAAAACATTTTTTTTGCTGCGGTTGGTGTCAACAGTAAACAGTCAGTCACCAGGATGTAGTCTCAGCAGTTGCTATGTGTTTCCTCACTGCACTGTATCTAGGAACTCAGTTGTGCGTTTGTGGACGCCGTCCAGTCATGGGCCAGACAGACACATGCCTCGCGGGTTAGTCATAGGAGGCCCTCCCAGGCTGTGTGTTCGTGACGGGGGCAGAGTGTCCCACTAGCACACCATAGTCTGCCCGTCTCAGGTCCACTACAGCTGTTAGCACTATGCTGCTGTTGTCTCTGCCACCCACCGTTTACAATGACAAAATAAAACACCTACATCGCAGTGAAGACAGGAAGTGGAAAATATATTGATAATAATAATATCAATAAATATGATTCCCATTTAGATTTATAGATGATATTTGAGATTATATATTAACTGAAAGGTGACAACAGTCTTACTTTGCCTGACGGATATGGTACAAAAAGCATTAAAGCTTTTTACTGTTCACTTAGGAACTGACAGATGACCCTCAGTTCATTCTGGGTGGGGCCACCAGGACGGACATCTGCCAAGGAGCGCTTGGTGAGATCAACTTTATTCTCATTTGCAGAGAGCCCATACTGTCTTCCACCAGCTTTTTGTTTTAACATTTCCACATAATGTGTTTGCCCTATTGTCATGGAGCATGTTATGACTGGTGGTAACACGCTATGCTAAAATGGAGATACTGATCGTTCCCAGAGTGTCCCATGTAGTGAGTCAGAGCAAAGGGCTGTGTTTGAATAGCTGCCCAGGGTGGGACAGGACTGATGAGTCATTGAAGGACTTTTCCACTGATCACTCACTTTGTACTTTAAGTAGGTAGGGCACTTGCAGCAAGTAGGTAGGGCAGCAGTGAAGTTATGATCACGTGCTGTCAAGTATTTATAAGTTTACATTTACTTGAAAGAAAAATTCATGCCATTCCCTGATAGAATTCTTGATAACAGTTGCTATATATTTCATATTGGCCTTAGAAGACCACATTGGCCTTGCAGTGTTGCTGAAAAGTTACCTGTGTGTGGAAATTTCCTCTTAGTGTGGGAGATTCCTCAGGATGGTTAAACAGTGTAGGCTCAGTTTTTCTCTGACACACAGGCCCCAGTGTAGGCCTCAGTTAGCCTTGTAGGCCACAACCCTCTTTTTTATACTCCCCCCTTCTGGGCATTTTTGGTACTGCATGCTCACTGGGAACCCAACCACTACACATGAGACACTGTAGAGGTAGTCTGTGTTTACATCTCTCTCTCTATCTGTCTGTTTTTTCCCCTAAGGTGACTGTTGGCTTTTGGCTGCCATTGCTTCCCTTACTCTCAATGAGAGGCTTCTTCACAGAGTGGTACCACATGGCCAGAGCTTCCAGGAGGACTATGCTGGAATTTTCCACTTTCAGGTACTAAGGCCCATGTCTCAAAGCAGCAATGTGTTGTAAAGAGTGGGCTCTCAGTTGGGGAGGTGACTAAAATTGATAGCTACATTTATTTTTTTCCAGGTAATTTTGTAACTGTAAATGTGAGAACATTTCCGAATTGCTCATGAGAGACGTTTATTCATTCCACATGGAAATTAGATGACCACTGCGGTGTCTGTTTTATGTTTTATCTGTTTCTTAGTCAAATGTTTGCTTGCGTTTTCGATTTAACCCTTCAGTTCTGGCAGTTTGGAGAGTGGACGGATGTGGTAATTGATGACCGGCTCCCAGTGAAAGATGGAGAGCTGATGTTCGTCCACTCAGCCGAGGGCAATGAATTCTGGAGCGCCCTGCTAGAGAAAGCATATGCCAAGTATGGGCTCCCTCTGTGTTAATCCTTTAGGACGCACCCCCTATTATAACTTTGTTGTTACCAGATTGGCAATGACCAAGTTGTAATGTGTTACTAAAGACTTTCTGTAATGTCGTAGTAATGTTGTAATGTTGTAGTTACATTTCTTTCAGTCACAGCGAGTCGTAGCACCAACCGACGATACGGTGACCGCTAAGAGGCTACAGCCTCCTTGAAGTCTGGTCAAACAGACTTTGACATGTTGTTATGATGATGATGATGATGATGGCGATGATGATGGTTTCCTGTGTGCCCTCCTGGCAGGTTAAATGGTTCTTACGAGGCCTTGTCTGGAGGCAGCACCACTGAAGGATTTGAGGACTTCACCGGAGGCGTGTCAGAGATGTATGAGCTCAGGAAACCTCCAAGAGACCTGTATCGCATCATCGGCAAAGCCCTTGACAGGGGCTCTCTGTTAGGCTGCTCTATTGATGTGAGTGTAGGGGAGACCTTCAGCACATCTGTTTACTACAGCATATCTGGCTGAAGTATAACAATTGATTCCATGTGTGCATTTGTGTCTTGCAGATCACCAGTGCCTTTGATATGGAGGCTGTGACCTTCAAGAAGTTGGTGAAGGGCCATGCTTATTCAGTCACCGGTCTTAAAGAGGTAGCCTATGTGGCAAATTTGTGGGCATATGTTTACATTCAAAGTGGTAATGACAACAATATTAATGATACCGGTATAGGATGTTTTTCACTTCCTGCTTTACTTTACTGATAGGTGGACTTCAGAGGAAGTATGGAGAGGTTGATTCGCGTCAGGAACCCATGGGGTCAGGTGGAGTGGACTGGGGCCTGGAGTGACAAGTGAGTATGAGGCTAAATCATTTCAGCTACCATGACATCAAAAGCCATCTCACAAGCAATTCAGTTAGTACAGACAGTCAACATATTTATTAGTAGTGAAAGGGGCCTTATTAATGCTGCAGCCAACCGATATTATGATATTATAATATAACTTTTCCAGCACAACCATATTTGCCTATACATTTCATGCTTTATATCAACCTATACTTAACATGCTTCTGTGCAGCTCACCTGAATGGGATGAGATTGACCCATCTGAGAGAGAGGATCTCCACCTCCAAATGGAAGATGGAGAGTTTTGGTAAAGTAATTCTGTATAGAAATTGTGCCAGAATTTGGCCAGAAACTTTTTTCTCATTGTTTTATTTTCCGCTTGTTTTTAACACTGGTTCAACTTTCCAAACGGTGTGTTCCCCAGGATGTCTTTTAATGAGTTCCTGAGGCAGTTCTCTCGGCTGGAGATCTGTAATCTTACGCCGGATGCGCTGAGCGAAGACAGTCTGAGCCACTGGAACACCATCAAGTTTCACGGCGCCTGGAGGCGAGGCAGCACAGCAGGGGGCTGCAGGAACCACCCCAGTGAGTGAACTCAGCCTGCTCCCCCAGTTAGACACCAGAAGACACTGATGTCCAGCTCCATACTTCATGCTCTTACTTCGTGAATAATTCAAAGAATTTCCGAAGGAATTTATAAACAAACAAAATAAGGAATTCTACCTTAATAAAGTTCAACATCCACTCACCCACCCCCATCCACAGTGCTTCTAATGACCAAATAATAATGATGTGAACATTACTGCATAACTCCATGTCTATTTTTTTACGTGTGTACATGTGTGTGTGTGTGTGTCCAGACACATTCTGGATAAACCCCCAGTATAAGATCACTCTGCTGGAGGAGGACGATGACCCTGAGGACGATGAGGTGGCCTGCAGCTTCCTGGTGGCTCTGATGCAGAAGGACCGCAGGCGGTACCGCAAACACAACCAGGACATGCACACCATCGGCTTTGCCATCTATGAGGTGAGATCAGTGTGATTAGGCCTACTTACATATTCCTATAGTGTCTGACAAATAGTAACTAGTTATGTTGAAAAATAAGAATGCATTTATTTATTTACTTATCTATACTTAATTGTGACATTGTTTTGTTTCTCTTGTACAGATTCCAGAGGAGGTATGGATTTACACCATCTGCTTGTGTACCACTCATCACTCTCTCATTTTGCCCATCATTAAACTTGCTACTGCAGTAAATGAAGTTTGGATTATGCCTGCCCTGACATGTACAGCTTACTTATCAACTTAACTGTCACACCAGAGACATGATTGACACCTCACTCAGTGTCAAAACTAATGCTGCTGTCATTTAATTTATTATTTAATTTATTAATTTATTATGCTTCCACTGTGTGTGATGTGCGGTACTAGCTCTAAATGGCTCTACGTGGCTCTAAAACACTAGTAATCCACATGCCCTGCATCTACAACACTAATGATCCACTAATGCCACAAGCCTAGTCACCCAGAGCTGACTGTATACATGACCATCAATATGGACCCCCAGGCTTACCTAACTATACCTCCATACCCCTCCTCTCCTCTCTTCTCCTCCCCTCCTCTGGGCCCAGTTTGCTGGCTGCCAGAACGTGCACCTGAAGAAGAATTTCTTCCTGACCCACTCGTCCTGCGCACGCTCCGAGACCTTCATCAACCTGCGGGAGGTGAGCACCCGGCTGAGGCTGCCGCCAGGAGAGTACCTCATCGTGCCCTCCACATTCGAGCCCAGCAAGGAGGCCGACTTTGTGCTGCGGGTCTTCACTGAGAAGCAGTCGGAAACAGAGTGAGTGGAGCCTATGGCCCTGTACCTGCTAGGGGTGAATGTATACAAGTAAAGTTTATTACTATAACTCTGTACCTGCGAGGGGTGAATGTAGCGTGCCAGCATTGAAGAATGTTCATGTTTATGTTTAGTTGGCATAGGGGTGTTTGAAATGTTTTGTTGTGCTTAAAAGCTTTTTGCTCATCATGGTTTGAAATGACAGTACGCAGAAAATATGTTGATTGTATTTCAATGCCTTCGACAGGGAGTTGGATGATGAGATCTCTGCAGAACTAGAGGATGAGGTATGCATTCACATTTTTGGAATTATCATGAAAGATAGCTGCATTATGTTTTTTTTACAAACCAATCTTAGGGCTCATTCACACCAAACACTCCATGTACAGCACGTGCCCGTTTTCTGCCCGTATTCGTTTAGAATGCATGTTAACAAATTAAAGTATTCACACCGCACGCATGATTCTGCGTATTCTGCCACACATACAAACATATTGTACACGGTTACATGCTGTACACGGTGAAGTTGGTGTTAATGAGCCCTTAGACAGTTCTTTTGATGTCGCATTTTTTTGTCTTGTGTAGGACATCACAGAAGATGACATTGATGATGGCTTCAAGTCCATGTTTGCACAACTGGCAGGGGAGGTTAGTCTGCTTCTTCATACACATATCTACAGTTTGCAGTACCTTGTACATGTAATTATATATTGGATATATCATTCTGACATCTTTTTTGTTCATTAGTATGCACTAAGACTTTTATTTTGATATCTGCATCCGAAACAATATTATCTTTATGGTTTTAGGACATGGAGATTTCTGTTCGGGAGCTCCGGACCATTCTCAACAGAGTTATGTCAAAACGTGAGTTCTCAATCTGGATTGCCCATATCCTTAATACCAAGTCTGACATGGCAAGAAAGATACAGACAGACAGACATGTGTATTTGTCCTTACGTAAAACTTGCTTTGTGCGATGAAGGACGATTTCTTAAAGATGCTTCATGAGATGTTGTTCATGCTTGTCTTTTTAGACAAGGACCTTCAGACTGATGGTTTCAGCATGGAGTCATGCAGGACCATGGTCAACCTTATGGATGTATCCTTTGATTTTTTTTCAGTGCCAGCCCCCGATTATGCAAACAGTGTGTTCCTTGTTTATTGTGACCTTTGACCTTGACATTCATGCAGAAAGATGGCAGTGCCCGGTTAGGGCTGGTGGAGTTTCAGCTTCTCTGGAACAAGATCAGAAAGTGGCTGGTAAGAGTGACCTTCATGTTAATGTCGGTGTTCTCACTATATTAAATCATATACGATAATTTACAGATGCCCTATGTTTTGTGAAATACATAAAATTTGGTTTTCTGTCTTTAGGAAATTTTTAGACAGTTTGACCTTGACAAATCAGGGACTATGAGCTCTTATGAGATGCGCCTGGCTGTTGAATCAGCAGGTTTGTCAACCTGCCTTCTTGAACACACACAAACACACATAAACAGCATTATGGTTTATCATCAATTTCCAAAGTACCACTCACACATGATAAATGCTTTCCTTTTGTTTCAGGCTTTAAACTCAACAATAAGCTGAACCAGGTCCTGGTGGCTCGCTATGCAGAAAATGAGGCCATCGACTTTGATAATTTCATCTGTTGCCTGGTCAAGCTGGAAGCCATGTTCCGTACGTGCTTTAAAAGTTCAATCATTTGGTCATGACATAGGCTAAGCGATACTTTTGGTTAAGATTTAGCAGCTTAGTCATCTTGTTTTGTGTTTTGTAGGCTCCTTTAGGGATTTGGACAAAGATGGAACTGGGGAGGCAGAAATGAATCTAACTGAGGTAAAGGAAATTCTCAAATAATTTTACACTTTAAACACACCCATGCACTACATTTCGGACAGCTCATACAAAATCTTCCAACCTTTTGTCTCTGTTAAAACAGTGGCTGTACATGACCATGTGTGGTTGAAGCTGGACCAGTCTTTCTGGAAGGAGGAACAAGCGAAACACAAAACCCAGAGTTGCCTGCAAAGCCCAAAGCCCCACACTGTATAATCTTACATCCTTACTTCAGCACAGTGCTGCCAAATACAGGCCACGAATAACCACATGTGCTACAAGCTCTGGTAATTGACCAGGTGGAAGAAGTTGGTCGATAGGATTCTTTTGGCTGTGTTATTGTAAGCTATAGCCCTGCTTTTGCTCTTGGCCTGAAAAGCAAATCAATATTGGAAAAAGAAACTCAAGTCCTACAAGAAAGAGGCAAGTGATGTTGCAGTTTCTTAAAGCTTGTCTGCATGGTCTAGGTGAAATGAAGTGTGTACTTCTTAATTTATTCTATGCATTGTAAATGCTTTTTAGTTGCATTGTTGAGTATAGATTTGCTTTAACAAGTACACAACGTATTTTATTAACATTTTCACAAATGTACTTTTTTGTTTTTTGGTATAATCTGACACTATTTTTTACCAGTCACTGTGTATTAACAGATTTAATGTTTTGACACAAGAGTACAACTGTCAAAAGTTATCATTCACTTGGAGTAATGTCACAAATTGCTATTTTCTTAAATGACTTAAGAGATACGAATCAAGCCTTTACAAAGCAATGCCGACATAAGACAGCAGATGGCAATAGCTGTCTGTGGTTCTGGTACTACTGATGTTGCCCAACTTTTGATTTCCTGTGTCCCAGTTGCTGATTCTGCTGCTGCCGCATGAATTCAGAGAACTGCTGTTTATTCTTACCATAGATTGTTAGTTAAAACTAACGTTGTCACAGAAACTTACCTGAATGTAACTTAAAAAAGCATTAAAGGACTGACTGACAATTCATGCAGAAGATCCTCTCATCACTTGTGTTTTTTTTAATCACTTAATGTCAAATTTGACATCTTTATAGTTTCTAATAAAATACAGTCATACCCTAAACAATAAATACTTTAAAGATAGTGTGATATCCCACAAAACAACAATACTCGACTTTGCATCAGATGACTCCTGCTTTAGGTGTGGTTTGCAGGACCATAACTACAAAGTCTATCATCATAGTGATCAATTTTTGTTTGGGAATTGTGATTTTTTTTGGGGGGGGGGGGGGGGTTCTTAAAAATCCATGACAACAAAATGTTGACATTGCTTAAACAAAATACAGCCGTAAGATGCCATAATGTGTATTTAATTCTGGTCAAAGTAAAAATGTAATTTCACATCAAGTAGCAAGTTGTCTCTCGCAGATTCATCATCATACCAGGAGGTTGGCTTCCATCTCACCAACAATGATACCCAAGTAAGTCAACTATCCTCTCAACACAGTCCATCTTGCTACACAAACTTCTGTGCTATAGCTAATAATTTAGAATAGTCTCCTTCCATTTTGCGTAAATGTGTAGGGACGGGCACTTTGATTCTTGTTCCTGTAGGATTTCCATTGTCCTCAATCAAGACTACATTGTTGGAATCAAATCGAGGAGTCATTGTAGGTCCAGGCATCTTATGCCCCACAATGAGGGCTTTCTTCTTCTGTCCTTTGATCGCCAACAAGACTCTGTCACCAACCTTGCCAACACCATTCTTGGTGTACACATGGATGACTCGAGGTGGGCGGTGGTATGGAGTATTTCCGAGAGCACTGTTATCCACGACTCTGACCCGGGTCATCTTTTGAATAGCTGCAGCAGCTGCTGACACACTATACAGAAAAAAATAGAACCATTCCAAATCAGTTAACCGACACAAACAATAACCAACACAGCCTCATTACAGGTTTTGAACGAATTAATGCCCTGAAGTGTGCAAAATTCAACTGATTTGACGCATCGAAATGCATTTATATGACATTCAAAATAAAGAAAAAGGCAGCAACATGTTTATAGTATTGACTACTAGACTGATATGACGTCAAATCAAACACCTTTCCTGTACACCTTTTTATTACTTACCTAAAAGCTCTGTACTGAGCCCCTGATGCGAGCTCACAAAGCACCGTTCCAATACATTTTAATGCCATTGCACCTAAAACAGGGAGAAAACAAACCAAAGCACATTTATGTGTGTTATCAAAATCTTTAGTACTTGGGTTTTAGCTAACAAGCTAACATTGTGAGTTAACCTATGGGGTTCTAATACAACGAAAGTATGCGGCGAAGATGGGGTATAAACATTTTTCATGTATTGCTGTGGTCGCTGTAAATGATAAATCAGTGTAAATTAGTTACATGCCTGAATATTAAACACATAGTGCTATATGAAAGTCCGAGTAGAACATACCTCGCTTCAACGCTTCATGTCTCTACTCTCTACCCAATGTCAGATGACGCAATAACTAAGCGACGACGCACCGGCTAAAATGATAAATGAGCATAGCATAACGTTGCGCTTAGAGCTATTTTCCAGATACCTTGACTTGTATATATTTTTTAGCTTCGCACTCATATTAGTTGAGTAGTATGGCCTAAGTTGTTACTGTTGGTGTATATTACCAAACACGTATAACAAAGCATTTAGTGACATTGAATACAGCAGAGTTTTAAAAACAAGGTTTTAGGGTGAGAATGCATGAGGTTGGTCTTCTCGACATTTCCTTGCAATGTCTCTCTGATCTATAAATTACGAAAGGCTTTTGACAATTAACTGCTAAAAGGACATTCTTCAAATGTTTTCATTTCGACTACCATCCATAAATTACTCATTTTCGCCACAGGAGGGCAGATAACTTCCGGGACATTCCTTGTATGCGAACTGACGTTCGTTCATCTCTATGGTCAAAATCCTGCTGCTGCACAAGGCAGGCGGTGTTGTTGGATTGACAGCGGGCGATAAGCAGAGAGGTAATGGACCAGTCTCTCATGGACTATTGTGGAGCGGGTTTATAGCGTTTAGCTTGGGAAACACATCAGACAAACACTATTACACATACACAGGGGAAAGGATTGAAAATTTGGCTTTCAGGTCTCCGCCAGGTAATGTAACAGATATGTACGTTCAACCCTAATGCGTTGTAATTGCATGAAGCTAGTCTGTGCGGGTGGTTTTCGACTGCCTTGGGTCGATTGAAAATAGCTTGTTGGCTAGCTATAGCTGACGTTATTCGTTCTTCTTGTTAGCCACGTCAGATACTAATCATTTGTTGTGCGTTCTGCCATTTGATAAAGTGAAGCAATGTAATCACTGCTAGTCTTTGATCTGGATGACGAAGAGTTATTACTTAATGACACTGCTAACATTCAAAAATGAGCTGCCTAGCCCGTGCATTGTCCCGAAAATCGGAACGTGTAACCGGCTAATGTTAACTAGCCAATATTTATTTAGCCACCTGTCACGGTACAGCGAGGGCTGCTAACCATGGAAGCTAATAGTAATTGTCAAAATGGCCATTGTTGATATTTTCTTAAAAGTATGTATCTTGTTTCATAGTACCTAACCTGGTTGTCATTGTTGCTGGGCAAGTGTAATTTATCAGAAAAGCACAGAATACTTGGGAAGTTTGTACCCTGCAATGTGCAGCTAATTGGCGATATGTCACTTACGTTATAATCAGCATTATGTTCATGTTTAATAGTCTGTAATGTTGTTAGATTGACTCACACTAATTTATATCGATTCTGGGGTTATGGCGGTTACTTTGCCGACGATTAATTGCTGATGATTAGCTGTAACATGAGCTAATCGAGGTGGCTAGCTAACGGCCAATGCTCTGTGCATGTATGCTGAGTGCTACATGTTCGTTTGTATTTCAAGCCATGTCTTGCTGAAGTTAAGCTAACACCAGCCGTTACAGTTCAAATTAACTCCTTATCTGGCCAACGTTACTGTGGTGGCTTGTAATCATATTGTATGTAAATGCATACACAGAGGAACTCAGCTCTGTGTAACGTCACGTCACTTAAAAACCTCTTCTCGATGCTGAGAGTTTGTAGATATTTCTGAAAAATCTTATTAGAGATGAAGTGGTCGTTCTGTTGATTTAGCGCCTATGCGGATAGTTACAGAATTACGTCGTCAGACCGAAAAACTGCTTATTTTTTCACAAGTAACTTTTATTTTTATTAATGTAATATAGGCCTATTACTGTTGCTATATTGACTGGTGTCTTGTTAGGGCGAGCGTTGAAGCATGATAATCTGGGGATTAGAGTCAATCCTTTTGTCTCGGTCGTATGATGATGATCACGGAGAACTCCAGCACTTCCAGTGATGTGTGAAACACTCGCGTCCCATTTGAAGTAATCCCATGTTTAAAGAGTAGAAAGTCTTTTACTAGGAACCTGAAACCTGACTACAAGGTTTAACCTTGAGAATATGCACCACACATCTAATTAATGAAGTGCCTCTCTTTTTAATTATTTGGGAAATTGTTCATTTTAAGACCCGTAAAGTCATTACGGGTGTGGGCTTTTTCACATGCTTAATTTAGTGTCCCATTCTTGAGAGTCATAAAATATTTATGCAGTGGCTTTTATCCACAGGCATAAATTAGACACTGACAACCAGGAAGGCAGTCAGGCTGGCAGCCTAGGTCAGCGTAGCATTACACAGCATTCATGTCCATCCTCTGTGATGCGTTAACACTGGAGGCAGCTACAGACCTTAATCTATTAAGTCTCCACCTCCTGCCTTGGCAAGTTTACTGCGCCCATACCAGTTTCATGTACATTCCATGTACATTTGTATTTTTGAACATTTTGTGCACTGTTCAAGTGTTTGTAATTATGGGAATTTTAGCTATACACAGGAGAGTATGATGAACTCTTCATTCCTTTTTGGGGCTTCCCATAGCAGCCATTCCCCTCTCTCACATGCAACATTTTCAAGTTCAGTAACTAGTGGCAGTATCACAGTAGAACAGCACAGTACAAGCAACACGCAACATTACGTAACAACAGCAGTTGTTAATTTGAGAACTAAGGCATCGTAACTGGCCGTTGCATAGCCAGTACACCGTCTCCTACAGTTTGTTTACAATGAGGCCCGGTTTCCCTTCTAGCACCATGACAAAGCACATTTGAATATGTGGTGTGTGGGAATTGTGCCTCAGAATGAGAGGGTGCACTTGAGATGTCCACCTCAGGTTTCTGATCGATGTGTGACTGCAACATTCTTAAATTCATCACCCCATAACTATTTTTAAACATGTCATCAATACTCAACTTCTTTTCTAACTTGTGGCTTTTCGAATGTGTTTATTTTTTTCCCCTTCAGTAACTGTGTCACGCTATACACAGAGGTGTCTGCTGCCTCAGTTGCTAGGTAACTTGTCACGGCTTGCTGATGTTTCTTTTTCCATCACTTGCAGAGTTGGCTTGGCTGCACTTTTTAGCAGCAGTTTTGCTTGGGCCAATCGATGCTATTGATTTCACGTGTTTTTTAACCTTTATGAATTACCTTATTGATAACAGATGATTATGTACAGCACATATATTATCTTTAGTTGGCTATGACTTAAGAGGTCTTTGTAAAACACCCACCTATAATTGAAAACAGCAAAAAGAAAATTGGAAAGAGCATGGTATGGGGTACTTTTTTCTTCTGAATGGCATTACATGGTTGGATTGAAAGATTCAAGGAGTCTTTATTGGCAAAAACGGTGTATATGCAGGACATACAGAGGTTTTGTACTACTGTTCCCTGTCCACAAGTGTGAGATGCAGTGTTTAAATATTCAGAAAAGTAGGTGTGTTTTCATACTCATTTGTCTTTTTGTTGGATGCCTGTAGTTTCCGGCAACCCATACGCAAGTGGTTGGAGTTAACCTGGTGTCTTCCCAAAGGTTGACTCATGCCAAAAACAGCACTTATACTTTCACGGACGCGTGTGTCACAAGAGCCTGCAGCCCCTTGCAGCAGCTGTAATGATGCGTAATGTGGTTAATGTTTGACCGGACCTCTTGCCCCTGAGGCTGAAGCACCTCGCTGGCTTACTATCAGAGCAAGCCTCAGTCCCTTATCTTAAGGATTCATTTATCTCCTTGTGGACAGATTATTATGTGCTCTTAGTCGTTACATTTTGATTATTAATGTTATCTGAACGTGCCTGTAAGGAGCAGATTGGTTGTCTGTGGTCGGAGGGATACATGTGCAGCTTTCCGGAAAATTCTTTTATAGGTGTCCTCAGACAGCCTGGCGTAGAGGTGCTTCAGACCTCAGAACTCTCTGTTCTGTCCTTAACAGGAAGGGAGCTGTGCTCCAGCTCACCCAGCAAGGCAGATGTGTTAGAGCAATTATGGCAGACAGAACGCAAGGATTATCACAATCACTTTTAGTGTGCTGATAGCCAGATCAGGTCACTTCATAACTGCATTAGGTGTTTACGTAATCATGTTTGTACCATAAAGCAGGGGAGTTTGCCAGATGTGCACCAGTGATCAGAATTAATTAAGTCACAGTCCCTCGCAGCCCCCCTCCGCTCCACCAAACCCAGCAGACAAGGAGGAAGTCTTTTGTTCTAACCAGAACCATGTTCACTTCATGTCCAAACCATGCGTTTTACTGTGTCCTATACCACTATGATTTTTCACAGACTTAAGCTTTTAATAGTAATACGATTGGTACTACAGCAACTAGGCCATTACTGACATTATTATTATTATTATTATTATTACTATTAGTTGTAGTAGTAGTAGTAGTTGTTATTAGTCCTAGTCTTCGTATTGCTGTCTAGCTGCTGTCACACCAGGTGTTATGTAGGAGCAACTGCAGTGGATTAACCTGAACTGACAGTTAACGAAAGCAGTCATTGTATGACTGGGTAATCAGCTGATTAAACAGTGCATCTTGCGTAATCCACAGAAGCACAGCGACCTGTTTAAGCCCACGGAGATGGAATGTGATATATTTTTTTTAACCCAAAGAGGAAGTCTTCAGGGGGGCACTCAGTTCTTTTCTGACAGCAATAGCATGTTCCAGCCTGTGGCTTTTATAATTTACTTTTCTTAAAGAAAGAAAAAAACTTTTTTTCCCCTCCTCTACTCAATATTCTCAGGTAGCTAGGCATTCATACGTACATACATGCTGTACAAGTTCATCAAGATTTGGAAGCAACACTGGCATATTTACACCAACATTTTAACAACCTGTGTGACAACCTGAAATATTGTACAACAATTTCACAGATTTAAACCTCTGACAATTTTTTTATATAGAATTGTTTTTTTAATGGATGTTCCACATTTTTAGTGTTTGTTGTTATTTAAATGTATTTGTTTAATTCTGACTAGTTTTGCTGACTGTAGACAGTGACTCTTGTCTGCTGGTCCTGAATGCTGCTTCAGTGTCCCAGGCCTGTTGCTGCCCTGCAAACTTACCCAGCTGCTCCCAAGTCAGTTTCATGGCCAGAAAGGAATTGGCTTTCTTATATGAAAGGTCACAGGTCCGATACCTTAACCACTAGGCCACCACTGCCTCAATTATGTCTCATTCGAACTACAGATTGGTGACCCGCTTTTGCAAAACTTGCATAGTGTGTTTTTAGACCGTGGAGGGCCGAAAGCAAATTCAGAAGTGGCGTTCACCCTCTTACGAGTTAATGAACCACTGAAATGATTTTAGAAACATCATTTTAAGGTTTAAAAAACTACTTAGTGTTAATTTAATATGGCACTTAGTAGACATAGTCTTAAAGAAGTTCACTGAGCCCAAGCCAGGAACCTCCGATAGCAAGCACAAGGGCACAGTGGTAAGGAAAAAAAACTTTTAGATGGATGGACACGGGACGGCGTGAGAGCAACCAAGCTTGTGTGTGCTGAAATACATGGGTGAGCAATACATGCTGCATTTTAGTAAGCCAGGCTTTCGCACTCCACACATTAAAATATTTGGCAAAACACATTGAGCCCTACTGTACTTAATGCCTTTGCCCATAGCATAGGGTCCTAGCCCATAGCTAACTGTCTAGGCCCTGGTGTTAAAGACAAAGCTGAAAAAAAAAAACGGGTGGCGTGCATGTGAGAAGTCAGTGACGATAGTGTGTGTGTGTGTGTGTGTGTGTGTGTGTGTGTGTGTGTGAGAATAAGGGGGCGAGAGTTGACCGGATTTGAATGAATGGTACGATAGTTAAAAATCGCATTGGGGGTAACCCAGAATTAGTTTGTGGCATCGGGTGTTGATTGTGTGGTGGTCCGCCACACATTGGTGTATGTATTGGAAACACTGTGCCTGCTCTCATCCACCATCACTAAGCTCCGCATCGTCCACAGCCCTTCAGGCTCACCAAACAAAGTTACAGCAAAGCAGGAACATGTGAGCCAGGCCACCTCACTGCCCCCATCCAGCTCTGCCTGTCTGCCTGCCTGCCGGTTGTTTGTGTGTGTGTGGAGCCAGTCGGCCATGGCAACAGCACTGGAAAATGAGGTGGCACAGGCTTGTTTTCATTCCCTCACTGTGTATGTGTGTGTGTGTGTGTGTGTGTGTGTGTGTGTGTGTGTGTACACCTCAGTGAAACCACAACTGCAGACCAGTCACTCCAGTGCCAGGAGTGTGTAGGTGGCACCAGAGATTAACTCCAGTCATTCCTCCGTGAACACCCAATCCAGTGACTAGATCTTGACTATAATGTGTTGCTTTTCTTCAGCGACCTATATTGATAGAGAGAATGCTTTATAAATGTTTTAGAACCTACTTTTGTAATGTCAGAATGCTGGAAAGAGCTTCACTTCAACCCTACAATATGTGAAAGAGACTGCTGAGTTTGCATTTGATGACCACATTCGGTGCCATTGCGCTGAAGCATACTTTACTATAGCTGGCCAGTGTGGTAGGCCCCGTCCCTGGCTACTTGAGCGTGCCAGTGTACAGAATGGATGGCATCTGCAGTGGGCCAAAGCAGGGCCTTCTGAACCGCCTCAACTCCGTTTATCTATTGTTCTGTGTCCCCTGTGAGTGATGTCAGTGCAAGGAGGAGAGAATGGAGGTCTGTTGCCGCTAGGACGTACACACTGCACAAGCCCAATGGGTCTCCACCACTCCACTCCACTCCACTCCGGGGGAAAACTCAAGACTGTGGCTGCTGGATTGCCATGCTGCAGATACTTTTTTTTTTTTTGAACGTATATCTTACAAGTGGTGGTATTCTAAGGGCTCATTTCCACCAAACACTCTGCGTGTACAGCGTTTTCTGTCCGTATTCGTTTAGAATACGCTTTAACAGATTAGACCATTTCCACCACACGCGTGATACACGAGTGTATTCTGTCCCTATACAAAGCCATTGTACACGGATACGCGCTGTAAACACTCAGGTCGGTGGAAATGAGGCCTAAAGGTGTTTCGTGGTCATTGTCAGGCTGCTGGAGAAATGATTGTGGGCTGTGGTCATTTCCGGGTTCTGGGAATGTGTCTGTAGCACCACGCCAAGCAGATCTGTGTAAGAGTTAGGAGCACACGCCCACACTCAAACTGCCATAGTCCCAGTAGAAGTGCTGTTTGTCTTAGCACTGATAAACTTCTTTCAAGTTACAGGCTAGAGAGAGACCGGCAAGTGTTTTTTTTTTTTTTTTTTTTTTTTTTCTTCCTCCCATATTTCCATCTCAGTGTCTGTTTATCTCTCTCTTTCTGTATTTTCTCTCTCTTTCTCTGTTACTCTTCCCTCCCATAGTTGTTTCCTTCCTTGTCTCACTCTCTTTCTTTCTTGTCCTGTCTGTGTGCTTCTCTCTGCCTGGACATGCAGGCTGTCTGTGTCACTCCCTCGCTCCCTGCCCTGTCTCTTTAACTCTGGGCCTTTATGCTTTCCAGAACCTGTCTGTCCGGTCTGGCTCCTGGAGGGGCACACCGGCGACACACGCGAAGCTACGCTGTTGGCTCCGCTCACAGTGGCTGCTGTTTATGTGTACTGTACATGTTCAAACATTGTTGTATCTGTCTCAAATCCTGTAACGTGATATATTTGCGCACGTTTATTTTTATCCGTACCCCATTACTACCTGCTGCATTCATCACGGCACAATCAGTCATGGTTTCCATCCAACCCCCCAACCCCACCCACCCCCAAGCACCTCTTTTGTTATTACAAATTGACAGTTAAAAGCTAAGTGAAGACAGAGGTTATGCAACATGATGATGACATTGGGTAAGGTAGGGCAGAGGTGTACAGGCTGTTCTGTCATTGGCGGTGTTGAGGATGGATTGCGAGGCGTTCCTGTTCCACATAGAGACATGACTGGCTAGTGAACTTCATGTGCAGCAGCATGAAAGAGAGACTTTTATTTCGTCTTGGTCTCTGGAAAAATAATTTCCCTCCAACTTGCCATAGTAATGCAGTAATTTTTTGGCAAATTTAATATTTGATTTACACATTGTATATTAATACACAATAGTTTGTTGAATGTTTGAATGTTGAATAAATGAATTGTATACATTGTTTAAAATTGGAATCTTGGAATTTTTAGAGCTTTTGTAACATCAGCCTATCAGATGTTCACTGTCCCATGATCACTGTCCCTTTGTCAGGTGATTAGTTGTGAATGCGCCCATGATAATGATGATGATGATGACCTCTGTGCTACCTGAGCAGGCACACTGGTCAGATGAGCTTACAGCAGTCACAACAGACTTAAGCAATGGAGCACCAAGAGCACTTAGCAAATACCTGATCATCTAGGCTTATCTCCCTGTGTGAAAGCTAACATACTTCACTTTCCAGCCCTCCGGAAAGGCATTGGGAACTTGTCTTGTCTTGCCTTGCCTTGCCTCTAAGCAGTTGACCTTTAGTTCGTATGCACTCTTGGCCACACTGACCTATCTGGCTAATTGTTTTTCTCTCTGTGCACTGCCCTTGGTTGTGAGTTCTTGCCCATTTTGCTTGCCTGTTTGGACCATATTAAAATACAACAGTGCTTCTCAATTATTTTCTGTTACGCCCCACCTAGGAAGGTGCTTCTCAATTATTTTCTGTTACCCCCCCCTGCCCCCCCCCCCTTCCCGTCTGCCACGACTCGAATAGTATCATTTGTCTATAAAATTGTTATAAGTATACCCATTCAGGGTGGATAACATTGTATCCTTATTGACATTAAACAAAACAAAAAAATAAAGAAATATAGATCAACTTATAACAAAATATAACTTTATTAACATTGTTTTTTTTTTGTCTGTACTGTGGTCGATGTGCTATTACACTTTATTCTAGTACAGCAAAAAAAAGCATGTTTCCTGGGGTCACGCCTGCCCCTCTGGCATGGCACCGCGCCACCCGCTCCACTATTTGACAAGCACTAAAATATAGTAATGGGGCATGCCTGTGTTGTCAGTGGAGTGATCTGACTTATACGATCCTGATAACCCACCACACAGGGGTGGGAAAGTGTAACTGAAGTGGAAAACATTACTTTAATAAAGAACAACACCCTGCATACATCTGTATTATGTTGCTGAGTGGTAAGGATCCATTACCTCTTCAGCGAGGCGTCCTGGACTCCTTAAGTGAGTTATTGGCAGCCGCATGACCCGGCACAGATGCTGCCTTTCAGATGTATTTTGGAGGGCTGGGAACCAGGCCTAGGGGCAGAGCGTCTCGGGGATGTGGAGGGGTGTGTGCAGGCTCGCTGACAGTCCTGGCTGCGCCCGGGACAAGATAATCTGATGCACACCCCCATATTCCATGATTTAAGGAGGGACCAGTTCTGCCCCCCCCCCCCCTTTCCTAGGGCCCGGGACAAGAGACCCGTTTGTGTCCCCCCCCCATCAGCGGGCGTGTGTGTGTGTATGCGCGCACCCGTGGGCCCCACCCCCCCATAGAGGCAGTCCATAATAGTGAGGACACGTGGCCAAAGTGCTATGCGCCTATCCCAACTCAATTAGCACAGTAGCGCTTGTGGGATGCTAGCTATGTCCTGCCTTATCAACAAGCTCATTGTGACGAGAACAACGGCATCAAGAATGAGTGTGTAATGGATGATGTGAATGGTATGATGCCCTGTGTGTGGATTACTGCGTGCCTCAGAGGGGCCGTGTTGGATACATTTGACCAACATTAAACATGAGGCAGACACCAACAGCCAGAATTTGAAGTACTTTTTGTTATTCCAAAGAGAGAGCATGTTGCAGCAGCATTGTCATAAGCACAACTCCAAAGAGGATTTTTTTATACCTTAACACAATACATTGCATTATTATCTAGTATGAGTTTGATCTTGTAGCTGGTTACATCGGTTAAATATTTCATGTCAAAACATTCCACACTGGTTTGTTTCATGTGACTCTGAAGTTGTACATCAGTAAGATTGCAGAAGTATCTGGCTTCTCTGGCCAAATGCATCACATTAGGATATAGGATATGTAACTCTTGTGGTCAGTCAAGGTCCACACAGAGAGAGAACAGCTGGGAATGTCAAGGTCTATACAGAGACCAGACAAGCAGAAACCTAACCCAGCCCATCTAAACTAAAAATAAATGAAATGTTACCATATACATTTCTTGTTATTAAGCATCTAAAGTAAAACTAATGCTTTCAACAGTCCTCTCAAAGTTTCTCCAGCAGGCCATCACTCAGTTGGTGAGCGTGCTTGTAGCGGACGTCTACAGAACGACTCGGCCTCTCTCTGACTTCCGGCCTCCTCCCCTGCACACACGTGCCGCTACTCGCGTGTGGCCTGATCCGTAAATAAGGATGACTAGCTCATTTACCAATGCAGCTGTGTTTTGCTCACTCCTGCGCTTCCAAATCAAATCATAGGTTTCAAGGACTGTTGTCAGCGGTCTGTACAGACTTTGAGACCTTGTTTCGACTTGGTTAACAAAATGTAACCGGGGCAGTTTGATGGACTGAAGGCAAAAACGTATCCTTGATGACACCATAGGTGCATAGACTACATACATACACTTAAGTACATACATACCCTCCGGTATATTTAGGTCTTTGCTGTTACTATGAACAACCTGAACAATTGTAAATTACCAAATGTCATAGCTGACAGAAATAGGCTGTAGATCACATTGTGTAACACAGTCATACCTAATGTGAGACAGACAGGAACAGGACAACACGGAGTGAATGGACAGACAGGGTATGCCAGGACAGAGTGACAGATGACAGACAGATGAGGCAGGGTTTGCAGAAGGTGAGACGAGACCCGCAACCAACATGCAGCCAACAAACTGACATTACAGGACAAACAGGGAAGTAATGACAAATTGCTGAAATTGAATGAATGGTACTACTGCTGTGCTAAAAAAAATTGATACAGCGATATATATCGATATTTTTAAAAATGATATAATATCAATATTCTGGCTATTAATATCGATACACCCCCCCAGTAACTACTGCACAGAGAAATGCACTATTGATTCTCCAAAATGTAGTAAATGTACTTTGTTCAGTACAAATGTACATTAGCCATATTGTGTTCTTTTGCACAAATAGTTTTTATAAGTTGACTACAGGTACCTAGTGAGAAACAGTGCACTTTATTTCCCTGTTCAATAAATTGAACATAAAAATAATATTTGTCTGGTTTTGTTGAGTGAATGCCATTGAGTAATAATTATAATATGTAATATGTATCGATATCAGAATCGAATTGAATTTCGAAAGTATTCGAAAGTAAGAATTGAGTATCGAAAATCGTATCGTATCGTGAGCCCTGTATCGAGAATCGTATCGAATCGCCATGTCCTATGATACCCAGCCCTAAATGGTACTGATATACAGGGTGGACCAGAAAATTGGGATTACTTTTTCACTGACAAAATCTCCTCAGTCATTGAGGCCATCACATTTAAAAACATGCAAAATAATGCTCATTCAGTTCTCTTTCCAGAGATAACATCATTTCTCAGTATGGAAGCAAGGGCATGACCGTAACAGCCATTTGAAAAAAAATTACCCCTGGGGAAAAAGGGGGCCCATGCTTTCTTACGTTAACATTTCAATTCTGCCAGTTTTCTGAAAGTGACAAGTTCAGATCCTGCTTTAACTAACTGTTTATGGTGAGAAAGGTGTTAAGTGTGCTCTCCATCCATTTTGACGATGACATCATCTTCATCAAGAAGCAGAAGAAGCTGCTGCAGCCTAAGGGCTCATTCACACCAAACTCTCTGTGTATTCAGCGCGTGGCCGTATTCTGAGCGTATTCTGTCCGTATTCATTTAGAATGCACGTTGGCAGATGAGACCATTCCCACCGCAACCGTGTTCTGAGCGTATTCTATCACCATAGAAACATATTGTACGGACAGAATACGGCCACGCGCTGAATACGGAGAGTGTTTGGTGTGATTGAGCCCTAAGAGCTCATTTCCACCAAACACTCTGTGTATACAACGCGTAGACAGCGCGTGCCCGTTTTCTGTCCATATTGGTTTCGAATGCACGTTAACAGATTAGACCATTTCCACCACATCCGTGTTCTGAGCGTATTCTGTCCGTGAAATATGCTCAGAATACGGGCTGCAGCTAGAAAATAGAAACCGAGTCTTTTTTTCTGTGCGTGATGTGAGTGTATTCGGCCAAAATCCCATTGAAAGCTATGGCACAACAATACAATTCATGTCAACTGTGCTATCAATGCATGTATTGACACAGGGGATACCTCAAAAACCTCGCGAATGTCTGCAAAATATTACCAATCACTTACAACTGCATAAAACAAACGGTGGAAAGTTATCAGTCATACCAGATCTGCACTACAAGGGCAGTGACTAGCCTACGTGAACGTAGCAGGGAAACACATATAGCAGGGAACATAACGGGAAACATGGCTATGTGCACTGAAAGACACTGGCCAAGCCCATTTAAAGACAGGGCTGGCAGCTGAATTCCCGCTCGCGCGCTGTATACGCAGACATGTCCGGTGTGAATGCAAATACGGTCACGCGCTGAACACGGTTACGCGCTGTATATGGTCAAGTTGGTGTGGATCGGCCCTTAGTCACATGCAACCCAGTTGTCAACTTGAAAGGTCAAGCTTGCCTTTAACATGCAGGGAAGAAAATGCTGATGCCCTCAGTAAGCAGAATGTTCACTTTTTGTCTCGTCATCTCCTCCTCAACTTTGTGGGAGAAAATGAACCATTTTGCGCTTTTGAGGGAAAAATGTCAGGTTATTAAGCCAAAAGCAGTTGACAATGTTTTTTTATCTGTAGTTTATTTAAATAGCCATGGTGGTCTTACCGTCACTTACCATAATAGTGGAAAGGAACTAAAGGAGCTTTTAATTTGCATGCTTTTTAATTGTGGTCACCCCAGTGATTGAGGAGATATTGTCATTAAAAAAGTGGTCCAGTTTTTTTTTGATGCTCCCTGTAGATCTCATGCGTCGTCATGGTCTCCAGTTGACCACTTGTGTCCAGATTTGCCCCACTACTTAAGACCCTTCCTATAGATGTCTCCATAATGGGGATACATTTGCATGTGTGCACCACAGAATAGGGCTGAGAGATGAATTGATTGCAAATTGAGATTGTGATAAAATTCAGGTAAATTCAAATGGTCAGCCTTGGGCATATTTAATCGATCACGTCGCAGAGTCAGTTTGGACCAAAAAAGGTTTCAGAACGTCAGCTGTGTGCCCAGTGTTTGGTTATGGCCATGGTGACATGGATCAAATAAAGCCGGTATGTGAGATATGTCAGTACCTTGAAAGACAGGTTTCAATGCAGCTGCTTTCAAATTGTCAGCATCAGGAGGTATCCTCATACTGACTATTTCCCATAACAACCAATGTCGATATCGGATGGTATGGGGAAATATACCGCAATCATTTTTATTTTTTTTCCACATCACCCAGCCCTTCTACAGAACGTGGCTGCATGCATCCCAGGCCATCTTGGCAAGTGGTTTGAGTGGTCAGATCGCAGTTGTAGTGTGAAGTGTACAGTGTGCTCTTGTGTATTGCACTCAGACATCAACGGATCAATAAGAAACTTGAAACTGGTCAATTTTCTTAGACTGACATGTGTCCACTGTCTACACAATAACATCATAATAGTTGACCTAAAGAGGTTTTTAAAAAGAGTGAAGCTTAGCCGAGCCTGAGGAAGTGGGGTTGTGGATGATGGGTGTGCAAATCTTGATGGTTTTCACACAAGAATGATGGCCTGATGTTTTGCTTTGCTCAACTTTGTGTTATTTTGTTTTTTTTTTTTGTTTGTTTGTGGTCTGATGTGGTGCTATACTCTAACTGCTGCTAACTTTGTGTTTTGTAATGTTTTTGTGTGTATAAGTGTGTAACTGTGTGAGTGAGTGAGGTCATGCAACCTGTTGTCACCCCTTACATCATTGGCTCCCAAACTTGAAACTGCCACGTTCCCCCTGAGACACACAATGTCCTACCAATACCCCCTGCACCATGGCAGCCTGCTATTAATATTTTTGCATAATTATTGAAGCATAAACAAAATATAAGCACGTATGGTTCATAATAATGTATGGTTCATCTAAATGCGCTAACCCTGCCTCCCTCTTCCTTCTCCTCCTCCTCCTTCCCGTCCTCCTCTTCATCCTCCCCCTCCTCTTCTTCTTGCTCCTCTACCCCCTCCTCTTCCTTTTCTTCCTCTTACTGCTCCTCTTTCTCTTCCCCCTCTTCCTCTTTCTCCTCCTTCTCTTTCTCCTCTTCCTCCATCTCCTCTTCCTCTTTCACCTCCTCCTCTTCCTCTTTTTCCTCCTCCTCTTTCTCCTCCTGCTTCTCTTTCTCCTCCTCCTCTTTCTCCTCTTCCTCCTCTTTTCCTTCATACTCTTCCTTTTCTTCCTGCTTCTGTTTCTCCTCTCTTTTTTTCCTCCTTCTTTCTCCTCCTCCTCCTCTTTTTCCTCCTACTCTTCCTTTTCTTCCTGCTTCTGTTTCTCCTCCTCCTCCTCTTTTTCCTCCTCCTCTTCCTCCTCTTATTCCTCCTCCTTCTCCTCCTTCCCTTCCTCTATCTCCTCTTCCTCCTTCTCGTCCCCCCTCCGCCCCCCCGGTGCTGTGTGCAGGATGCGGCAGTGAGGATGCTGCTGCCAGGGCTGGCTGTGCTGATGTGGTTGTGGGATGGGGGCTTGGCCGAGGCCCACCCCAACCAGGACATTGTGGACTCCAGCACCAGCGACAACATGACCTGGTGCTTCTCGGCCCGCATCCGCAGCACTGTGCTGCAGGGGCTGCCCTTCGGTGGCGTGCCCACCGTCCTCGCCCTCGACTTCATGTGCTTCCTGGTGCGTATGAGACACAAACACACACACACACCCTTAGGGTGCCCACCGTCCTCGCCCCTCGACTTCATGTGCTTCCTGGTGCGTATGCTGCACACACACACACACACACACACACCCTTAGGGCTCATTTCCACCAAACACTCTGCATGTACAACGCGTGCCCGTTTTCTGTCCGTATTCGTTTAGAATGCACGTTAACAGATTAGACCGTTAACAGATCATTTCCACCGCACGCGTGATCTGAGTGTATTCTGTCCCTATACAAACCTATTGTACACGGATATGCACTGTACACACTCAAGTTGGTGGAAATGAGGCCTTAGGGTGCCCACCTTGCCCTCGGCTTCATGCACTTCCTGGTACGTCTTTTGCACATGTGTGACACACACACACACACCCTCAGGGTGCCCAATGTCCTCGCGCTTTTCATGTGCTTCCTGGTACGTATGCTGCACACGTGACACACACACACAACCTGAGGGTGCTAATGTGACGGTGAAGTTGCTAGTGTGCTTCCTGGTGCGTCTTTTGCACATGTGTGACACACACACACACACACACCCTCAGGGTGCCCTCTGTCCTCGCCCTTGACTTCATGTGCTTCCTGGTATGTCTTCTGCACACGTATGACACACACACACACACACACACACACCCACACCCTCAACTGCCCTACGGAGTGGTGCCTACAGTCCTTTCTGGTGTGTATGCACACTTGTCCACCACACACTCAAACACACACACACACACACACACACACACACACAATTTAATACTTTTATTTGGATCTTGACATGGGGAAACCACGTAGTAGTACTGAAAACAAAGACTGGGGAAGTGTGTCCTTCCCACACAAATTAATTATGCTGTACTGCTGTAACACTGCAGATAAACAGCGCTTAGGTTTTGATCGGTTGTATTGTCCAGTTTGGAGGATTTTAAGGACAGACATCAGGCTGCAGATGGCTACATTTTATATTTCAACTCTCCCTCCACACCCAAAGAGTAAAGTGTCAGTGGGGAACAAGAATGCGATACAGTAGAAACAGGACAGGGCTTTTAAAATGGACTTGCTTCGTAACACTGTCAAATAATGTAAACATATGAATATTTTTTTTGATACTCAAGCTAAATTGCCCACGTTGACAAGCAGCAGTTACAAACTACACTTTTGTATGTGCCAGTAGAATATGTGTTTTAAGTAAGGAAGCCTTTAGTGTCACTGTAAAAGCACAATAATATATTTTGGAAGCTGTCAGCAGATGCTCAATTAAAATGATTCTTTTTCGTTGTCTTTATTGTAATTACCTCACACAAAGAGCTATGCAGTAGAGCGAAAAAGTAGTAAAAAAGATCCACACACACACACGATTCTTACAAACATGTGCACATATCATACAATGTCCACACTTACAGGTACTAAGACTCTGGAACACGGTAGGAATGGCATTGAGATGATGTGTGTGTGTGTGTGTGTGTGTGTGTGTGTTCACTGTTGTGCATGCCTGTACTCATGGCTTTTCTCCCTCTCCATAGGGTCTGCTCTTTGTGTTCTCCATCCTGAGGAAGGTGGCGTGGGACTACGGTCGGCTGGCTCTGGTCACGGACGCAGACAGGTAAGCGAGGACACAGGCCGCCTGTGGCAGCCAGTCGCTGCACCCACTGCCACACGGCCCTGCCTCTGCCCGCTGCCACCTGTACAGTCCACCAGAATGGTGTGCCTGATGAGAAATGTGTAAGGATTGTCTTCCTTCCTTTTACAGGATTACAACTAGGCCCAGAGAAATGTTTCAAGTACCTGGTTTTGTGATGAACCTAGGTTAGTAAACTCAGGAGAAGTCATGGCTTCCCAATAGATGAGCCATATGGCGTTATTCTCCTAGGAAAACAGAGCTATAATAGGTTTACCCCTCAGTTTGAGCTGACTTAACCAGCTTTATCACAAAAGCAGGTACTTAAAAGAAAGAATCTGTTTTTTTTTTATACACTGTACGAGCCCTCCATCCCTCTGTAATAAAGGCTGGAATGGTCTCATCTCTATGGAATGTCAGATCGCTTCCTGTGTGTCTGATTGAACACTGAAGGTAATAACCATGGCGACCTTGGAGAGAGAGCTGTGAGTGTTACTCTCCCAGATGACTATAGTTTTTCATCAGCTCACAGTCTTGGCAATACTACTGAGCCTGGGAACTTGAGTTCTGGTACATTTAAAAAAAAAAAAAAAAAAGAAAGAAAATTTGCACCTCAGACGTTTGCAGGAGGGAGGCAGCGCCCACACTGGTTCTCCACACCGTGACCCGCGACCCTCTGAAACCCCAAACAAAGTGTAGGCTTTCGAGCGGCGCCACAGGACAACGCGACCGCCACGAACCGGAGTGCTGCGGAGTTTGTTTGCTCAGGGTTACAGCGCTCTCGTTCACCCTGCCCCACATTTGTTCAGCTGGGCGAGCCCCACCACTGAGCCCCAAAAGCCTCCACCGTCCAGAGACAGATGACTAAGCTGTCTGATACTGTGGACTCCAGCATACAATTTTGCACTCACTGATACCGTGAACTTCAACATAGAGTTTAGTGTTTCCACCTAGAATTTTGTACACGGGTGCTGTCAGTCGAGAAGTGTTAACCCAACTATGTTAGGGGGTCCGGGGACAAATGTTGAAAATAACCTAGTGAGAGGTGACCTGTGAATTACTGTGAATATAATTACTCTGAACTAAGAAATGGACAGAAGACTTAAAAGAGAGCCTTTGAGTGTAGTACTTACGCAGTGTGCTATATGAAATGCATAACTTGGATCGTGAGCTTACTGATGAGCAGTGGTGCTCATCGTTTTAGTTGTGGTGGTGCACTGCTGCCGACAGCATAGGGGAAACACTGCACTTACTGACACGGTAAACTCCAGCACAGAGTTCTACACCCACTGATGCCGTGAAATCCAGCATACAGTCCTGTCCAGTAACGCATTAAATGCAGATGTGGCGTGGCTTCTCGGTCAATCTCTATTTGAGGCTTGCTTCAGCTCTAAGAAGAGGTTGCCTGTCATGTGGTCCATATGACATGCCGGTGTGTGTGGTAAGCATGTGGGCAGGATGATGGTCATGGTTTAAGGTTTTCAGTTTCCCTACCTCTTGAGATCACAGGGAATGGCCCAGACACTCATTCTCTCTCTCTCTCTCTCTCTCTCTCTCTCTCTCTCTCTCTCTCTCTCTCTCTCTCTCTCTCTCTCTCTCTCTCTCTCTCTCTCTCTCTCTCTCTCTCTCTCTCTCTCTCTCTGACACTGTCACGGCACCCTGACAAATAAACATGTGAATGAGTAGTTAGGTGTTAATGCCAAAAGTTAGGTGTTAATGCCAAATGCCACCATTTAGCTACACTTACTACATTGTATTGTAGTTTATATTAAAAGTATATGCCGCTGTGCTCAAGCCAGCCATCTGTGTACATGTTATATTTTGTTTACTGTGTTTTTTTCCCACGGAGATTATTTCTTCAGTTTTACTTATTAATAGTACACCTATAATTGACTTCTGTGTGCACACAGTAAGCATCTGCTGTCCTGGACTGTTAACTGAGAAGGCATATGACTACACAGTGCCTCGGACTCTGGAACAGGCCCAGTTCAATGGGAGTTCATAGTCTGTCTGTCTCTCTGAGGGGGCCCCCCCTTGGAGAACTTTGTGTGGACATGTAGTCCCAGATGCCTTAGCGGAGATCTTTGTGATCAGTTACCTACCCCCTTGTAAGATCGTAGGAGTCGTAGCAGGCACCGTGGGGTCTCCCGAAAACCAAAAAAAAAAAAAAAAAAAAAATGCAGACTGGAATCTATTTCTGTGCTGACGCCAGGGCTTTTTTTTTTTTTTTTTGTAAAGAAAAGCCTCAAAGCCAAGCTCAATGTTCTCCCTCTTTCTTTTTTTGGCTCTGAAGACAGGATCAACGGTACCGGCGCCTGGACGAACGGGAATAGTATGTTTTTGTTTTTCTTCTCCTCCTCCTCCTTTTTTTTTTCTCTCCCTCACGTCTCCACACTTACTCTCTCTCTCTTTAGTCTACCTTCTTCGTATTAACCCTGTCTCTCTTGTTTCTAGACCGTATGAAACATGTCGGGCCCTCACTCACTCGCTCTCTCTGTGTCTCGGATGGAAAGGCCTTGTCTTTAGCTGCTCTGATCACTCCCTGCCCCCAGTACTATCTGGGCCTTGTCTCAATCTGTGTGTTCTTTACATATGCCTATATCTATATTTGTAATCGGTGTCTGTTCTCTGTTCGCTGTCACTTCTCTCACAAAGCATGCGCTTCTCGGCTTGTCTGAGCGTGCCCTTTGCCCCCCAGAGGCAGGACGCATACAGGGAGAGGTAAAGGTAGCCTTCGCCCCTGTGCTTGAGTAGGATCCATCCCTTTTGGTTGCTAAAAAAAAAACACGCGTAACAAAAAAAAACCCTCTGCCCCCCCCCCCCCCCCCCCCCCCCCCCCTCTTTTGTCAGTCAGTGTGTATTAGAACCCACCCTGAACCCTGAACAGGAAGTTGTGTTTTCCTGGTGTTAAACATTCCAAATAAGTCAGTAATGAAACAGCTTCCTCTGTTGGGTCCCCGGTCCCAAGGGGATTGTGGGTATTGTAGTCAGTATTTCCTGTTGATTAGCACAGTGCAAGAGGGGGTCATCTCAATCAGAAGCAGGGTTATGAACTTTGCTCCTCCGACTGGTGGTGGGCTTTTAGCCTTTGCTTTTGTGTCTAATCTTCACTAAACTGTGTGTATGTGAGGTACTGTATGTTTGTGTGTGTGTTTTTGTGTTTTCTAGACTGTGTGTGTGGGGTAGTTTGTGTGATCTAACCTTCCACGTTGCCAGCTGGGTGCTTTTTCTTCTCACACAGATGTCTTCCACTCTTGCCTAACTTGTGTGTGCGCTGTGCACACATACACACACACACATACGCTCACACACCCAAACTCGTGTGTGTCACTCAAGTGACAACTACGTGTGTGTGAGTGTTTGTATACATCTGTGTGTGTCGGGTATGTTGGCCAAACGTGCACTGAAATGACCCCACAGAGGCTCACATGAGTTGTCAAAGCCAGCAAGTCACCATCATGGCAGTGGCTGAGTGATGGTGGCGGCTCTTTCTTGCCCCCCCAACCCCGCAATTGGCATATTGAGTAACAGACCAGCGCATAGCCTCCTGGGGTCATTTCAGTCCGCGGAGGGACGCCGATTTAGCTTCTGGGGCACTGGTGAGCTCGCCCCAGGTGGGGTGCAGCCTGAATGTGGTGCCAAGTAAAACAAGACCTAGTTAACCCCCCCTCCTCCTGAAGAAGACAACTCTGACACTGTGACCCCCCCGTTGCAGTGTGGCCTCAGCCATGCAGTCCCAGACGCCTGACCGCTACGAACGGCTCACCTCTATCTCCAGCTCCGTGGACTACGACCAGAGAGACACCGTAAGTGTCCCCCCCCCCCCCCCACCCCCAGACAAGCATATGTGTCAAGTGTTGAAAGACATATATCGACAGATGGGCCAAACCCCCCCCCCCACATACACACACTTACACACACTTACACACAAACACATTAGGATTACGGTTAATTGACAGACCTTTCTCTTACTGTTAAGGACAGGCGATTTCTGTTTTAAGGTTTTAAAAGAGAGCGTTTTGTCTCTCTCTCTCTCTGACCTTGTGTTTTGAGTGTGGTGTGTCTCAGATAAATCATTGCTTTGTGTTATGTGTTACAGGGCTTCTGCTCCTGGTTAACAGCCATTTTCCGGATAAAGTGAGTGTTTTCACATCTACAGAGCCACAGAAAAATCCTATCTCAGATATCTGTTTATGAGTCTGTCTGTATGTATGTCTGTCTGTCTGTATTGTATGTATTGTATCATATGTATGATGTATGGTATGTATTGTATGTATATATGGTATGTATTGTATGTATGGTATGTATGTATGTATGTATGTATGGTGTGTATTGCATGTATGATGTGTATTGTATGTATGAATGTATGTATGTATGTATTGTATGTATGGTGTGTATTGTATGTATGGTATGTATGTATGTATGTATGGTGTGTATTGTATGTATGATGTGTATTGTATGTATGAATGTATGTATGTATGTATTGTATGTATGGTGTGTATTGTATGTATGGTATGATATGTATGGTATGTGTTGTATGTACTGTATTGTATGTATGCAGGGTTCCCGCGGGATCTTAAAAAGTCTTAAAAGCATTGAATTTATGAATTTAAAAATAATGCCTTAAAAAGACTTAAAAAGTCTTGAATTTTTATATCTAGGTCTTAAATTTTGCGCAGTTTGTAATTTCTCCGTGTCGCTTTGCTCCTCAAAATTTTCATTCGTCAACCACCAGTGTTTGGTTAAATAACGTAGCCAGAGAACATTGCGGCACTGTTTAAAAGAAGGCTCTGACGTAGCCCGAACACAGACGGTCGAATCTGGACTGTCTTCAGGAGCTAAAGGTGAAGAGGAGACGGGTACAAGCAGGGGCGGAGCTAGGGGTGGCTTTTGGGGCTGAAGCCCCGAATCTTTTTTAAGCTTAAAAAAATCAGGGCAACCCTGAGAATATGCTCCCTGTAAATTACATTAAAACTGATTAATGGACAAATAGCCTACAACAAAACCCACATACTGTTGGAAAGCTTAGATCCTCAGGATTAATTTAAGCCCATTCTCGAAGAACAAAGGTTATTTACAGTGCTAAAAGTGATCTGATCTTCTCGGTATGCCACCGAACTGCAGTATAGGCTGACAAAATGCCTACGTACCTTCAGAGCCTTCTCTTTATCCACAGCGACTATATTACTGCACAAGATTTTTATACAAAGCCATGAAGTGTCCATGGATATGAAATATTCAAGCCATTTTTTCGAAAACAATGTATTTCTGTTATAATCGGCATGTCTCGTGACTTCCGAGTAACTAGCCCAACGCGAAAACCTTAACGTCTCCTTTGTAGGCTACAGTCTACGCTCGTCTGTCAGAACTCGTCTATCTTCCTTCAACCATGGACATAAGACATTTCTTTAAAAAAAAAATACGGGTACCTTGTCATCAGCAGTAGCCAGTAAGTTGTCACACGTTTCAGGTCAGTGATTAAAACGTTATTTTGGGTTAGCACGGCAGTCTTGACGTTTGGTAGGCTACTAGCCAGCTTGGCTGTTTACAGTACATCGGCTAGTTAAGTTAGGCTGCTATAATAATTGTAGCCTGGTAAACCAGCCCCTCGTACTTAGTTTTTTTGCACAGAATTCTGAAATGAAGTACGAGGAAAAAGTTAATGAGTTAATGAAATTGGGACGTGAAGAATAACTAGGTGTTATGATACATTAACTAGTAATTTTCTCCATTCCTGAGCTTTGATTGCCATCTAGTGGAAAGTATATGCAACAGCATACTTAGCTACAAAAGCATGGGCCTATTGTTCACTAAGCACAGTGAGGATTTAATAGTTTAATGTCACATGCATAGGTCTATAGTGACAGAGTGTAGAAAATGCAGTGAAGTTGTGTCTGTCAGTCTATTTATACCACTTCTAACATACAAAAAAAGCAAACAAGTAATCCATCTCTGCAGTCCCAGTTTGAATCTACTGAAAGTTAGTGTAACATGAGTCTCAATTTTGCTATTGTTTACATAAGAATCTCTAGAAGTCAGTAATGAAGTGGTTATTGTTTCTTTCCATATTGTCTTGTGCAGGCCATGCAACTGAGAATATAGGCTATGAATTAGAAAGGATTTAGGATTTGACATGTCTAACAGATCCCTCTAAAATGGACTAGAATGCAGGAAATTGCATCTAAGAAATCCAAAATGTTCTGGGGGAGGAATAAAAGAATTCACAAATTCAAGAATTTGTTTTTTCTTTGATGATGGCCGTGAAATGGGTACTACGTTTTATATAAATGACCTTAAATAGGTCTTAAAAAGACTTAAATTTTACTTGAAGAAATCTGTAGGAACCCTGTGTATGGTATATATGGTATGCATTGTATGTACGTATGTATGTATGGTATGTATTGTATGTATGTATTTATGTATATATGGTATGTATTGTATGTATGTATGGTATGTGTTGTATGTTATGGTATGTATGTATGTTGTGGTATGTATGTATGTTGTGGTATGTATGTATGTTGTGGTATGTATGTTGTGGTATGTATGTATGTTGTGGTATGTATGTATGTTGTGGTATGTATGTATGTTGTGGTATGTATGTATGTTGTGGTATGTATTATAGGTGTATTATATTAAGCCCTTGCTTGTGTATACTGTATGCACTTATACCGGCAAGGAAATGAACATGAACTAGACAGCCGTGACTGTTGTCATGGTGCGTGGCGTATCCCCATGTGCACCGGCTCTGTGTGTGAACCGTGTGTGTTTGTGACGAGTCGTGTGTGTGACGTGTGCTCCTCTCCCCAGGGACGACGAGATCCGGGAGAAATGTGGCGAGGACGCCGTGCACTACCTCTCCTTCCAGCGCCACATCATTGGGCTGCTGGTGGTGGTTGGGGTGCTCTCCGTGGGCATCGTGCTGCCCGTCAACTTCTCAGGAAACCTGCAGGGTATGAGGGGCCACCCCACAATGCATCTCCTCTGGGCATGTAGCCAACTGAAGGGCCCCTTACGAGCACAAAGCTGGCACCTACGTCGGGCTTACATTGGTCTTGATTTAAAGCAAAATTGCAGATGATGGTCATTTTTTGTACCACATGCAAATTGGCAGACTCAGTCAGGATGTTGGTTGGAAAATCAAGAACAAGGTTTTATTAACAATGATGCATCAATGAAGAGAGAGAGACCTAGTTTGAGCAAAGTGTAACCAGCGTCACTGCCAGAAGGCAGAGGCCTAGGGCCTCGCCTTACCAGAGATGAACCAGCTACTCCTGGAGAAGAAGGCAGAAGGCATAGTACATGATATATTGGGAATTTCACCCAGATTCCTTAACAGAGTCATATGAACCCAGGGTGAAACACTCCCATGAGGTCTAGGTTACGTTGATAAACTTTCCAGAAAACTTGCTTTGATTTTGCTTGTCAGAATAATCTCCTAGTTTTGTTGTCAGTCTGAGTTGTCTCCCTGCTTCCTCTGTACAACTTCGAGCCAGTTGAACCAGCACGCACACATTTCTGGGCATGTAGTTAACTAAAGGGCCCTCACAAACATAAAGCAGTCACCTTTTCAATATCTTGGGCTTTAATTGGCCTTAATTAATGAGGGCTGTGTTTTATATTTTTATATCTAATGAAAGGGCTTGTGGGTACCTATCAGTCATGACTGATATAGTTTTGGAAGAGTTTTGTATTCTTTGACTCATAGTTAAGAAGAAAAGAAAAAAATAAATATATATATATACACTCGAGGACGATATTATTAGCCCCCCTCCTGAAATTAGACATCTCTCTTGATTTCTCGGTAAAAATGACAGTTATTAACAAGTTTATGTTATTCTGGAAACAAGTATACTATGGAGATAATGTTTAACAAGTTGAATTTGGAATTTGGTATTGTTATAAGCAGTGTAAACAAAAAAGGCAAAAAATGACAAGGACAAAATTATTAGCCCCCTGATCAATAATCGTCAGTACGGTGCCCTTTATGACCCAAATCTGACAAAAGGCTCTTTGATTAGTTGTTAACTAGGTTGGCACGTGTCCTCCTAGGGATTTTGGCTCATTTCTCCATTGCAAATTGTTTTAGCTGGTCCAAATTGCATGGATGTTGAGCATGGGCATTCATTTTCAACACTCATCAAATATCTAAAGGATTGAGGTCTGAACCACTCCAGGATCATGGTTTTAGTATCCTTGAAAAACATTTGGACTAATTTGGATGTACGCTTTGGGTTATTATGTTATTGGAAGACCTAGCAAAGATCTTGGCTTAATCTATGACCATATTTCTGCATGGTCTCCTTCCATATTCTATCACAGTCTTCTTTTTTCATGGTGCCGTACACCCAAACAAGGCTTCCGGTGCCTGAGGCTGCCACAGAATGATGCTACCATCACCATGTTTAACTGTGAAAATCGTGGTTTACCAAGGTTTAAGGCCTATCCCTTTCTTCACCTAACAGAAGCAGAATTCATGCGTCCAATCAGGTCCAATTAAATCTCATCAGACCAAAGCACAGACTTCCAAAACTCATTTTTGACTTTCAAATGTTCACAGGCAAACCTCAATCGGACTCTGATATGCAGCATGGCGCCAAAGCCCAATGTGATGACAAGCCCTCACAACTGTCTTTCTTGAAAAGAAAAGTCTAGATGAGGCCAGGTCAACAGCAATCATCTAGGCAGGTGTCCAGGGCTTCTTTGCTCTAATGAGACTAAGCACAGTTCCCACAGTTACACATGGTGGTTGGAAAATTAAGGTGTTCGGCTGTTTTGCAGCCTCAGACACAGGGAGCATGGGTCTGGGTTTGGATTCCTGGGTCTTCCAGCAACATAATAACCCAAAGCATACATCTAATATAGTTCAAAAGGTCTTCAAGGATACTAAAACCATGATATTGAAATGGCCCGCTCAGAGTCCAGTCCACAATCCCATTGAGAGTCTGTGGAAAATGTCTGTGTTCAGCATCCATGCAATTTGGATGAGCTAGAACAATTTGCAATGGAGAAATGGGCCAAAATCCCTAGGAAGACATGTGCAAATCTATTTAACAACTAATCAAAGAGGGTTTTGTCAGTTTTGATTCAGAAAGGGTACCGCATTGACTATTAATAATCAGGGGGCTAATTATTTTGTCCTTGTCATTTTTTGCCTTTTTTGTTTAAACTGCTTATAACAATACCAAATTCCAAATTCAACTTGTTGAACATTATCTCCATAGTATACTTGTTTCCAGAATAACATAAACTTGTCAATAACTGTCATTCTCACCGAGAAATCAAGCAAGATGTCTAATTTCAGGAGGGGGGCTAATAATATCGTCCTCAAGTGTATATATATATATATATATATATATATATATATATATATATATATATATATATATATATATACACACACACACACACACACACACACACATTTAAGTAGGTTTCCTGCAAGTGACAGCTTCTATTTCTTATGCTTTATAGCAGCACGCTTCACATAGGCAGGAGCAGAGTTTGAGGCACAGTCAGAAGAGAGGTGTCATGGCCGCTGTGTCATGCTCAGTCAGAAGGAGTGAAGGGTCAGCTGAATCAGATGGGAAGTAAATGGCCTGTGCGGTGTGTGTCTCGTGCACATCCAGCACTCTCTCTCTCTATTTGCTTCTCCTGACTCACTGCACTTTGCCCTACTTCAAGACAGCCTGAGCAGAGGCGAGCACAACATTGGTGTTTCCTCTCAAAACATGCTCTGCTCTTCTTTTCAACAGACGGAAATGCATACAGTTTTGGGAGAACCACTATAGCCAACCTTAGGGCACAGTGAGTGTGATTTTTCAAGCACTATGTACTCTCTTTGTCCTTCAGGTTTGTTTTATGATTCTCCTTAGAAGTGTGCATGTGTGTGATTATAAGTGTATAAGTGTGTTTGGTGTGTGTGTGTGTGTGTGTGTGTGTGTGTGTATATATATATATATATGTATGTATGTGTGTATATGTATGTATATATATATATATATATATATGTGTGTGTGTGTGTGTTTACACTTACCTGTCGTGACCTGACGAGTGCTAACACTCTCACTCTTCCAGCGATAACCTGTTGTGGCTACACACTACATTCGCCTTCCTGTACCTGTTGTTGACGGTGTACAGCATGAGGCGCCACACCTCCAAGATGCACTACAAAGAAGATGACCTGGTGAGTGGTCCTAGGCAGAGACAAAACAAGCCTTTCCCCTGTGTGCTTAAAGCACCTCTACCAAAGGGCCCATCCCATTGCATGATGTAAGGAAACTGGGAAGGACTCACATGGCCACTTTGGTTGAACTGTAATCTGAGCACCATGCTTTGATCAATGTTGCAAGACCATAGTTGGATTTAATGGTTTTTGTCACATTAGTAGTTGATGTGACAATCATGTTTTGTCGGTTTTCAATGCATTCTTGCCCAGGAATCACAGAGTAAATTCTCATTCAACTGTTGTTGCATGGTATTTGCAAAATAAACTAAAACATAAATAATCACTAGCTCATTGTAAACCACTGTCTTTATTAACTTTTCAGTGTGTGTGTCTTTTTGTCCTTTGCCAGGTCAAACGCACTTTATTTATCAACGGCATTTCGAAGTATGCTGAGGAAAAGGACATCAAGAATCACTTTGAGTAAGTAGAGCGGACCGTCGGTCCCATCCTACTCCCAGCGTGGCCTCCCTCCGGAAGCGACGCCTTAAATCCCGTCCCTCGCCACCTCAGATTCAGAGGGGCTCCACCCAAAGTCACGTTGGAGCAGTTTACTCAAACGTTTGTGTGCAACTTTAATTCCTCTGTCCTCCTGGCTCTGGTGAGACAAGAGGAGTCCTGTGCACCCTAATCATCCCTAATGGAAGCCAGATGAGCCGAGTGATGCGGGTCATGTGGTTAGCTGGAGTGTTCCGGAACACTTTGCGGCTCATCACTTGCCAGCAACACACACACGCGCGCGCGCGCACACACACACACAGACACAGACACGTGCACACACACCCCACCCTATCCCTCCTACCCCCACCTCACCCCTACTGCGACTAATTTAATTTGCCAAGCCGGCACAGTCTTGTGCCGTCGGCATTCGTTGTAAGTTCTGGCACCCTCAGCCCACCCCTGCTGGCTGATAACAACCTCCTCACACACACACACACACACACACACACACACACACACACACACACACACAGTCAGTCAAATGGTAATGGACGTCAGGAGAGTGGCTGAGCTGCCAAGAGGAGATTGAGACGTTTCTGCAGTGTGGGGTGATGCTGAGTCATGGAGTAATGGAAGACAGAAATGAAACCAGGAACATGTCTGGCCTGCTTGACCACAGCACAGTCAGACACGGATAAGGGCATTAAAGGTCACTCCCATACTGAGGGTAGTGAGTAATAGTGGCCAGTTTATTGGGTTAAAGGGGAACACCAGCACACTTTAACCTATATCTAGGGCTGCACAATATACCGAAAATATCGTGATATCGCAATATACAATGTTGTGATGTACATATCGCGAAACATGGCTTAACTGCAATAAACGAGACATTACTGTAAAATGTTTCACACTCCACATGTGAAAATATTGGGGAAATCAAATGGAGTCTTACTGCCGTTGATGTCCAAGTTTCATGTTTTAAAGCATTTGTCACTTTTTTGTCACTCTCCCAAACAGGCAAGCTTATGAGAACTGTGTGGTGTTAGAGGCTCGCATTTGTTACGACGTGGCTAAACTCATGTACCTGGACTCTGAAAGGTAAGCGCACTGTATATACTATAAATGTGATCCTGTTGTCCTCTGACAGTTAATCCCCACAGAAACCCCCCAAAAGTTTCTTTAATTTTTGACTACGAGGAACTGAAACGATCTCCTGACCGCGCAGGTTGTTTCATGTGATTTCTCTATCTAATCTGGGGTCACAGTGACTGTGCAAATCTGTTGAAATTTAGCATGTAGCTGTTGCAGAACGCTTCCCAAAAACTTCTGGAAGCCAAGAGGAAGTAGAGTGCAGTGAATCCACTTTCCCTAAGGCATTTGTCACATGAGGCACACGGCGTGTGTGCGTGCGCCGGATCTGTTTTGTGTCTGCAGGAAAAAGGCAGAGCGGAGCAAGAAGTTCTTTACGGACCTGATGGCCAAAGAGCACGTCTCCACCATGATCAACCCCAAACCCTGCGGACACCTGTGCTGCTGTGTCATCAAGGGCTGCGAGCAGGTGGGACACTTGCCCACGCATGCGCGCACACACACACACACACACACACACACACACACACACACACTGACAAACACATACCATACATACATGTACACACACACACCCCTGTGCCCACACATAAACAAACACACACACACACACCTCTTGTTAGTTTAGAATTTTCAAACCTCATAAAAGGGCTCTGGGTCACAATTTTTTTCAGGTGTTCGGACGATTTTTTTTGTCACCGTTCTGTGTGTGTGTACTGCAGAGTATGTGACACTTTCGTATGTACTTGAAACTTGCATCTCTGACTTGATGAGCTCATATAAAACGGTCTCCTCCCAGGGCGGTTGCCCCCCCCCGCTGACAGATGCACCCATCCCCGAGGAGACGCATAGCTGTCTGCACACGTTTCCCATCGCCTCCTCTCAAAGGGCACAGCCGTCATTCAGTGCTGCTCCATAGCACAGAGCTGCCAGCATCATGTGGCAGTGGGAACCTGAGAAGGTGTCAGGCAGGTGTTGGAGATCTAGTTAAAACAGGGCGTTGGGGTGGGGCGGGGGGTGTAGATGTACCAGGGAACATATCAGCTTTTAAAGATGCTGACAACGACAGTGGGAGATTTTGTTTGTTTATATTTTGTTTGTGTTCATTACATTTCTGATGGAGGACTACTATGACATCTGGATGTTTGTCAAGTTGTGTAAAATTTGGTTCATAAGGGGGCGCTGTAATTACACAACAACCAGCATCCCGGGTTGTAATTGTGTAACTCCATTACAACTTGACATGCTCAATATACACAACATTCTTTGGAAATAAACCAAATTATGTAAACTCTGGTCCATAGGGGGTGCTGGCCCCTTCAGAGCAGGTAGGTTGAAGGGGGAGACTACATAACCTATGCATGCATGCGAGGTTTTGTACAATTACAAAACACAAGGTGCTGTAATGTCACAATGTCGAATTGCTAAAACATGCTAGCACCTTTATTTCTTATATTTTTGGGCTTTTAAAGCATTCTTCGACAACAAGGAGATGGGAAGGGGAGAGAGATGGGATATGAGTTTGGGAAATGACTCGGGTCAGATTTGACTTGCACTACGACTCCTCCTCTAATGGCACCTTTAGGCACATTTTAAGATGCAGCTGGTGTTGATGTTACCTTCCGTTTTATTTTCATGCCATACCTACACTTTCCTCCAGCCACCCAGCCATGGTGTAGTTCTGTGGCAACACCTGTTGTACATTCATGCCAAGAAATGTTTTCAGAGCTTAAAGGAGTACTCCCTTGAGAAACCATTTAGTACTTGCTCTTTTGAAATATGACAGGTCACCCCGAGTTTCCCCATGTGAAAATATTCTTCTAACCCGATTGCCTCCGTTAGTCAGTGAAAGAAAGTTGGTGGAATAACGAGTGAATAAGAAAAATAGCACTAGTGAACTTTTTAACAGTGGCAGCTGTACAGTTGTGTGTGTTTTCATGCGTGCTTGGCTTACTTGTTAACAGTATTACACAAAGCCACAGTGGAGTTGTCCTGTGGGGCTTGATTTGGATAAGACTACACCGCTGTGGGATTCAACCCTCACCAATCTGGAGATTGTCCCTAATAAGCTTTGTGTTGACACACTGCATCGCACCACCCACTACCTGTTCCTGGAAACTGACGACCCAGTTACCTTCAGGGAGCACAGGAATGGCTATGGGGACCTAGTGTTTTGTCTTTGTGCTTTGTGTGTATTTGGCTGGCTGGCTGTTCATGATTGAGTCAATTTGTCCGTGTGCATGCATAATTTGACGATGATATTACGATACACATTCTGTAGTGCCTTTCTTAAAGTTGCGGTGGCTTTACAGGGTAAAAAAGTATATTGAAGAGAGAGAGAGGAAAGACAGTTTTCTTTATTTTCATGAATATTTACATTATAGATTCTCACTGAAAGCATCAAAACTGTTAATGAACACATGTTGGATGGGTAAACGAGCATTCTGAGCATTATTTGTAGAGTTATGAGGAAAAATGTCCAAATTGGCCCTTTCTTGCAATGGTGAAGAATGCTTTAAAAAAATCCTTAATCCCGACGGTGATCCGAATCACCACCAAAAACTAATCAGTTGTAAGTTAGCCAGCCTCTGATCTATCCTGAAAATTTCGTCAAAATCCATCCAGAACTTTCTGAGTTACGCTATTAACAAACAAAAAAAAACAAACAAACAAACGGACAGACAAACAAACAACCCAACGCCGGCAAAAACATAACCTCCTTGGCAGAGGTAATTATGTACTTAACAAAAAAGTGTGAAATAACTGAAAACATGTCTTATATTCTAGTCGTGAAAATAAAAATAAAAAGGAATTGAATGAGAAGGTGTGTGCAAACCTTTGGCCTGTACTGTATATGGAGCTCTCCACAGCGCCGCAACTTATTCCTACCTATTCAACCATGCCTATACCTAACTACTCAGACCAAAGTCCCTTCAGCCAGACTCCCCCGCTTAGACCAAAGGCCCTTCAAACAGTCACAGACTTCCCGTTACCAGCCCCGGCAGATGGGCTTCCCTGGGAGACGTGGTTCTGCCTGAGGTTTCTTCCTAGAAAAACAGGGAGTTTTACTGATTCCTGAGGTTTCTTCCTGAATTCACGCAAATCAAACAAACAGGGAGTTTTTCCTCACCCCTGTTGCTCCCTGGGGACACTAACAACCGACTGCGCCTAAATGAACTTTCCTCGTCTAGTGCCTCTGGTTTGCAAAGACTGCCGACCTATGTTCACATAAGAGCCCACATTAACAGGGCATTGCATAGTTCTAGTGCCACTGGACTACAAAGATTGCTGACTAGGGCCTACAAGGACTGCCTACCTGTGTTCATGCAAGAGCCAGTTTGCTATTGTATTTATCTGCTCCGGCACCACTGAACCGCAAGAAATGTTGTCCTGTAACAACGCTGCTAAACTGTAAAGCACTTTGAGCTGCATCTTGCATGTATGAACTGTGCTATACAAGTAAAGTTTATTGTTATTATTATTATTAACTTCTTCTGGTGCTACTGGACTATAGCAAAGTTTGTCATCTGTCTTGTGTTACTTTGCCAGACTGTTGAAGCACTTTGAGTTACGTCCTTTGTATGAAATATGCTATTTGTAAAGAAGAAGATGATGATGATGATGATTATGATTATTATTATTATTATTATTATTATTATTATTATTATTATTATTATTATTATGATTATTATTATTATTATTATTATGATTATTATAAATGTACAACAGTCTTTGTAGAGATTTAGTGGGAAGATCAATGAACCGCTGCAAAATAATGAGAGTTGAGCATCACTGTTCAACTGTAACGGGGCGAGTACAGTGTTGGTGTGAGGGATTGTACGTGCAGCTTGTGTGCAAGACTGAATCATGGCTAATCCCCTCTGACAGGAGGAGGCCATCGGCTACTACACTAAGCTGGAGTGCAAGCTGCGTGACGAGTACAAGAAGGAGAGGGAGAAGGTCAACACCAAACCGCTGGGCATGGCCTTCGTCACCTTCCAGAATGAAGCCACGACCGCTATGTAAGTGGCCCTCCATCAGCACCGCTCTCTGTGACCCATCGTATCTATCTTTATTTTTTTGCTTTTATATATTTTTTGCGCCTTTGTACCTTTATTGGATAGGATAGTGAAGAGTAGACACTAGACAGGAAATGAGTGGGAGAGATGTGGTAGGGTTGGGAAACGACCCTGACCGGACTCAAACCTTTCTCCCCATGTGCACTTTGCCCGTTCATGGTACAAGTGCTCTACCCACTGCACAACAGCACCCCCCTACCTACCTATCTGTTTTCTCACTGTCTACAAACAGTACATATAACCTTGTGTAGTAGAAGTATTTTGAAACTTTCACAGTATGTGTCCTTGCTACTAATACACTATGAATATACTTTTATATATTACACTGCTATATATACACTATGTAATCTGTAGTGTACGAAAATATTAATTCTGAATAGTCTAAACTGCATTAGTAATGGGTTATTAAAGGTAATAACGAATAAATAATTAATAATAGCCTTTAGACTATTCAATATTAATATTTATGTGTTCATAGATGTTGTTATTATTAGTTAATGTAATATTTGCCATTATGTGCTGTTTCATGCTGGAAAAGGTACAGTTGAAGTTGCCAACTGGCTGCCTTTCTCTGACCACCTCTGTTGTGTTGTGTGCCATTAGCATCCTGAAGGACTTCAACGCGTGTCAGTGCCAGGGCGGCTGCCGGTGCCGGAGAGAGCCCAAGTCATCCCAGTTCAGCACCGTGCTGCACACGTACGACTGGACCGTCACCTACGCCCCCGACCCACAGAACGTCTACTGGTGCGTGCGCCGTGCTGCTCGGGCCGTTTACCACACTCATGTAGCCACCAGTGAGCAGTCATGGGCTAACGGTTAAGGTGTTCAGGTTTGACGTGCAGCCAAAGGATCACGGGTCTAATTCCCAACAATGACTGAGATGGCCTGGGTATGGCACCGTCCCCACACGCTGCTGCCCGGCCGCCGTTGTCATGGTCTTCCCAGCTGCTGTGTAGTAAAGCACTGCACCTGTGCAGCTCAGAATAACCCAAGCTTTATTGTCATACAAACTGCCCAACATTTACGACCATTTCAGTAAGGTTATAATGATGATTTCAACCATTCATCTAGATAGGGCCTTGATCTCCTTAACATGAAAAAAGATGTCCAGAGGTGTTGCTATGATGGTTGCCATGTGAATACACCTGTCTAGAATGACTTTGTCCAGAAAAATGTACGCTACAGTGTATGCTACTATGCAGCATAATCATCCCCTATACAACTGATCACATTGAAATGATGCAATGTTTCTGTCCAACAGGGGACTGGAGGTGAACTTCCACTATATCCATCTTGTAATAGGCCTTTATCCTGAGAATTACTGTAAAAGGCAGCAGTTTTGTAAAAAAAAACATGGCAGCAGTTTTGTATTTTAACATGTATTAATGTAAAAAAAAAAAAAAAACTTAATGTATTTATTTATTTGAGTGTTGTATTGTTGATTGTTGTTAAAAAAATTATAATATTTAATTTTACCTGCTTTGGCCATGAAATAGCCATAGTTGCTCAAAATGGCAATAAACTGAATAATCAACGGATCCCCCCAACAGGGAGCACTTGTCTACGGCTGGCTTCACCTGGTGGGCCCGCTGCTTCGTCATCAACTGCCTGCTCTTCATCCTGCTCTTCTTCCTCACTACGCCGGCCATCATCATCTCCACCATGGACAGGTTCAACGTCACCAAGCCCGTGCAGTACCTAAAGGTAAGAGCTGCTGCTTAAGTCAGGATTTATTTTGCTTGTTTATGCCTGGTAAACCAGGCCCTCATACTCCATTTCATTTTGTACAGAGAGTCTGGCCTTGCTGCCATGGACATTGGCTCAGATTCGTTTGCTCCAAATACATCAGTCAGTGAACAGAGCGAGTGTTCGTGAGCACTGACATTGACTTTGTGTGTAACATTTGAGTTGTAGTGCGTAGGTAGGCTAATTGCATACGTGATGACCATACATTAGCTGTTGAGTAAAGCCAGAGCCACTTGTTTTAAACTTCAGCAGAGTACACACCTCCAGGAAGAAATTGTTTCTCAATACAGCACTGCCAGACCCTCTGTACAAAATGAAATGGAAGTACAAGGGTCTGGTTTACCAGGCTAACCTTTAGTGGCTAGGAGGTACAGTTTTCCACAGTGGTGATATGGACAGTCTCTTCCAGATATTCCCATTGCACTGTGTCACCTTAGTTGGGACGTCATTACTCTGAGAACTTATTACTAGAGAACAAGAAACACACTGCCTGAGTGTCAGCTCAGTGTAAACGTTTCTGGTCGAGTGTTGAGTTTATTTCGCTGGCTGCATGTACATGTAATGGATGGGAGCTTTTAGTAGGTGCACTTCAATACTTAATAGGCGGTTTCACCAATATTGTGTGTGTGTGTGTGTGTGTGTGTGTGTGTGTGAGTGAGCGAGAGAGAGAATGTGTGCTATGTAACCTGAGCATTTGTTTGATGACCTGAAATGCAAGTTCCATTTTGAAAGCAGTATTCTGTAAAACATTTTTTTCTGTCAGTTAGGTTTGGTGTATTATGCATAGGTCACTTGACTTACAAAGTAAAGCTGTAATATATTTGTCAGGACTATTGTATGATATGCTATAGCTGTAACAGACAGAGATAAAGGTTTTTTAAAAAATAGTATTGCGTATTGCTTTGGGTGAAATACAGGCCCAGTGAAACCTCCCTATGTCACTTAAACTGTGCTGTCATAATGTCACCCCCTAATAACGTTGCACCCTTCCTCCCCCCTCCTCCCCCCTCCATTCCTCCATCCCTCTGTCGGTGTGGTCCTCCAGAATCCCATCATCACCCAGTTCTTCCCCACCCTGCTGCTGTGGAGCTTCTCCGCCCTCCTCCCCACCATCGTCTACTACTCCGCTTTCTTCGAGGCCCACTGGACACGGTACCCACCTCACCTCCTACTGGCACCCGCACACACACACTCACTCCGTGACTCACCATTGGCCGGAACACAGTCACATGACCGAGTGCACAGGAAACAGGAAACTCAGGGAATTGTAGCACTGCTATGTCGTTGAAGTTTCTCATTCATCCAAATCAGAGTAGTCATAAGTGCTAAGCTGTGGGCAACTGGACTGGTATGTGTAGCACAACTAATTTTAGTGTTGGTGCGTAAGTTAAATGGTTAAATGTTAAATTAAACAGCTGGAAAATGTGCATCTAGTTTTCAAATGGCAACACTTAAGGTTCAGACAGTGGCCAACTCCTGACAAACCTCTCATTTCTCTCAGGTCTGGGGAGAACAGGACCACCATGCACAAGTGCTACACCTTCCTAATCTTCATGGTCCTGCTACTGCCCTCTCTGGGACTGACCAGGTACTGCAACCACAGTGCAGCATTGTAGACATCAGTTTCAGGATGGTTTAGTAACCTTGAATAATAAGAGGGTTTTCATGTTTTCTCCTGTTCCATGCGGACAGTATGTTTTTTGTATGGCCTTTATGGATTTATTTAAATTATTTTTTTTTATCTGTTCTGTTCAAATTGTAGTTTGGATCTTTTCTTTCGCTGGTTATTCGACACTCAGTTCCTGGCTAAAGGAAGTGTGAGATTCGAGTGAGTATCCAGAAGGTCTTATGAAATATGGCCATTTCATGTTTTATAATTCCTAATTTTTCACAAAGGTAACATGATGGATGTGGAGTTAGAATGACCTGTAGGAAAAAAATGGTTGTATTTACCTTGAAAGAACATTTAGCTGCTTGAGTTCGAACTCTATTTGTGTGTGTGTGTGTGTGTGTGTGTGTGTGTGTGCATGCATGCTGCTCTTGTAGGTGCGTATTCTTGCCAGACAACGGCGCTTTCTTTGTGAACTACGTGATTGCGTCGGCATTCATCGGTAATGCCATGGACCTGCTGCGGATCCCTGGTCTGCTCATGTACATGATACGACTCTGTCTGGCCCGCTCGGCTGCGGAGAGGAGGAACGTCAAACGGGTTTGTTCTGATCATAACCTACTTTATAGTCCTCAGTGTCGTGTCTGACACTTTGATTTTAGGTGTCACATAAAGACTGAACCCCACAAAATGTTGTCAGTTATTTATTATTATACATTTTTTTGCGTCAGATTTAATGGGAGTTTGTCCAAGGAAATGATTTAAAATGTTTACATTTTAGCATATAGAAAATAAGCATTTGCTATGTATGTCCAGACTTTAGGGACATCCTGTAGACTGTGATAGTAGGGCTGGAATAGTATGACACTTGCTGGACATGACCACACAGGAATGATTGGGCACATTAAGTGATGAAGTGTAAATAAATGTCAGACTCTGTGGCCAAAGGGTGAGGCTCACTGACATCATTTACACTGAGAACACTGGAGCATGGATTTAGATTGACAGTTGAGGACATTTTGTGAGGTTTTAGTTTGTTGCATGAGTGGCACAAAAATGTGACCTTAGGAAAAAAAATGTACACTTGCTGTAAAATGTTGATTTAATATTATGACAACGTAGTATTGGTCCACGTAGGATAAACCTCTCACTTGCCTAATCAATACATGTGAAATGACAGTTTTGCAGTAGACCACAAAGTTGAATAGATGGAAAATGTGAATTAAGGTTAATCAATGGCTTTTAGAATAACTGCTTTGCACAGCAGTCAACAGTGATGTTATTTGGTACAACCACAAATGATGCTTGCTCAATGTGTAGGATGGCTTAATGGTTTCATAAAAACCCTATCTTATTCTAGCATCAAGCCTATGAGTTCCAGTTCGGGGCTGCCTATGCCTGGCTAATGAACGTCTTCACCGTGGTCATGACCTACAGCATCACCTGTCCCATCATTGTGCCCTTCGGTAGGTCTCCACTTCCTCTCATCAGCTGGCTTTTATTTCGCACCTTTATGTGCATTCTGGACATACGAGTGAACATATGAACATTGTTGGTCAAATAAGATCTTTAATCAGGGATTCGGCTACTCTACTGAGTGTGCGAAAGGGCTATATATATGCAGTCCATATACCATTCTAAACAGGCAAATGCATTGGATGAAAACCTGGTCCTATCTTGCAGCAGATTGTATCACAGAGAGTTTTTGTTGCATTGCCTAAACTTAGATGCCCCAGGCACAGGTGGAATTCTCCTTTATGCCATCATCTCCTTCTAGCCTTCCCCTAATCTCCCCACTTAGGTTATCTAATCAACCTGGAGATTGAGATCTCCAGCACATGCTGTAGCAGGTAGTGTGTCCTGCACAATGGTCCTGCACTGTCTGATCCTGAAGCTTTTGTGTAATAAAAAAGTGAAATCAATGTAATTCAGCTAGCAGTTTAAACACATGTGCAGCATTCACTGTGGGTGAGTTTAGACTGGCTTTCAGTGCACTTGTAGGACCTAAAATAATGTCCTCATACTGGAGTACAGCTCCCAATATTTCATTGACTAAAAATAGCAGCAACTATCAACGAAACATGGTCTTGGCGTATTCTTATCACCACTAGATGTATCTTTGTCTGGCGGCAAGTCTCAAAATAGGTTGGATCTGCCTTGTTCAGTACAGCCACTACTGTGCTTTTTACTGTGCTTCCAATGTTTCGATAGGAAACAGTTAAGCACACATTAATACGACAGCTCCAGTGGTGTTAATGTGCTTATGCTGTAATAATTTATCTCTGTGTTGACACATTTGTTTGAATGTACATATTACAGCAGACATGTCCAAAGTCTGGCCCGCGGGCCAAATCCGGCCCGCGGGCTCCTTTCCACCGGCCCGCGGCACCTCTCAGAAAACAGGTGTTAGTAGCCTTTCTTGCTACAGAGCCATAACTACCCACGCGGAATGCCGGTGATTCCTTTGTTATGCTAAATCGCGCGCATAACTGTGTGGCCACGCAGAGAACAGGTCTGGGGGAGGTGTTAATAGTCTTCACCGCCTTGCCATCTCTTGAATTATTCAGCGGCTTATGGCAGTACCAAACCCAAAGTATATTGACATTGTAACAGTATTGTTGTTTTTTGACCACAACACACTTACTAGTTTGCCCTTTGGTAGGCATTATTCGCGGTTTTATTTCGCAAAGAAAAATCATACATCTTGCTATTATGTCGTGTGATGTTGCTATTATTAACTCTCTTAACAACACAGCAGGGTTGGGTTCTTTAATACGGACGTTTATTTGACCAATGAACACTGTAAAAATGGGGAAAATAATATGTAATCACAACATTCACAAGAACACTTCAAGACGACATGATGACCTCTCGGATATCTTAAGTTGCTTCTGCCCCCACAATCGCAACAGCAAGCGAGTCAGGATGAGAATGGACGCGGTTTTCCGTGATGTTCCACTCCGTGAGAAGATGGTATTTGTGAAGCTCACATGTGTTGTGGAAAGAATCGGTTGCAATGCTCGTTGAACTGCAGTGTGACACTGACACAGACTGTCGGAGTCGACACCAGCTGGATAAAGACAGGTTCCAAGAGATTCGGACATTTGCCAAGAAAATGGTGAGCTTATTTCGCTCGAATACCTGTGCAAGAAGACATTCTCACTTTTGAACTTTAACAAGAACCGCGTGAGGACAAGACTAAGTGACTCTCACTTGCGTGACATCATCAAAACCACTGCGTTTGAGCCAGACTTTGCATTTTTGCAGCAATCGAAATCTCAGTACCACCCATCACATTAGTGCAGGAGGGTTACTTGTTTAGTCTTCTGGGGTAGGCTAAATAAATTCTAAAATGTGTGTGTGTAATTGTGATCAAAACTCTCAGTGGTTTGTACTTCTGAATAAGATAAATGTTAGTGCTATTTTCTTGTTCACATGGTATAAATTTACGTTTACAGTTTACATGTAACAGTGAATAATAGTATGTTATGTATAACAGTGAATTATGAATAGTGTTTTTTTTTTTTTTCACTCAGACTTTTTCTGCATTTTAATACTGGTCTTCAAATATAAAATGCTCAGTAATTTTGGTAAACACATTTTCATTTGTGTTTGAAATGTGAAGACATAAAACCTATGCCATTGCAACAAAATTTTCATTAAGTACTTCATTTGCATATTATTAATATTATTAGTACTATTAATATTATTATTATTGTTATTCCTATTGTGTTATCATCGTGTCGTTACAATGGTTGGCCCTCACACATGTTCACCTTGCCAAATCCGGCCCCCCTGGCAAAAAGTTTGGACACCCCTGTATTACAGGATCTGTACTGTATTGGTCAATTCTACTGCCTTATGTGAATCATTGAGGCCACATCCACACTAATTTGTTTTTAGTGCATAAGATGTGATACAGTTTATTTCCACGCACGCACGCACGCACGCACGCACGCACGCACACATGCGCGCGACAGAACGGCTAAAACAACACACTGATCATATAACCATTCATATAAGTGTTCATATGACCATGTATCTGTCCCTCCTCTCTCCATAGGCTTGATGTACATGCTGCTGAAGCACCTGGTGGACAGGTACAACATGTACTATGCCTACCTGCCCTCAAAACTGGACAAGAAGATCCACTCGGGGGCTGTCAATCAGGTGGTGGCTGCCCCCATCCTCTGCCTCTTCTGGCTTCTCTTCTTCTCCGTGGTGCGCATAGGTGAGTGGGACAGTCAGGCTCCTCGCAGCAGCGTGGAGTTCAGTTAACAATACTGATGATCAAACCAGGAAAAAGCTAGCATGGTAAACCAGCCCCTCGTACTTCATTTCATTTTGTACAGAGGGTCTGGCCTTGCTGCTGTTGACATTCGTGTATTCGGACCAAGCGAATCTGAGCCAATCAGTGAACAGAGGGAGTGACCTTGTGTGCTACATATGAATTGTAATGTGTAGGTAGGCTAATTGCGTATGTGACATTGGGTAAAAGCAGAGCCACTTGTTTTACACTTCAGTAGAGTCCACACCTCCAGGAAGAAATCGTTTGTCAGTGCAGCAAGGCCAGACCCTCTGTGCAAAATGAAATAAAGTAGTTCCAACAAAACATTGACGTAAAGACCCAGTAAAGTGAAAAATGTATTGTATAATGTAATATACCTTTTTGTGTGTGTGTATTGTATGTGTATGCCCTGTTTGTGCATGTCTTTTATAATTGCGCCATGAGTCTGTTTAATAAAGGTAATAGGTAATGTAATTTTTAACATGTGGAATACAGTAATGTGCAAAAGTTTTAGGCAGGTGTGACAAAATGCTGTCAACTAGGAATGCCTTCAGAAATCAAAGTGTTAATCATTTATGTTCATCAATTGACAAAATGTAGTGACTGAACAAAAAAGAAACCTAAATCAAATCAATATTTGGTGTGACCACCCTTTGCCTTCTAAAGAGCATACATTTTTCTACGTATACTTTATACGTACGGCATTCCTAGTTGACAGCATTTTTTTTCACACCTGCCTAAAACTTTTGCACATTACTGTATATCAGAAAGCTGTGATGTTTATATTAGCTCAAATATTTGCTCAAAATTGACAATGATTAGTAACAACTCTTTCTTTGGGTTGAGGAGCTTAGAGACTGTATTATTTTGCCTTTTTGGTCTCTTTAAAAAGGCATAAGTGCTATTGATATCTTGTGTGTGGGTGTGGGTGTGCAACAGCGAATGATGAGTCTTTTTTAAGAGTCTTTTCAACTCCAGAACCTTACTATTTTTTATTGGAAGTAAAACTGAGCAACTTAATTGTTTTTAATGGGAAGCACCCTCATCTCCCTCCAGTCCCAGTGGTGACCAGAACTGTTCTCTTGTGTCTGTTGTGTCTCTTTGTTCTTCAGGCTTTGAGGCTCCCACCTCCATGTTCACTCTTGTGGTCTTGATCATCACTATCACTGTATGCCTCTCCCACGTCGTCTTCGGCCATTTTAAATACCTCAGTGCCCATAACTACAAGGTCAGGAAAAAGACATTTAGTTGTCCAAATTGTGTTGTTACAAAAAAAAAACGTTTGAGGTGACATCCCTAATGTGATCACTTCTTTTGTCAGCCAATAATTCCATGACCCTCCGAATTCCTCGTCAGCTCTACTGACCATGCTATACTATGTCTTGTAGGTCGACACCAGAACGGATGTAGACGGGGTGGAAAACGGTGGTCCTCAGAGCATCGCTATGACCTCCAAAGCCACGGTAAGTTCCATGCAGGTGAAGTGGACGCAAAACAAAAACCTTTTACTGTAGTTTGAACTGTACCACTACAACTATTTATCTTTGGTATCTTCTCTTACACTATCATATCTATCATTCATAGATGTTGCCTTTACTCAGTAGTCAAAACAGGCATCTCTCTATTTTGGCAGCGAATCGTCGAGGCCTTAGAAAGAAGAAATAATTGATTTCAGCCATACTTTTGCAATGCAAACGCCATGAAGTTACGCCTCTTACATGAACACACTCCTTGTCTGTGTTTCTACAGTACATAGCCCAGGTGCTGCAGGAAGCGAACTCGGACGAGGGGGGCTCAGGCAGCGGTGACGACGATGGCCAGGGGTCCTCGCAGGACGAGGACATGATCAACCCAGTGGTCAACGAGGGCGACTTCCAGTCTGGAGAGGAGCGCCTCATCGCCAACGAGGTTCGGCAGTGAAAGCGGGAAGGAGGGTGGGGAGGCGGGAGTAGGGCCTGGGGTCCCGAGGCTCAACTGGACTCTGCCAGTGACGACGACAAAGGAAAAACAGAAAAAAGTAACACACACACACACACACACACACACACACACACACACACACACACACACACGGGAACTAAGAGGCAAGCCCCTGGCTCTGAGAATGCCCTCCTGCAGCAGCTCTTGCTGGTGGATCAGGAGTCATGGCTGCCTTCTCCAGCCTCTCCGCTCTCCTTACTCCGATTGTCAGCACTCCAGAGTGGTGCCCCAACATTAGCGTCTCCTTTTTCTACTTGATTTAGCTAAACCACACTTACTCACTCACTCACCCACTGATGGTTATACACACTGTACTGACAAGTTCTCATCCCCTTACCCCCTCCCACCCACAACATAGACCAACAGTAGAATAGTACTACCTGGGGAACGGGCTATGACGACAGACTGACTGTGTTTGAGATCCCACCTATGGATACCCAGGCTGAGATGAGATGCTTTAAAAAAAAAAAAAGAAAAAGAAAAAAAATGAAAGAACAACCTTGGGAGGCTCCCTCCTGTGGTCATCGTAGAGAGTAAACCGCTAAATGTTCTCACACTCTGTTTGTTCGTTCACTCATGCCTCTGAGCTCCCAGAGTCAAAAAAAAAAAAAAACACTACCTTGTTATATTCTTTTATTATTTTATTATTTTATCATTTGTCAATAATGTTTTTTTTCCAGAATACATCACTGATTTTTGATCTAGTGTGTAAAGTCTGCTGTTAACAAGTCTACATCATGTTTTTTTTTTCTGTCCAACTGTGTTAAGATGTCTAAAAAGATCAATACTGTACAGAACACCAGAACTAGTTGAAAAAAACTGTTCTGGTTATGTGGTTGTCAGAACTTTCTTTGTCTACTACTTAACTGCCTGTGGAGGTCGGATGGCTGCTTTTGGCATATAAAGCATGGGTCACTATGTCGTAGCTATAACTCTCCATTACCCATGCAGTGGATCTCTGTCCTAATCACGCGGCTTCTGTGACCAGATTTGGGTGTCAGCCACCCAAAAATGTACACTAATGAGGACTTCCGGAGGGGCAAGTGTGCTTGTTTGTTTGTTTTGGCATTCACACTGTAAAACACTCCTTTAAGACTCCTTGTTCTTCCTATCCAGAACCAATGTCTGATCAGGTTAGCCCTTGGTCAGGGGGAATGAATATAGGACCAGTGCATGCCATTTTGGGAAAAAAAGCTGCTGTTGGATTTCTGTTGGAAAAATGTTGGAATGAGGCATCAACATGCACAGCAAATATAGGGCTTAGCATTTCTCTTTTTTGTTTTATTTTATTTTATTTCTTTTCAGTCACTAATTAATTTAACAATGAATCATGAATTTACTAATGCTTTCCTGATTATTGTGGTTTTGTACCTTTACTAAATCTTTGGTACTACATTTATAAATGTCCCATGTGGTGTCATGTCTGTTTTGCTAACCAATGTTATTCAGATGTACACATTCCCCCTTTGTATTTAAATCATTTGACATGTGAAATGTAACTACATTATGTGTTTCATGGCAAATGACCACATTCTGTGGTTGACTGTGACAAACCTTTAAAACAGATTCATTTCACTAGCAATATGTGGTGTCCCCACTAAAGTGTGTTTTTTTAAGCAATATGTAGACATACAATCTGGATTTAGCTCTTTTGAGAAGCCACTAAGAAGACTGGTTGATACCCATAATGTGCTCCTCTGCTCTGGTCAAGGTTGGCCCATATCGGTCTCTGTTGATCTGAGGCTCATGCATGTACACTATAAATGAAACCAGAAAGTTTGATTGTGCCCGTAATTCCTCCCAAGTCATCTGTTTTAAAGTCCCCTTGCAGTGTATTCATCATTTCCCCCCACACCTCTACCAAGCTATGTATACAAAATTGTCTTACTTTTTTTGGGGAGTGTTGGCTTGTGGCCTACTTTATCCTGATCTTAACCAAGGAGGTTGAATGCAAAAGTGATTAGCTAGATTACTGTCTGTACTACTGTAGCCAGGTGTATGTGCAAGATGAATGTACGAATGCACACTCATGTCATTCTAAAGAGTAGAATTGTTCCCCATCACTGCATACTGTATCTGCCTATATATGGCCATGGACATCTGATAGCTTAAATAATTTATTAACATCTCGTCAGTGGCAAATAGTGTTACAAATTAGGAATAATGCGTTCCATATTTATTGCTTTCTGTTTTTGTTTGTTTGTTTGCATCGTGAAGGCGGATTTGCCGGGGATTGGCCTGTGGTCAATGGAGTTGTTAAATTTGTGAAATATTTGTGTACATAGATTAACTGCACTGCTCTTCAACACTATGCTTTGGTATTTATGACTACATTTGTACAGTTGTACGCAGTAAAACCAGTATGTACAGTCACCGTGTTTCCTGGTTTACTCTCCTCTCTCTCTCATCTCCACCTTTTTCTTTCTCATTCTCTCTACATGAAATGCATCACTGGAGGCAATTTTTCATATTTAGGGGAATTCCCTGTTTTTAATAATTTTGTAAATTAACTGCTATCTTTCCCTCTCATTCTCTCCCTCTCTCTTTGTCACTCTCTCTCAAAACAAAAAGACTGTATATTTGGCAGAATCCCCTGTCAATCCCTTCCAAGTCTTTGAACAATAAAATGGCATTTACTAATGAACAGATTTTTAGACTGAGACCTTTCTTGAAAATGATGTTCATCCTTTGTTGCAGTTGTAGTTGTAACTTTACCTCAAGAACGATATTATGTTAAGACAGAAATATACTGAACCAGCTGAATTCACTGTTGTATTATTCAGTGGCTGTACTATCCCTGCTCCAGTATGGACACACACAACGCTCATGAGGCAGTCTTGTGATTACTGAGGAAATGCTGAGGGTAAAAGACCGTAAGAAGCTGGACTTGGTTCCTCACTGCAGACTACGTGAGAAAGTGTTGCTGTAGTTCTCACTGTCTAACGCTAGGTTTTCTGGTGAAATGTCTGTCCACTTAAAAACGATAGCGCCAGTTTACTCAACTGAGACTGGAAGGATCTCGCGACGTGGAGAGTTCAGCTGTGCGGCTCAGATCAGATCTTTTGAGTTCCAAGGGCTTGGAATTTCACGAGGTCGCTCGCAAAACTCGTGCGGGATTGTAAAGGGTTACACACCACTGATGTCATGATTTCACCGGCTTAAATTGGTTTACTATAATCGCTAACGTTAGCTAGCTAACTTTATCAGTCAAAACGTGGTATAATTCTGCTTATAACCGCAGCTATGGACGGGGCAATAGCAATTATTTTGATATCACTGGCTATGTTCGTCGGATGTTTTATCCTAGGCATGATACCCGTCTTAATCCAACTTTCAGAGGTAAGTCGTAAAACAGACCGACAGATGTCTTTACATATGTGTGTGTTGTCATGGACTATTATTTGAACGAAGACACTTTTGCTGACATGTGAAACGGTGACTTGAAATTACTTTGCAATCACTGGTCAAATACGTAGGCTGCCAGCGTGTTATGGCACTGTTGCGCTGTTACAAATGTAACTGAAGTTGCACTGCAACAACACGTCTCAGACAGACAGTAAAATGTTGCTTACTTTACCCTTTCAACAGAAATATTACATTATCAGAGGTAAATGGTGCTCAACTTATCTCAGGTTTCGTAGGAATTACGCACAGATGTATCCTAATCGAAATAGCTGCATTAATGATTCTCTCTCCAGTTCGTGCAATTATTGTAGTCACAATAATGCTAATGTTGTTTTTACAGTTTGCATAAACCGTGTTTATGTTTACAACCGTTTACATGCTCTTGGGTCATGTATTAGACTATTATATAGCGACATAAAAAAGTTTGCCATTGAGATGTGTTCTTTGTTCATCCCTCTTAGCAAAAGTTGCGGTTTGTGTCAGTTTTCGGGGCTGGGCTCCTATGTGGCACGGCTCTGGCTGTTATCATTCCAGAAGGGGTGGAGTTGATGGAGGACTCGTGGAAGGGTAAAGTGGGTTTGATTCTTTTTTAAAAACCATGTTTTTTTGGAATTAACGCCTAGTACCACTCCACTTTGTTCTCAAAGAAACAGACCGGCTGAATATATTTTTTTGCTTGTGAGAAGACGTTGTTGACCTGCAGATAGGGTTGCCAGGCCAACCCCCTTTTATTCCTGGGTGTACCGAGTGGTCTGAAAGGGGCAGCGGATGTGGAGGACAGCATCCTCTTATGTCATCAAAGCCCTCGGGATAGATCCTGCCACCTTCACAGAGGCTTTGTTGGACAGTAATTAATATGCTTCAAGGTCTTCTCTGAATCATTCATGATACATGTAATAGAAGAGTTATACAGTTAACTGCAAATTCAGGACATATGGAGCACAATGACTGTTATATTAACCACCTGTTTCAGTTAAAAGACTTTGGTCAGTGTGGGTTGTGCATTATTTAGGGTGTTGGATGTTAACATGGTTGTTAAATTGGTTAGTAAGGTTCCCCTGATGATTAAATGTCCTTTCTCTGCTCTCCCCTCCCTTTCATTGTAGCTTCCATTTGCTTCAACGCATCAGTCAGTGAAAACCTAAGTGAAGCCGCCTCTGCCCCAGATCTGCCCACCAGGACTGGCCTGCCACCTAATTTCCTCATCGGCGTCTCCCTGGTTATAGGCTTCACCTTGATGTTTGTGGTAGACCAGATTGGCAGCTACTGCTCCATACATGGCAAGCCCACTCACATCACTACTAAGTGACACATAATCTAAAAACTACACCGTTATGGTTCTTTATGGATTCCAGGCATCCATCCTTCGGTCATGGCATGGTTTATTTTTAGTTTTATCTGCACTGACTTGTCAACTGCTTTTGAAACGTTACTCCATTGTTAACTGTTTTACACAATTGTGGAATAGACAGTTATTCATTTCCAGCCCCTTTGCCAGATGCAAGTGCAGCAGCTGACTGATACGGTCTTTATGCTTCATTCTGAGCAGATCCTCAAACAGGCATGTCAAACAGCACCAGTGTTACAGCCACCTTAGGACTTGTTATCCATGCAGCAGGTATGGCTACCTCAAACTTCCATGTTCAGTCATTTTGCCTTGGCATAAACTATGTTTCTTCAAGTCTGTTTATTGAGCATTAATACAGAGTGTCAACAAACCGATGACAAAGGAGAAACATGGAACAGTGCCCTGCCATCTATGATGTATGAAACAAACTATGTAAAACATATCCAATATGACCATCACAATGCATTAATATTAAAATTCCCTGTTCCCAGTGCCAGGAAAGTTCACAGTCAGTATCACACAGTGAAGCCCTCAGTCTCTGAGATGTAGGGCACTGGATAAAAGATTAGATCTTAACATGTCTAGGATTTCATTTCCCTGGTTCATTGTGCTTTCAGCACAAAAGGCTAGAGTCCTCTTTTTCATTCAGGTGTGACAAAACATCACCCAAGTCTGTTCTCTTGTATGGCCCTCTGTTGTAGCCTGAGACATCAGAAAGGGAATTAGCCCAAAACAGCTTTGAATATCAGATAGTCTGCAGTGCTTCCTTAATCTGATATCAGTAGATATTATACTGTGCTGCAGAGTCATGTTTGGCCATGTTGAAAAGAGGGTGTCCATTGTTTGTAACTGTCTGTTATTGTATCACTGTCTAGCGGACGGTGTTGCTTTAGGTGCTGCAGTGGCCTCCTCCCAGGTGTCTGTACAAGTCATTGTCTTCTTCGCAGTCATTCTGCACAAGGTAAGATACAGCACATTGTTTCTATTAGGGCATGGCAACAGAATGGCAACGGTTGGCTGCACAGTGTACTCTGGGACACAAACCATGTGTGTCGCCATGTTTGGATGCATGAAGAACAACTTACCAACACAGGCGAGTGAGATAGTAGTTGCAGTTTAGTATAGTTTTGTTTAGAATGCTTAAAACTAGTGCAAAAGAATGCCATGGCTTGTACAGGGACAAACTTCTGCCGGACACGAGGACACGGTTTCTGGAAAAAATCTGTTTGATCGGATGGATATGGATCTTTATGAGATACCTACACCACTGCTGCTAAAACGATGAGCACTGCTGCTGATCACTAAGATCACGATGAAAGTAATGCCTTTCATTTGCACGCTGTTTAAGCACAACACCCAACAATGTATTTTCAAGTCTCAGCCTGGCCATTTCTTAACTCAGAAGTTAGCAAAAGTAACCATTTATGTAGTTATTTTTAAAACTTGCCTCCAGACCCCCAAAACATAGTTAGGTAACAATGTTTCTCAACTGACAGCGCCGCTTCTACAATAAAATCCTAGGGAAAACATGGATACAGCATAGCAGAGCTGAAATCAACACCAGTTCCCCATACTAGATACTCACGTTCCCCATACTAGAAGGGAAAAAAAGATTCACTAACTTACAAATCAGACTCCACTCTTTGTTTTTATCATTAAATACATCATTGGTATCTAAAAAGTTTAACAAGTGTCTCAAGCATCCTTTTTATAAATGTAATGCTGTGGAATTTATTTGATTCTTCTTTCAACACCTGTTGGTCTGGTTAAAAGGATATTGTTTTAGCTATAACCTGTAATCGACCTAGATTAAAGGGCATATCAGTCATATGAGGAGTCCACAGAAAAAACAGCCATGGTCACAAAATGCAGAAACTGAGAAAATGCGATTTATAACTTCGATTTTTTTTTTTAATTTCAGAAGTAAATGCTATTTTAAAATAGCCTGGGTGTGCCCATACTGCCTATGACGCTGCATTTTCATTTCGCGAGCAAGTCAGTCTGGCCAAGCTGCCTATCTACACCGTTTCTGCTCCGGCAGGAATATGGGGCCAATGAAAATCGAGCATTTCAAAATGGTAATGACGCGGTAGTTTGGCAACCGGAAATTGAACCCCAATCTTTACGTCGACCTCTCATAAACCGATTTCCTAGCTAAAGGTTTGTCACTGACCAGGGAAAAATAAACGGCATTGCATCTTTTTTTATCTTCGTAAGGCCGCTTGCTGTTGTCACCAAGTCGCTGCTGCAAAAGTGAATGCTGCAAATACGCGCTCTGTCTACATTAAAAAGTGGACCTTCGTCTCTCCTAACTGCCCGAGTCCATGTCCTCTTGCGTTCATCGTCACGGGGAAATGCAAGAAATGTCAAGCAAGGCTGTTTTTGCTTGCTGTTGGTACACTGAGGTACACAACAGCACCACACATTTGTTCTGAGTTGAGCCATGCTTCAGTAACTGGCAAGATGGCTGACCGGAAGTAACAATACTCTCACTTCGCTTAAATCGAACGTTCGCCATTTTTATGTGAGATAGGCCTATGCAGCTGTAGCTGCTGTTTTGGACGAATTCAAAGGGAAGTTCTCTCTGAAAATACAGCAAAGGGCAGCCCTTGAAGCATTTGTTGCGGGAAAGGACGTTTTCGCAATGCTACCGACCGGCTTCGGTAAAAGTTTAATTTAGCAGTTAGCCCCGCTGGTAGCCAAGTCGATTGGGCTTTGCGAGAACGCTGTTGTTGTGGTCATTTCGCCTTTGATCGCACTGATTCATTTTTCGAATATCAATATTAAATGGCCAACACCAGCCACTCTCATGTTCACCTCACAAGTCCGACAAAAATCATTTAACGCCATTTCTATATGACTACAGGCTACTACTTCTTTTTGTTTGGATCAAGCAGTTTCTTCCGCTGGGGTATACGTCAGAGGGCAGAGGGGTGTGATTGATTGAAGCTTCGTCCAGTAGCAAACAGAGGCATTTGAAAGAGGCGGGTTAAGCCCGCCTTCTGAGAAATGGGTTTATAACACAGCTTGGCCAGACCAATGCTCGCAGAGCATTGACAAGTCGCGATAGCCAGGCTAATTTTAAAATGCTTCTAGCTTGAGACTGTGCATGTTTATTCACAGGATTAAAATGTGGTTTTAATGCAACTACCAATCTGAGGAATAACTTGAGAAATGTAATTTTGTGACTATGCTTGTTTTTCCCCATGGACTGCTCATATACTTGTACTCGACAGTGTTGGTGTGTGTGTGAGTGTGTGTGTGTGTGTGTGTGTGTGTGTTCAGTGTTGTATAAAGTACTGGAAAATCACACTCAAGTAAAAGTATAGGTACCCCTTCAAAAAATGACTTTGGTAAAAGTCAAAGTCACTGACTGAAATGTTACTTGAGTTAAAGTCTTAAAGTATCAGAAATTTCTAGTACTTAAGTATGACAAGTAATGTAAAAATAAATGTACTCAAGTAATGTAATTAAAAGTACAAGTAAAAGTTAATAACAGGCAAAGGCAGTCTGAATTTGTAATATTTTTTTATATTTTGGTTAACTGTGAAGGTCATTTAGCAACTATGGTTAATCTTAAATGACAAGCAATTACACTGCTGAAAATGCACACGCATGACCAATTGCTGTCATTATAAACAAAAGTGGAGAGAAAACTGAATGTTATCTGGCATCTGAAGATGGAGACCAAAGTTTGAAACCTTTTTTTTGTAAACCTTTGTTTTTTAAAATAAGATTAAGTCAGTGCTGAAAATGAGGCGTACATCACCCCATCAAGAAAAAAAAAATCATAAAACACTGCTGTGTCCGTCTTCTCTTCCATCAGGACTGAGTGCAAAGCTAGCTTACTGCGTGAAGCCAACAGGTGTAGCCTACTGGTTGTCATGTGCAAGTGGCAATTGCGAACAAGCCAGGCACGTCCTGACTTCATTGCATTCAGTTTTTTTTTTTTTTTTTGGTAACGAGTAACTAAACGGCACATTGAAAATGTATCGGAGTAAAAGTATGCAATTTGGTTCGTAAATATAGTGAAGTAGAAGTAAAAGTTATCAAATTTTTAAAAACTCAAGTAAGTACAAATTCTTTCAAAATGTACTTAAGTACAGTAGTGAAGTATTATTACTTCGTTACTATACAACACTGGTACTCGAAGGCAAGGCCCATCTCATGTCTGCCTTGTATTCTCAGGCTCCAGCAGCTTTTGGGCTGGTGTCCTTCCTCATGCATGCAGGACTTCACAAGAAGCAGGTTCAGATACACCTGCTGGCTTTCTCAGCAGCAGCTCCCATCCTGGCCATCACTACTTACTTCATCCTCCATGCTGTAAGAGTGCATGCATCAACACCTGATGATATTTAATATCTGTCTTCCTCTCTCTTGTATTGCAGAACTAGTTTATATCTGACTTCCTTGTTTTTGTATTGTGAAACTATCTTGCATTGTGAAACTTACGTGTTACTTGTCACTTGAAACTAATGTGTCAAATTCAGGCAAAGATAAAGTGTTGTAGTATAGCAGTCATTACTTTTTCTCTCTCAAAATGATCAATTCAAGCTATTGCTTTACTATGCTGATAATGTTTTTAATGTATTCCACTCTTAGACTGGAGGAGCATCTCAGCCAAGTGCCGTTGGCATTGGAATGTTGTTCTCAGCAGGCACTTTCTTGTATGTCGCAATGGTACATGTACTACCTGAGATCAACAACAGGGGGCACCATCATTCCAGCGATCTCCACCAGCATTCGGGAACGCCAGCATACCAGCAGGGGGGGCTAGGGATTCTTGAGAGTCTTCTTCTCATCATTGGAACTGCACTTCCTGTACTACTGGCCCTTGGACTGCACGATGACTGACGCACCCAGTTGGAATAGCTTCATTGTGTTTGACTGACCTTCTTTGAGGGACTTTGGGAAATGTTCTTTTGTTTTTATAGAAGAATGGTACATTTTATACAGTGCTGTATATCTGAAAATTGTTGTATGTCTGAAAAATATCTGAAAACCAAAACCACCTAATGTAAAGTTTCTGAATGCGTTTCAGGCTGACAATCACACTAGAATTATCATGGCCTTGCAAGCGCAGTGGATTTTGGCAACAATCTGTCTCTGTCTCTACATTCAAGTGTTCTTACTTCAGTACAACAAGCCTACTGAAGCTTTCAGCCAGGAATACACATATGGCCTTTTATAATACTCAGACCTAATATGTTGCACTCAGGGGTCTGTGTACCAAATCTTGGTGAATGTTGGGAAAATGTTTGGGAAGTTTTAATACTGAAAGAGTTCAGCTGGTTCAGCTGTTTATTTTATATACTTTGAATAGGTGAAAAATGTCTCCATGGTTCATACCTATAGGAATACAATGTTTGTTTATGTTGCCTTTTAAAGTGAAAGTCAACATGTCAAAAGCCATTTGATCAAATAAAGTATTAGTTATGACTCTTCACTGATGAATTAGCCAAACGACATAAAAGACAAAATGCATGCTGTTTTATGCTGATGCATTTGTTTTAACATGTCATATGGTTATCAATGTTATTTTATAGTCATGTTAAAATACATAGTGCGCAAGATGGCTGTCACAGATATTGTAGTGGTTTGATGATTTCATGATGCCACATTTTCTAGATTAAGATTTGACAAACATAAAATACTTCAGCTAATCAACAACAATGGGGATAAAGGTGGTAGGATACTGTTAGAATAATAAACTAGTAGGATAATAAAAATATACTTTGTTTGGGCTTCAATCTCTACCATCTCCCCTGCCAATAGCCCTGCCAGTAATTTAAAATTGACAACCTTGCGTTTGTGCGTCTGTTACATTTTTTTTTCTGAAACTGGTTGCCATACCGATAGGCATAATGGTGAAGAGTTATGGAAGTCACTAGTCACTTTGTACCAGTGGATTGGATATTAATGTTGCTTTGCCTTCGATAAATAAAAGGAATATAAAGAAAATTATAAATATAATTTATAATTATAATATAAAGAAAATTAGTAATATTGTGTAAACTCTTTGTCTTTTCCATTTTATCAATAACTGGATTCTGCAATGATAGACACGAAGAAATAAATAAGATATCTATGATATCTAATGATATCTATCCTCATTGGGTGTTCATGTTCCATTGCATTTTGTCTAGCCAAACAATAATCAGAAAGTATGTACTTGAAGATTCTCATTCATCCAGATCATGGTAGTCAAATGAGCCATGGTAGTCAAAGTAACGCAAATGGACTTCTTTTTGGAGCTTGAAGATGTTTCACCTTTCATCCAAAAAGCTTCTTCAGTTCTGGCCTGATGATGGGAAACCAGGAGCTATATCTCTGAACCACTGTTGGTGGAGCTGTAGACCACACCCCTCATCATGTCACAAAAGGGTCACGAGTCACCCAAGGTGTAAACTGAAGTCAGTCCTTGTGGTCACAGGATCCAAAGACTGACAACTGCTCTGATGGTGAAGAGCAGTTAAACTATCTTATGATGTCATATCCCTATTCACCTGCATCCCCACAACAGAAACAGTAGAGGCAGTTAAAAACTAGCCTGGTCAACCAGCCCCTTGTACTACACTTCTACAAGTACTACAGAGGGTGCTTCCACTGACATGGTTGACTCCAGTAGAATCTTTATCGGACTAGTCAACAAACAGAGGGAGTGTTCATTAATGATGACGTCGACTTTCTGTGCTACCAGAGCCACCTTGAGAGCCATAGTATGTAGCACACAAAGTCAACAGCTACATCCAGTTGACCAGGGAGGACATCAAAGATGGGAAACAACCATTTTTGGATTGTGAGGTACTTGTCGAAGATGATGGAGGCCTTGTCAAAGAGGTCTACAGGAAACCCACACACTGACCAATTCAAGATTCAAGATTCAAAAAGCTTTATTGTCTAATATGTTGCCATATTAGAAAATCTTCTTTTGATTGAAGGCTTGGATATGTATATTTGTGTGTGTGTGTGTGTGTGTTATTTGTGTGAGTCATTTGAGGAATGAGTGTTCTGTGTGTGTATAGCTATGGGGATGAATGATTTTTTGTAGATAGCTTTCCTGGCCAAAGGCATTCTGAACCTTCTGCCAGAAGGAAGTAGATCAAAACAAGGATGGAGTGGATGGGAGGGATCTAAGAGGATTGAGTTGGTCTTTCTTTCCACTGTCTGGATATATAGATTGTTCAGCTCTTTCTGGCGAATTCCTATTAGCTTGTTTGCTTGCTTAGTTATTCTATTAAGTTTGCTTTTGCTTGTGTTTGAGAGGAAGCCATACCAGGACGTAATGTTGCAGGTGATGATGGATTCCACAGGAATTTGATAGGCAGTTGACAAAATGTGTTTACTGACATTGAAGGTGTTAAGTTTCCTCAGGAGACACATGCGTTGTTGTCCTTTCTTGTAAACCCCATCTGCATGCTGGCTAAAGGACAGGCGTTCTTACCTACTCTTAGACCCTCATCACCCATTGGAACACAAACTGGGCGTCATCAGGACCCGACAACACTGGGCAGACAGCACTCCATCCAAAACAGAAGGAAAAGAAAAGGAACAGGCACTAAGAACGTGTGGTTACCCTAACTGGGCATTTATCAAGACAGGGAAAAGACAAGAAAAAGAAACCAAAACACCAACCGACACAAAGAAAAGCAACAGAAGAAATCACATGGTGCCCTACATATCAGGATTATCTGAGAAACTAAGAAGACTTCAGCAAGCACATCATCCCAGTATGCTTGAAGCCTGACAACACTCTCAGACAGAGACTGGTCCACCCCAAGGACAACACTCCAAGACACAACCTCAACAATGTGGTTTATGCAGTACAATGCAGTGAGGAGTGCCCAGATCTGTTTATCGGAGAAACTAAGCAAACACTTCACAGACGCATGGCTCAACACAGGAGGGCAACTATGTGAGGACAGCATTCAGTAATACATCTACATCTAAAGAAAGGAAACTTCTTAGAGTCACTGACGTGCACATTTTGGACAAAGATAAGTGGTTTGAGAGAGGAGGGAATGAGGCCATCTATGTCCACCTGGGGCAACCAACTTTGAACAGAGAAGGGGTGCTGCGTCATCATCTATCTGCTACACCCCATTCTCCCTTGGGATCTCATCCCAGGATGTTTAACTGCTATTCACCATCAGAGCAGTTCTCACTAATTCATACCTTGGGTGACTCATGTGACCCTTCTGTGACATGATGAGGGCTTTGGTCTACAGCTCCACATCCAGTGGTCCAGAGATACAGCTTCTGGTTCCCCATCATCAGGCCAGAACTGAAGAAGCCTTTTGGATGAAAGGTGAAACGTCTTCAAGTTCCAAAAAAGAAGTCCAGTTGCTTACAACGTAGCTCCTTTGACTAATTCTCAAAAAGACGAACAAAGAGTTATGTACTGGTTTTATTTACATAAACACGTATGGATCAATAAATAACTTAATATTTCACTCTAGCAAAATAGCACCTTGAAATATATAAAACAAATTGTAATACCAATGTCTCCACTAACACATCTACAACAAAATAATACTGAGACAATATTGTTTCCCTTGTTTAGTGGTATTGTTGCCTGGTTGTGGCCCAGAGTTAGTCTTATGCAAATAATTAACTTTATGCAATACCTCATTGTTCTTGGCAATGGATTATCATAAAAATACTTGTTATAATATCTGACAAACTACAAACACCAATATTGTTCTATGGCATATAACTCAATGTCTTTAGGTTCTTCCCTCTTAAAACAATTCACATACTGCTAGACTCTGTATACCTCTGTACTGCTTCTTTAAACACTGGGAGTCTTTTTCCAAGTCTTCAAGTGTCCCCAACTCTTCAAGTGTCCCCAACTCTTCAAGTGTCATTCAAGTGCATAAGCATTACGACTCTGGATCAAGTGTTGTCTAAGTGTTTAACTTAGTTGAAGAAGGCTTGTTAACGTGTTCAAAAACTTCTGAAACTTCTGTTTGTATGTTTTAACTGGAAGACCCTTGTGTAAAAGTTGAAGGTGTAGTTTTGACTGCGAGGTAAAGGTTAAGTCTTGTTAAAAGTGTTGTTCAAATGCTCGTAGAGGTTTTTACTGGCATGAGAGTTTGTAGTGAGAGGGAGTCGTTTTTGGGGGGCAGGGGTTTTGGGGGGTAGGGGGGGTCACACTCACAGCTTCAGCTTGCCCAGGGAGGAGAAGAGCTGGGCCTCCAGCGCCATCTTCTGGAAGGAGCGGCTGCAGGTCTGCTCTCGCACGCGCTCCCTCATGTGAAACGAGGCCTCGGCCACCTTGCGGCTCTCCCTCTGCATCTCCTCCCGCTGCCTCTGCAGCCTCTCGCACCGCCACTCCTTCTGCTCCGCGGCCCTCTGCCGCAGCTCCCTCTCCGCCTCCTCCTGCTCCCTGACACGCTGCTGCAGCTGCCGGTGCGAGAGCTCCTTGCGCCGGTTCTCCTGCCGCAGCCGCTGCACCCTGCGGCTGCGCTGCAGTCGCGCCCGCTGCTCGGCCTGCTGCAGCCTCTGCTGGCCCAGCTGCGCCAGCACCTTCTTCTCCCGCAGCAGCTGCCTCCTCTGCCAGCCGGCCCGCTGCTGCGCCAGCCGGATCTGCTCCTCCTCGCGGGCGGCACGCAGCTGGAGCTCCTGGATGCGGGCCTGGAGGAGGTGCGTGCGGTTCTGGCCCGAGCGCAGCAGCTTCTGCTCCAGGAGATGCCTCCTGGCCGCCTCCTGCGCCTGGCTCTGCTCCTGCGCCTCCCTCTGCAGCAGCATGTGACGGAGCTGCTCGCGGCAGTTGTCCTGCTGCAGACGCCTGCGCTCCCGCAGCTCCTGGCTCCTCCTGCTGCGCCGGGCGCGCTGCTCCCTCCTCTGCGCCAGCCTGAGCTCCCGCTCGCGCTCCTGCACCTCCTGCCGCTCCTTGTCGTGGAGGAGACGCTCCTGCAAGTGCTTGCGATCCTCGGCCTCGCGCCGGGCCGCCTCCGCGCGCTCCCTCCTCCGCGCCTCCTGCTCCACGGCGAGCCTCCTCCAGCGCTCCTCGTGCCGAGCCATCTCCTGCTCGCGGAGCTCGGCCTGCTGCTCCTCCTGCCGCACGCGCCTCCTCCGCCGCGCCTCCACGTCCTCCTGCCAGCGACGGATGCGCCGCAGCAGCTCTCTCCTCCTCAGCCGCTCGCTGTGGAGCCTCCTCTCCTCCTCGCGCCTCTGCTCCTCCTCACGCTGCCTCTCCTCCCAGAGGCTCAGCTGCTGCCGCGACCACTCGTCCTCGTGCCTCACCAGCATGAGGGCGGCGATCTTGCGGTCCTTCTCGGGCACGGTGATGCTCAGCTTGCTCTGGATGTCCCTGGTGAGCCTCTCCAGCTCCTTCTCGGTGGCCTGAGAGTGACGCAGGTCTCCCAGGCTGATGGTGCTGTTGCCCATCTGACGCTGGGCACTTTTAAGCCTGGCCTCGTGTTTTGGGACCAAGCAGTCCCCACAGCCTGTTAAGGGGGTAGTTGTTTCACTGAAACTCACTGATCTCCGTCGGGCCAAAGTGGGCACACACTTCTTTCCCAGCCCTTTCTGTCCGTCAGTGGTGGTCATTCTACTTTTACAATCTGTGCTTTGCTCGTTCATCATATGCTCAACAACAGTTTCAAGGACAGTAAACTGCTTTAAGGCCGCACCGATACCCCCACCCTTCTCTATAAGCCTATCTCGCTCCTGTCGGCAAAGGCGCAAAAGTCGAAGTCGTTCTTTCTCGTGAGCATCGTGCAATGTTCTGACTGCTTCCAAAGGCATATCTTTGTTTTCCTCAATGAACTCAGAGAGGGACTTAAACAGGAGTTCAACTGGCTTGACGCCCAATTTTGAGCATGATTCCAGCGAGCGGGGACTAGTTAGTACATATCTGCATCCGTCCGCTCCTGGTGTGTCAAAGTTATTAAGATCCAAATGAAGTAGAGGGGATGGTGGTCTAACGTCCTCCATGCTGTCGTCCACTTATTAGGGCTGATGTAAGCTAACGTTAACGTTGTTTCACCTACCATATGGTGATTATCTCAGCTGTCATCTGTTAAGGCTAAGATACTTATCTCTCGCCATACCTTAACATTAAATAAAAAGTTGGTTTATAATCATTTCCTTGACTATATAACGCTGTTAGACTGCGATACAGTTACTTTTGTATTTTTACTCACACTTTCCAGGTTCGAATACTCTGTTGCATCTTCTTTCGATCCGCTTACCAGGGCCTGACTGTCGTGTAGGACGCCTCTTTGGTGACCATGGGAAACCACCACCGAGTAGCCAACAGTTTTCATTCAAGAGCGCACGTTGAGGGTAGCGCTCTCTGGCGGTGAGGTGGAGGCAACGTCAAAATGCAACACCTTTCGCAAGTAGGCCCATACATAGACATACTATACAGACTGTATAGTATCTATGAGTAGGCCTACTTGCAGTGTAATTTAGTTCCTTAGGTGGTCGAGTAGACCATGAATTGAGGATTTAATTTTATGCTAGCCTTCGAAATGATGATCATTATATCAACTCAATAAGTACATGAATGGCCTGATTTTGTTCAATCTTCGCAGGTTGTACAACTATGCTGAAAGCCTAAAGCGACTGTGGACAAGTTGAACACGAGGAAGTTAATCATACGTCGACCTGAAATATTATCCTGAATATTAGGCTACATAATTATTGACTTAGCCTATTACCTCGATAACCTGAAATGCTAGAGCAGCCACCGAAGTACAGTACCCCTTGTTGCTTAGCGTAGCAGGACTACATGTGATTTGGTGATAAGCGCATAAATCAACTAGACTAATTAGTTAATTACGCTAAAGGCATTTTTTCTATCCTATTGGGAAGATTAATCTTATTCAATCGCAAATCAGCTTCAGATCAGCCTGGGAACAGTGTGCGTCCCTCTACGGTACATTAGGCTACCTTTTGGCATCAGAATAATTGACTGTGGAAAGAGAACGAGCCGTCCTTGAGAGTGGCCTAACCCTCTAGGTCCACATAGTGCAGCTATTAAGGCCCTATATGCATAAGAATTGTGCAGAAGATGATAAAAGCATGACATTTTCATGCTTTCATAAACTCTGTTATGCAAAATTTCCATGTAGGGGTTTAGAAACAAGTGTAGGCCTATTTCATAATTTAAAGTGGCAGAAATTGTGATTGAATGGGGATTTCTGTTTCTAGGTCATAAAGGGCCATTTAAAATGATATTATTCTTATAGGTCAAGATCACTGTAAAACACACTGTGCATAATGTCAAATACAACAGCATTTGTAGTTCTGTTGTATATTACCAAACAAATAGGCCTATATGTGTGTGAGATGGCAACGGTTGCTAAAGGACCAGCGGTACTACTAACTTTAGCCCAAACGGTCGGAAATAGCAAAAAATATTAATTTGATTAAAAAAAACAAAAAAAAAAAAAAAAAGTGATTTTGATCTATTGCCTTGACACACGTTTAGAACAGTTAACTGCGAAGTCACCGCGGAGAACAACGTTACAATGCACAAGGCAAGTAATCATTAAAAATGGAAACTATAGTGGTCACTTTCTTGCAGTTTAAAGGTTGTCAACCCTCCAAGGTATTTTAGTGGCCCAGGGCCCCAAAGCAGTTGCCTGTGTTGCCTGTTGGCTAGTTATGCCTCTGAGAGAGGTTACTGCACTAGTAGTCGTCAGGAACTTCAGAGAGGAAGGAGATTTGTGTGTTCATGCGGGTGCTTGTGTGTTTTTGCAGGTGTGATTGTGTGTTTGTGTGGAGATGCTTGTCGATGCTAGAAACACTTTTTAAAATGGTTTTGGTACTTTAACCAGTCTCAATGACAATGTCATTTTTATGAATAAAATATGTGTCACAAGGGTAATGTTGCCAAAAAGAAATGGGCCAATATGAGGCTTTTTGTATGACATGTGACATCTGTTGTTTCAGAAATCTAATCTCTTTTAGTGTTTGGCTAACGAAATAAATGTTCTGAATGAATGATTCTCTTTCCTGCAGAAAATTGCTGTCATGATACCTAGAAAACAATTGAAATGTTTTTCTAACCATTGCAATCCATAATGTGTACTATATCGGGTTATAGAATATAAACCAAGTATATTTATTACACCCCAAAATAGGTTTAATATATTTAGATTAGGTTTATAGTTAAACCTAAACATATGATTATATCATGATCATGGCAATTAAACTAAACATTATATGTAATCATGGATGAATTACCTTTTTTTGTGAACGCCTAATAGTCTAACATCTGTCACAGATTGCTGGTTGTCTCTGCACCACCATTATCCATCCTCACATGGTAATAGACCCCTGAGGCCAAACAGCACAAGTTATGTGAAGTGAGTCATTATAGCCCTTAATCACATAACAGGAGCAATGTTATTAACCCCATTACCCGAATGGAGCCTCACCATGACCTAACATGAAGTGTGTTACTTTCATGCGTCTTAACAGAGACCCTTAATTATAAAGCACAGGCTTTGTCAGTCACCACATATCAGAATGGGGCCCTTCAGAAAATACATACTATGTGTTATCATGCATCTCTACAAGGCCCAATGAAGAGAAAAAAGGAGTCACACTCAGGAGCTAGATGCAAGTCAGACAACTGTATTAAGCCGAAAATAAGCCAAACAAAAATGGGGAAACAAACGTTTCGGGGTTCTAGCCCATCATCAGTGTTTCCAATGTGAAATACGTCACCGTTTTTTGGAGAGCTCTTATAGGCTCCGCCGAGTAATCACCATACAGCCCAAAACATACCCAAAATAGGACAAAACATAATGTATACAAACTATATACAAACATCAACAACATAGGATCCACAGAAAGTTGTGCTTCATACATTTTGGACACGTTATGTTGTTTATCAAATAAGTCCTTCTTTTAAAGGCCACACCTCCATGTCATTCGGTGCGCGCTGTCAAAGCCATGCGCGCTCACAAAAAACAGCCCATACGCGCTCACAAAAAACAGGTCAAAGACAACTCCTCGTTCATACCACCAGGGTGAAGGCACTTCAGGGTCCACATCCAGAAACATTCCCTTTGTAAAAGTCTTCTGTTCAGGTCACCACCTCTACGTGCATGTGTGATGTGTTCGATGACAGTAAAAGAGAGAGATGATAATGGGTGGCCAGCTTCCATAAAATGTTGCGCTACAGGAGCTTTATCGTCTCTGCGCCTTATTGCACTGTTATGTTCGATAATACGTGTTTTAATTGGTCTGCTGGTTTTCCCGACATATTGTTTATTGCAAGGGCATGTGATGAGGTATATGACATTGGATGTATTACAAGTGGTGAATTGTTTAATGGAAAATTGTTTGCCAGTTGCTGCACAAGAAAAGGATGTGGCCTTTTTGGTTGAGTTCCTGCAAGCAGCGCACGTTCTGCACGGAAAGAATCCAGTGATATTCCTTAAGCGCCCATCCCTATTTGTTTTTTTGTGGCAATCCGCTCGTACCAAAAAGTCTCTCACATTTTTGGCACGATAATGGGAGAAGAGGGGGGGTTCAGCGAAGAGGGTACTGCACGTTGGGTCACTGCCTAGAATGTGCCAATGTTTGCGGATACAGTCCTTGATTTGGTGGCTATGTGCTGTATAGGTGGTGGTGCATGCAACTGAATTTTTTTTATCCCGTTTGGGTCTGGGGTCGGTGTTGCGAACTTTTTCCAGGGCATCGTTTAGCCACGTCTGTGGGTACCCCCTTAGACTGAACTGCTTATACATTTTTCTGAGTTCGGATTCAAAGTCGGCTGTGTGTGTACATATCCTCTTTAGTCGTAGGAACTGAGTGTATGGGAGGCCTTTTTTCAGATTGGGTGGGTGTGCACTGGATGCATGTAAAATGCTGTTTTTATCCGTGGGTTTGGTGTATAGAGTGGTGGATAAAATGTTATTTTGCCGAATGACAGTGGTGTCAAGAAATGACACTGACTAATTAGCGTCAACCACAGCATTAAAGATGTACTTCCATCGTGTTTTCATTAATTTGTGTGTGTTCTCTAGTATTAATAATTGCCCTATGCGCTGGTTTTAATGAAAAAAATGTTCTAGTGCTTCTGTTTCAGGCTGTTTTAGTTTGGTAGAGGGGGTGGGGCCGGTGTACAACGACACGATTTCACCAGAGGCATGCTCCCTGCAGCTTCCTTTGCCCCACAGTGAACTTGATAGCAGAGTAAGGTAAAGGGGAAAAGTCAACTTGACAGCGCTAAAACTGCACACAGAATGTCTACGGAGATACAGCCTTATGTGTTTGATCCTGAATCAGAAGAGGAAGGAGAGATGGCACAAGCACAGTCGCTTCCTGACCATTTGTCAATGAACGTTTCAGAATGGTAATATTTGCATGACAAAACAGTGCAAGTGCCCGGCTAAATGCAGTTCAGTCATTCAACTAGCCTGCTAATTTTATGCGAGTCAGTCAAACAGGCTAACATTATTTAAAGTCCATTCGGTCAGTTTCTCTTATATGTATTTCCACGTCTACGTCACGCCGAAGGCCCTTTTCGCATTGGGTCGTTTTTCCGCCTATTGTCTTCTTTTGACTGATATAGAAAACGGGGATAGAAAAACATTTTGATATGCAGCATGCATATGCAACTCTGGGTGATCTATCATATTTCAAAAGAGCAAGTACGAAACGGTTTCTCGTGGAAGTACACCTTTAAACTTAATCGAAGAGACCATGTTATTCAAATGAGTGGCAAAGTCATTCTTTCCGTGCAGAACGTGCGCTGCTTGCAGGGGATTCTTTCCGTGCAGAACGTGCGCTGCTTGCAGGGGATTCTTTCCGTGCAGAACGTGCGCTGCTTGCAGGAACTCAACCAAAAAGGCCACATCCTTTTCTTGTGCAGCAACTGGCAAACAATTTTCCATTAAACAATTCACCACTTGTAATACATCCAATGTCATATACCTCATCACATGCCCTTGCAATAAACAATATGTCGGGAAAACCAGCAGACCAATTAAAACACGTATTATCGAACATAACAGTGCAATAAGGCGCAGAGACGATAAAGCTCCTGTAGCGCAACATTTTATGGAAGCTGGCCACCCATTATCATCTCTCTCTTTTACTGTCATCGAACACATCACACATGCACGTAGAGGTGGTGACCTGAACAGAAGACTTTTACAAAGGGAATGTTTCTGGATTTGGACCCTGAAGTGCCTTCACCCTGGTGGTATGAACGAGGAGTTGTCTTTGACCTGTTTTTTGTGAGCGCGTATGGGCTGTTTTTTGTGAGCGCGCATGGCTTTGACAGCGCGCACCGATTGACATGGAGGTGTGGCCTTTAAAAGAAGGACTTATTTGATAAACAACATAACGTGTCCAAAATGTATGAAGCACAACTTTCTGTGGATCCTATATTGTTGATGTTTGTATATACTTTGTATACATTATGTTTTGTCCTATTTTGGGTATGTTTTGGGCTGTATGGTGATTACTCGGCGGAGCCTATAAGAGCTCTCCAAAAAACGGTGACGTATTTCACATTGGAAACACTGATGATGGGCTAGAACCCCGAAACGTTTGTTTCCCCATTTTTGTTTGGCTTATTTTCGGCTTAATACAGTTGTCTGACTTGCATCTAGCTCCTGAGTGCGACTCCTTTTTTCTCTTCATTGTTTTATGTTGTTTGGAATTACGCACCGAGCAAAACTGTCTTTTAAAGACAAAGGCGCGGACGCCACCTCTTCCTTCTCTCTACAAGGCCCCTCATGTACCACAGGGTATTGGTGCTCAACCCTGAGCAAGCCCATTCAGAAAAATAACACTTGGAGAAGAGCCTGAAAAGCATGTCAGTCTTCCCTAGCCAGTCCTGATAAATGTTCATAAAGTGCCTCAAGACAACTATGTCACTACATTTTTAACCAAATGGTGTTACTTTAACCAAACGGTGCTACTTAGTCCTTGGGGTATGCAGAGACAATGATAGGGGTATGGAGTAACAGTAAATCTGTCAATACACAAAGCATTCAGCAAATAAAAGGGTACAAAACAATGCAGATTCTTCTATGTGGTTTGATTACACTGACTCAAGAAGATAATATGAAACCCATTTTATAGAAAGACATTGTATTTTTGTCTATCACAGATTACAATTTGGCAGTTTTTCATAAAATAAACATTTCAACAATGGCAACCAGAACAATTACCATTACATCATTTTATCAGAGCCTTCACTCTAAACAGACAAGAAACCATACCTGACTGCACATTGTGCTTTTTAAAAATTGAGAGCAGTTAGAATGCATACAGGTGATAAATACAACACAGGCTCAGTATTTACAGAGTATAAAAGACTAATTTAAAAAAGGAAGCATTTTAACACTGGTCAACCAAAACTTGGATTACCACAAGACTTATTAAAACCAAAATCTTCTAAATGTCTATGATAAGGCTGAAAATAGATTTTACTTCATTTTTAAGTCTTTAAAAATGTTTAACAGGCATTTCATACAGTACAAGTACATGCAGAATACAATACTGAATTACTGGTATAAACCAGAAGCCTTTGTAAAACAAAGTTGACCTAAGTAACTTAATTGGCTTGAAAAAGTCAGGCAAACCGTCTTTTAAAGACATCTTAAATGTTACTACTTCTGATATCAATAGCTGCATCTTTCGTGTTTTTGGTTGCACTGACAGTGAAACGGGACAAAGTTGGCACAAATATCAGTGCAATGCATTTACAAGCTAGTCTAAAGTCATGCTACTGGGCCCCATTCACTGGCTTCATGACCTGTAACTACCTTAAAAGTTTGACATTTTAAAAACTGATTCTACATCACTTACAGAAATACTTTACACGTAATTAGGCACCTAAACTGATGAAAAAGGGTTTGGTGTTCTTCACATTCACCACAAATGTTTTTTCCAGTTTTCCGTAGGACCAGGTTTACAAAGGAGCCACAGCACGCAGATGGGCGGCTACACTTGGCACAGTAAAAGTAGCAGTCTCCTCTAATGGGACAGACAAGAGAAGATACATTAAAGGAGAAATTTGGTGTAAAACGAAAACTGGCACGTTAAAACATCATACCAAGTTGGTATGTTTGCTGAGGAGCAAAATTGAGCTAGCCTGTTGCATTTAGAACTTCAGTATTTTTTACAATTTTGGCCAGAAGGCTAAAACTGTACACTCCATCGGTAATATAACAGGCCCTGGCATTCAAAACGAGGCACTGAGAATTTTGCAAGTGTACACGTTTATTAAGAGAACAGTTCTTACACGCACTACTTACAAAGTTCTCAGTGCCTCGTTTTGAATGCCAGGGCCTTTGTTATACTGCCAATGGAGTATGGAGTGTCTTTGAGCAGTTTTTAATGGTTTAAAAATAGCGTAATCTTCATGCTTCCTCTTAGGGCACCTAGCACTTGCATTGTTAGCCTTCTGGCCAAAATGGTAAAAAATACTAAAGGTCTAAATGCAACAGGCTAGCTCAATTGTGCTCTTCAGCAAACATACCAACCTTGGTATGATGTTTTAACATGCCAATGTTCATTTTACACCGAATTTCTCCTTTAATATGAGAAGAAAGAGATGCAGTTCTTCACACAGACTCTTAAGCGGGACATGGCACTTTGCACTGAGTGACGTGAGACTGGCTGGTGAAAAAATAAAAGCAAGACTCGCCCCGACCCCCATCAAAGTCCGGGCTCTCACAGCGGAAGGGAAGAGGGGAATGGGGATGGGGGTTGTGAGAACAGGCGTCCCGCTGACAAGTCCGTGTTTCAGATCATCGCCCGGAAGCCAAAGGACAGAGCTGCTCCCAGTGCCAGACCAAGGGACAGGAAGAAGGCCATGATGGCCCCAGCTGTCTCCGCCTCATGCTGAGCCACTTTCCTGGGGAAGGGACAGAGACAGACACACACACACAAACAACAAATTAAGCCATGATGTGGTCACTCATCCAAGGCCTTTTGACGTAATGGCAAACCGATAACTGTTTACCATCTAGGAAAACAGGAAGTGTTACATGACTTCCAACTTTAAACTGGTCAGTATGGGCTAATGATGGTATATAGTTTGGCATCATATATCAAATGGTTCTCACAGGTTTCAGTAAGGACTTTTTCAGTTTTAAAACGTCAAGGCTCATCTTTCATACTCACTTTGGACCGAAGCACATGCAGAGACTAGCCAGGTAGCCGTTGCTGAAGGAGAAGATGATCATGAAGATGATGTACCAGGTGTCGTTGGCAAACACCACGGGCAGGTAATGCCTGGGCTGGACGTTGCACAGGATGAAGAGCGGCACGAAGATCACACGTGCATTCACCAGGATGGGCAGCAGAATGCTGTCTTTGCCAGGCTAGAAGGTCAGGAGAAAACAAAACAAAGACACTTTTTTTTTTTTGTATCGCTCTCCTACAATAATGCAGCCCTCAGCCATGTCTGGCCTTGTCAAACAACAGCAATTGTGTCTCTGTGACTGGCGGATCTGAGAATTTTATCTCCCAAAAGTAAGGGACTAGGACTTCGTCTTCTGGGAAAAGCATTCCAGTTGGTGTGTAATAATGACGCTCACATCCATTGGGGTTTTGGGAAAAATAAAACCCATCTGACCTTCTCAAGTCTGCCAAACACAATTAGTCCGGTCTTTCAGCGCAGATACAACAATCTCCTATACTGTTCCCAGTTGGAAATTCCAACATCTCTGTCGTCATGCCGCATTGTGAATAAGACCCCACCTAAAGCCCCCCCCCCCCAAAAAAAAACTAATTCTACTAATAAGATTGCCCTCAAAGTGCAGGATGTGTGTATGTGTGTGTGTGTGTGTGTGTGTGGTTATTCATGAGACCTAGCGATGAGCTGGAGGTAATGAGTGAGGCGGGGGGCGAGGGGGACAGGAGGAGGAACAGACTCTCCATTGAGCCAGTATGCAGCCTGAAGTTCAGGGAACATTGGCACTCCATCACATGATCTTCACTCACACAGCTGGTAGCAGGCAGGGGTTACGGAAGGGTGGGTATGGAGGATGAAGGGGGGGGAGGGGGATTCTTGGGGAAAGCATTCCTGGAGCGCTTTGGGCAGCACTCTTTTGACTCCGATTTTCTTTCCGTCCGTCAATGCAGTAATCTCATCAGTGTCATCAACAAGACAAATAACTGTGGATTGAAAACCAAAATATATATTTGTGGCCAGCAATTAAGAGGGCGAGCTCCTTGAGCGGAGCGCACGAGGTGAGCGTAAATGGATAAATTCTCTATTCGGGACAATTAGCCGGCGGAAACAGGCAGCGCACTGTGGAGCTACGTGCACACGTGCTTGTGAGAACGGTCGTTAGCGGTCAGGGGTTAAGGACTCTGTGTTGATCGAGTCAAAGGATGATCAGCAGGAGGCACACAACGTTTTGCCTTAGATTTCCTACCGAGTGCTATGCTTCCTTCCCCCCTTCTGCACCCCCTTGGAGGCTCTAGATAGATAAGTGACTGATACATGGCTATGTAAGAGGTAGGGTAGGCAATGTACTTTATATACAAAGTATTTTATGCTGTATTTGTGAAATTAGTGTTTATACTCTTGAATGTATACATTGTTCATGAATATAACAAATTGTCTGACAAAAACAACAAAAGGGAACTTGTGGCAGCCACAGGACAGTCATTTCCTTTTGAACAAATGAGCAAACTGGGTATACTACGTGCCTGTTTGCATGCATTGCATTACACTTAGCAGACGCTTTTATCCAAAGCGACTTACAAAAGGAGGACATAATAAGCTAACAGATGATGGCATGCAATGATTGCTGGTTCCTTTTGTGCTCAGCTATAAGGAGGGAATAGGTGGCCCTTCTTAAAGGCTTCTAAAACCAATGCTATTCTTGCTGGCTTCTTGCGGTCATCATCATGTACCATGCCTTTAAACGTATGTATCTAATAAAGCTGCGGATCTGCTTGTATCTGCAGAAATAAGCTTGCTTACATAATCACAAGCTGACACACCGTCAACTGAATGTTCCAGAATGTTTTTTGTCTGTTCTCCTGTTCTTCAAGGAGCAATGAAGTATGGAAAAATCATGTTGATGTTGAAAGGGCTTCTTCTCTTGGGCATCGTTACTGCCTCTGACCGATGCACCCCAAAGCAGTGCAGGGGAACTGCCTTTATTTCCGCCCAGCAAGCCCATGGAAAGGGGAGCGTGGTTCAGAGAGCAGATGTTACGTGGGATTTCGACAGGAAAAACAAACGTCTTGCATTCTGTGGGGGATTTCTAAGAAACCTTTGCTTTGCGCATACTTGGCACACACACACACACACACACAGTTGACTGACAGGGTGCTTTACTCACCCACATGCACACAGCAGTCAGGCTGCGTCCAGCCCAGTCCATCACGTTGAAGAGGAGGAAGCAGGACACTGGGATGAAATATTTTCCTGCACGGGAAATAAAAGCAATCATCTTACAAAGCTGAAATGTACACACCCAAGCAAAGAGAGAGCAAATTACATTACACTTAGCTGACGCTCTTATCCAGAGCGACTTACAGATTTTTACAGGGTTTCAGTTACAGTCCCTGGAGCAGTGTGGGGTTAGATGCCTTGCTCAAGGGCATCTCAACCATGGGTAGGGCGGGACTCAAACCAGCAACCGTCCTATCGCAAGACCAACTCCCTAATCACTAGGCCACAGCTGCCCCCAAATCTGAGGCAAAGATTGAGGCACACACACACACACACACAGATTCCTTACCCCAGGCACCAGGATTCACCACTGTGGTTTGGACGTCCACAGTTACAGCAGGGAAAGTGCCGATAGTGACGGCAAAAATGCAGCAGACAGACAAAGCCATGACCCAGATCTATAGGTGGGAGACAATGGCACAGACACGTATTATCATGAGGCATTTCACATGTAGCATACTGTGATCCATTCACCGCAAAATGCTGATATGACTGGACCTCTGCACCACTGGTATTTGACCCAAATAAGTGGTTGTAACCTGCCTAGACTTGCTCAGTCTAGATCCCCTCTAATGCACCGTAATGCACTTCAAGTGAACTCTCTGCCACTGGCTTTTTGCACGTGGCGTCTTGGCTGTTTCAAAACAATCCCCTTACTGTACTAGCGAGGATAAAAAAAATAATAATAACAAATCCTCCACAATGCTGTACCTGCTTAAAAATGGCAAAGACAGACACGACTGGCTTGCCCTCCTCGTCGGTCAGGCTGACCACCGGCCTTTTCTCCGTGGGGCCATCTGGGGACACAAATGAGACACAACACCCCGATAAACTACCACAGCCCAAGTCTAAACAAGGCAAATCTGACGACAACCACTGGATGTGCTAAGAAAGAGAGAGAGTGTGTGTGTATGTTCTTGAAGGTGCAGCGTCATTTACAGTCTAGACTGTAAGAGCTGGTTCTCCACACACAGAAACCACAGGGCAGGCGGGGGCAGAACTGTAAACAGTACGGCTAGCGCTGGTTTTGGCCTAGGGAGAGGGAGTGGATTTGTGGTTGGGAGGGGGAGGCCATGCTTTCCAGTGGTTGGGGGTTTTCCCACTGCTTTTTAATTAAAAGCATTCTTCTTGAATCATGAGCTAAGCCCAGCAAGACATGTTTACCAGAAACGTTCAGATGGTTACCACGGCTGAGATGATTTTTAACAGGTCTTCTGCAGAATATACCTTTCTTCAACAGATCCATCTTGTTTTCTTCGTCAATAGCAGGTCTGGTCCCACTGCTCTCAGAATAGTACTGGAAAAACTCCTGGAATTGACATGACAAGAAAAACAGGTTTAAAACAACAAAGCACTGGGATCCTGCTAGTAGTATGCTGGAAAAGACGTAGCATTAGTCAACACACAGAGTATTTGTCGAATGATTCACCAACACGACTGTCATACCATTTTGGGCAGGGCAAGATAAGAAAGGATGGCCAACAGGATGACGACACAGGCAGTAATGAAATACCCAAAGGCGCTGTCTTCAAGGGCAGAGCCATCTGGAAGTAAGCAATGATGAATGAATGATCACAACCCTGTCTTCACACAAAAGAGTTTGGAAGGGGCCACTTGACCTCTTCCATCTGTTTTAAATCCTGACTTTCTTCATGAAAAACTCTATTGTACAATTTGGTTGGTTTCACAGTTTACAGTACAGTGATACCTTGAGATACGAGCAGCTTAACATACAAGTTTTTTGAGACGCGAGTGGTAGCTCGGGCTATTTTTTTGCCTGACATGCAAGTTCATTGCTCAGATACAAGTTGTGCTTCAGGAAGCTGCCGCTAGTTGGTGCACGGGTAAAGCATCGGTACAACGAGCTTCTCATTCTCTCACGTGTTACCCGTACAGTAAAGACGTATCTCGTTCATTTTCTGTGTTTGTGCATCATTTTTACAGTTTCTAATTACACAAAAAAAAAATGGACATACAAGCTGATTGACATACAAGCTTGGTTACGGAACGGATTAAACTCATATCTCAAAGTATTACTGTACCACATATGGATGAACTGGCACAGTGGTGTTAGGAGAAAGATACAAAATTCGCCTTGTCGTAGCAAAAAAACTTACAAGCGTTATCAATATGATTTGGTAATGTTTAGCGATTTCAAAACTTTTATCTATTTACGTCGTGCCTTACTGTCACTTACCGGCCAGGGCACAGATCATGGAGACGGCAGCGAAGGTGCCAGCCAGCCCCTGCCCACTCATGATAGGCGTTGTGTAGGCGGCTGGGAGCATCCCAGCCAGGCCAAAGAGACTGCCCTGCAGAACCGCTCCAAACGCTGTGAAGAGGAGAGGGGTGTGTTTGAAAATTGACACAGAACTAGACAACACAAGAGTCTTCAGACGTGGGTTTCATGTAGCATAGCATTAGCTTCGCAAGGTTCAATTACAACTGCAACTCTTCATTTGACATCCCACCGCCTACCCCCGACCAACCCCCACCACCTGCCATCTCCCTTTCACCAAGGCCTCTGCTTAGTGTGAAAAGCTCAGCTTAAAGAATGTGAGCAACGTCAACAACCGAGCTTATCTACAGGGTCGACATGTCCTCTGTTCCCCTGAGCTGAGGGACAAGCAGACCAGTCTGGAGCGCGGCTAGACCGCAGGAGCTTCCTCTGGCCTACGGCGACAGGCCAGGCCTAATTAAAGCAGAGTGCCTGGGGCCAGGGCTGTGACTCTAAAGCTGCAGCCATCTGGACGGCATACATGTTACTGACACCCAAAAACAATCTTAGACATACTGATGTCCACGCTGCTTTCAGCACTCTTGCGCTTTACAAATTGCACCTTTCACTTATTGCACGTTTCACTTTTCACCTTCACCAGCTACAAAGAAGAGCAACCTCAGACTTCCTTCTTGTTGGAAGCGTATATGTCTACCTGTATGTCTTATGTCTGTTTATAGTTGTCTGTATACACTTCATGTCCATGAGTGTAGCTGTGTGTTTTGTGTAAGTGTGTGTGCACGTGTCTTCGTGTTTTAGTTTAAATTGCACATTTGGTGCCTGGTGAAATGCAATTTCAATCCTCTGTGTAATGCTTGTTACATAGTGAATTGCCTATAAAGTACACGTTGACTTTGATACATCCAGGGGTGGCGGTGAAGCAGCAGCACCAGGGATGCACTCACAGTTTATGCAGACGATCTTGATCATAGTGATCGCGAAGAAGGGCATCGGGGCCATGTCCACCTTCACCAAGATGGCCGTCAGCAGAAAGACGACCAGGATGACGGAGAGACAGCCCGAGATGCGCAACTTCTGAGGGATCCTGACGAAAAGGAGGACAAGGAGGAGGAGGAGTGGAGGAAGGGAAGGAGAGAGAAAGAGGGCTGTGAGAAGAACATTCCTGAGTAAGTGTTTACACAGGGGAAAGGAAGGGAGAACCCTGAGATCCCTGGCAATCTTTCCCCATACCCACACATAATTAAAATAAACACAGCCACCCCAGAAATGGGAGCCTCAAAATGGGATCATATGGCTTCGTATGTGCACTCCGCTCTCACGCAAACGCACCTGGACCCACAAATCCTTTGCCCCGAGGAAAGCCTAAGACGCTGTGACCCACAAGGGGCCTTATCAGGATGAAGACAGGTATGCCAGGCTTAGAGCAGTAAATGTGGGATCACGGAGGGGGGAGGGCAGGAGGGATGGATGGTAAGGTGAGATGAGCGGAGCAGAGCACCAAGTAGGGCTGGGAAGCAGGGAACTAAGTCATTAGGGTAAGGGTGAGGTTCTTAGCAAAGCAAATCTACTCTTAATGTTACATAAGAAGTTTCATAAGTTGTGTTTCTGCTTTAAAGTAGAGCACAACCAACTGACGCAACGGTGAATGTAAAATGCAAATCAGATATGGTCTAATATTGAAGGACAATAAAAAAAAAAAAAACACATTGATGAAAATGCTTATGTTCAAAGAATAGACAGGACAACAGGGTTGGTATTAAGTACCTCTGGTGGATGAAGGAGTTGAGGCAGGTGAAGATCAGGAGAGGAACCATGGCACAGAGAGTCATCACATTGCTGAACTTTGCCTGCAGGACATTGCGGCTGTCCCCGTCAATGGTGACATTTTGGCTTCCATTGCCATTGCTGTTGACCACTGGGGGGTCCTTCAGTCTTTCTGTGAAATACTTTAAGCAAATGAGAAGAGTGATCAGTTTTAAAAAATAACATCAAAATACATAAGGCAGAAGCTTTCACTGATATAACAAACATAGACAGGTTATAAGATCACATCTATTGCGAGATAAAAGGTACAGGACCCATCCTGCCCATCTCTGAAGCTGAAGAGTTGTCATTATTTGCTAAGTAAACTTGTGTGTATAAGCAAGGGAATGTCTGTTTACCAAGGTTGCGGTCATGAAGAAGTTCCATGGTAGTAGAGTTCCAAGCCCAAGGATGAAGAATATGATCCAGACGGCATGGTATCTGGCATAGATCGTAAAAACCCAATTGTTTAATCAGCTGGCAGTTTCACAGTATACTACGTGCAGAAAGCACAACATCTCCACACGTGGATATTAAAGCTAAACTTGTTCAGCTGTGATACTTTTACTCACTTGTCTCTTGGAGCACTGGCAGTCATTCTCACTTTCTTGTTGCGGTGGTCTTGCTGTTAATCACTGAATGGCATCAAATCTAAAATGTGAGAGAGTAATGAATCAAATGCACTCTCTGACCATACAAAATGTCCTCACTTTCCCTCGTTTCATTTACATCTTTATCCTCAGACAGACCCACATGTGCTGCCAAAGTCTACGAGACGCAAGAAGAAATTAGTCCAGATTAGTTCCAAATTAATCTTTTAAGTAATCTAATGTTCGACTTCAGCTTTACATCAAACATCCCAGAGTCGATTTCCAAGGAGTCAGGGTGGAAATGAGAGTTATATAGGTTACAGCTACTCGGGTGCAAGCTCTGGTCAGGTCCTTAACACAACTCCACCTCTGTTCCTACTCTGGTTCATACAGTGCTGGCTCAGCAGCCCTGGGCTCAGAGAGGCAGAGTAACCCCCCCTACGCACACACACACTCACAGGAAACTAATCACATTTTAATTTATGGCTAAATTCCTTTCCCTCCAGCCAAACCCCCAAGTACAGCAAAGTCGGCGAGACACCAAGTACACATTGTCTTGGGTATTAATTTGGCGGGCCGCAACTTGTGAAATCAAAGTTGAGGGGGGTCGGCTAAAAACACAAAAGTGCAGTGAGGCAGAAGTTGATAGAAACCCTCTCCTCTGGGCTCATGCTCTTATGAGACAGAGGCTCCAAGTGGCTCTGCCTGCCAGGTGCAAATTTATTCAAAGCCCTTGCGAAACTGACGAGAAAGGTTTTAAGCCGCGCCGAGTTTAATCTCTGCATATGCACACACCAGAGAGAGTACAATCGTCCCACAGCACAAGGCAACCCATTACAGGAAGCACAACTTGCCTTTCAAAATACTCCCAACTATCATTTAGAAGATAACGGTTTTAAAAATGAATTCGCAAGACATAATCTAAAACTCACTCCTGCGGGAAGACGATGTTCCAGAGGCTGAGGCTTGACAGAGACAGATGAAAGCTCCCAGGAGAGCAGTCCAGATGTCCTTGGGGCCAGCTCTCAAGTCAGAAGACACTGCTCAGCGAGGGGGCTTAACCCAGCCAATTTTATACTTACGAGGTGGTCTAGCTAGCATACGCGACCAGGGTGGAGTGGTCCCACCTCCCTCACTATTACACTCAGTCGCACTCAGGAGGGTAACGCCCCTGCTGGACTTCTCCTGAGTGGGAGAACAGATGTGGCGGCTCTAAGCCGCACTCGATCCTGTCCACCCCTGGACGGGATACAGTCGGACAGCTGGCTGGCCAGTGAAGTGCTGTCAAAACTCTCCTTCAGTGCCAATACATAAAATATATGCAAACATAAAATAAACAAACAAACAAATAAACCCTCAGTCTCTCTCCTCAAATTTGGTCACTGAACTCGCTGTGATCCCAAGAAAATGGATGAGCTGGAGATGTTTTTTTAAGGGAGAGGTTGAGGGGTGGGGGAGCCATTAGCTTATGCCTGGAGTGCACAGCAAATGAAACAAACAGGCAGGCCTCCTCCAAACAAAGAAGCATCTCTGCAACCCTGTAAGACAAATAACTCAGCTGTGCTGTATACAGTCAGGGACCAGGCCGGGCTCCAAGCATCCAAACAACAGGCCAACCTGTCAAGCACTCAGACCATCCTTCCATTGTCAGGCTTTCAAACACTATGGAAATGACCTGCTGGCCAAATGGCCTCCTTAAGTTTTTGCCAACATAGCAGGTGGTTGTGAGTAGGCAATGGCAAGAGGTTCAGGCAGGTTCAGGTTTGACGCCCCCAGGCATCAAATGCTGGGTTGACCCAACTGCTGAGAAGTAGATCCAGCAACAACTGACCGTTATATTCTCCTACTGGAACAGATCCTCTCCCATTTAGACAGACTGATGACGAAGGGCAGATTACTGGAACAGATCATGGTATTCTCTCCCTTAATGCCAGAGATACTGTGCCTTTGCAGTAGATAGATAAACTACTAAACAGTCTTTAATTGGATTGCCAAGAAGAGATTAGACGAGGGTCAATGCAAACTCTAAGAGGTTGAAGACTCTATGGTTCATTCAGTGAGGGTCTGACATAACTGAAATATGTCAGTGCCGCCACAAAGAATAAACATGCATTAATTTACTGCATCTGCAGCCAGAATGTGACAAAAAAGTAAATCATTCCAGCTCAAACAATGTTTAATTTCATCTCTATACTGTTGTGGTGTATTCTGTTGAGATCTTGCACATAGTGGCACTTCGTAATCATTTCACTGTCCTGTGTGTCTGACCATATCCTCCCACCAAGTAGGCTAGCTACCCACAAGGGCTCCAGAGAAATTTGCCATGTCTGAACTGAGGACTGCTGAAATGCTGCAGCGTTGAAGACACGAAAGTGGCTGTCCTTACACAATGCTACAGGACTGGACAATGAAACGGATTTACGTCTGGGAAGAGAGCAGGGACCACCAACATGTACCCAAACAAGAGACGGCGTGTGCACTCAACAAGAGTTAGAGAGCATACTGATGAGTCACTCACACAGTTGAATTGAGAAATACTGCTTAGAAACGGATACACAAATTATAGATGTATATCAAACACAAATGACAAACAATGAATCCTCAAGCATTTGAAGGCTTATTAAGAAATGCCGTTCGAGACCACCACAATTGCCATCTTGTGGAATACTATTAATTTAGCTGAAATGTATCCTCACAGATGCACTGGGCAACTAACATACCACACTATGATGAGGAATGTCTCTACACCAAAGGCATGCTTGGAATATTATGATACGAATGTTGCGACAGTCAAGACTATAAGTATTTATAACATGTTTGCTATGTAACATGAACAAATAAATTGGCACTTTTTGTGTCTTTTACGTTTCCATAACCACACTGCTTTTAGCCGCAGGAGGGCCGGCAGGTCACCACACACACAAACTGCAATTTCTCTGTGCTCCTCTTGTGGGCCACGTGCATGCAAATCCTGTACGATCTAATTACCCCAAACTTTGTTACAACCAATGGAATTTACACTGATACCCTCCATCACATGGTTTGGGGTGGTGGTGGTGTGTGTATGTGTGTGTGTGTGTGGGTGGAGGGGGGGGGGGGGGGTGGCTGATTGGAGACACTGGGCTCCTGATTGCTGGAGTTGAGCCCATTAAACCTACTGCTTGCCTGTGCCAGCTGACTACTCCTCTGTATTGCAGTGCCCTGCTTTGCCAACCAATCAACTCTTCTGCCAGCACAGGCTCACATTTCCGCTGTCTGTGTGTCAAAGAGGAAACCAGTAGCTTGATGACGTGCTTGGTAGGCTTAACTTCCATTATGGCTGTTCAGGATGATTCAACGATTTTTGTTCCATGGTACTAATAAAAATGACAAGAAATTAAACTAACTGGATGATGAGCGATAAGAGGTGCTGTACACATAAAAGAATTTGGTAAATTGGCTGACAGAAATGAGGTAAAAAAGGTGCACATCTAGGTGTACAACTAAATCAGTAGCACAAAAAAAAAAAAAAAAAAAAAAAACTGTTAAATGTATAGAAAGCAAACCCCAATACGAATTAGCTGGCATATGTATAATGTGATATTCTTAGAAAGATTAATCTTAGAAAGATTAAGAGGTAATAGTAAAAAATTGTTTTATTTCCCCAAACACTGAAAACCGGCCAATTTCAATGCTATTCTGTTCTTACAATGCTTACCATCTTACTATGCTTACCAGATCAGTCTAGACCAACAGACAGAATAATCCAGATTACCCTCACCTGCCCCCCCAATCACATTGTAACAGAGGTGGTGGTGTAATGGGTTTCCCACACTGTGACCAGTCAGCCTGCTGATTCATCATCTCTGGGCTCAGTTTCTCCCAATGCCAAATCTGTGGGAGCCATTAGCATTCCCAGGACACACCAGTATGGCAGAAACACCTGACCATCAATCATGACAAGGAACTCTACTCGGTGGCTCAGTCTTTCCTCTTGCCAACTGCCTTCCAAATGATGATGAAATCCTGCACTGACACCTCTTCCAGGGACACCTCTCCACTCCACTCCGGTCACCGTATCAAAACAAAGCGGAGAACTTCTGGAATAGTCGGCGGGATATGAGTGACCAGCAAATACACGTTACTGGAGGGGTTGCCATCAAAGTGTGTGTGGGGGGTGTTGACGGTTGTCTGATGAACAGTGCCTACGAATGCCACGGAGGCAGACCTTCATGTCACTGAATTCAAAATGGCCAAAACTAAGCCACCACTGGCATTCAAATGACAACAAAAATGCCAACTTCTCAGATTCCATTTGAAAAGTTACTCTTTCATGGTGAGTTCTTGGATTCTCAAGGCATAATTTTGCTTATGTAGTTTAAATAGCAAGTATGTTTATTTAAAAAAAAAAAAAAAACATCTGTATACTTTAAATATCAAAGCAGGCTTTGGTTGCACATATTTAAATATTCAGTGCAAGTCACTTTGAACTCTTAACTGAATCGATCAGAGCTGAAGATTTGAGGTGGGCTTGTATGCCATTTTTAAAGGTATATTTTAAACGTTTGGGGTAAAGGCAAGTGTACACTGGCTATTGTTCTCAGGTCTCTGAAGTGTGCGTGCTTTGGGCTTTTACTGTGTAAGACTGTGCCTGGGGTAACTCATTACCTAAGAGTATGGAGGTCAATATCAAATCTTACAGAACTTAATGTACAAAAGTGTATCATGAAACAATACTTTTGCATGGTTTTCTGCTTGAATGAACACTTCCAATGAATGCCATTTCAGATCAGTTTTGTATCGATGTGTTGTATTATTCTTGTATTTTTCAAATATTAACCTCAACTATTACACACAAATATCACAAAACTGTCAGCTTTCAGTCAAAACAGTCAAAACATATTTTCAGTTCCTGCTGAATCTGGTCATATTTTATGGGAATGCTGCATGGCCCCAATTCTAAAAAGAACAAATGAATCTTTCAGTGTATCTTTCATGTGAAGCATGTTCATGACTATACAGAGGCTCATTGACCAGTTCTTGGCAATTTGCACTTTGAACTACAGAAAAGTAAATGCGGGCAGATGGTCGGGTCACAGATACACGTTCATATGTTTTTAACTAATTTAGTCCAAAAAGTGGCCAAGTATGGGGGCAAAAGGCCTGAAACATCACCCCAGCTGTTCTAGCCTGGACAAAGAAGGCACTCTGGTGCCCTCAAATGTCACCGGACATAAATAGTAAAAACGCATGTGAGTAACCACGAGCACACGCAACCACTTTTACGCATTTTCCATCTCACTGAGTATTCAATATCAGCTTTCTGTATGTTTCCATGTTGTAAGAGTCTGTACCGGGCTAAACTTTTAAGCTTATGTTACGAAGCGTTAAGAAAAGGATGGGACAGCAGAAATTGATGGCACATGGTTTTGCCGAGGTTTCGGGTAAACGCATGACACACCTAAACTGAATTAGCGAGTTAGCAACAAGAGAGATTGGTGAGGAACACGTGCCACTTTCATTGAACCAAACTCATAACATGCGTTTGTGTGTTATACGAACAGCAACGTGTTCCGGTTATGTACACCACATAGGCTAGCCGTTCCGACGCACGTGGCCCATACAGTGAATGGCAATATTTACGTTTAGGGGTTCATTCACTTTTAAAGAACAGACCCCGCTAGGTACATTGTTAGCCTACGATGGAAGTTCCTGGTTAGAGTCGCTGAATAAATTTACCCAGGGGATAAGATGAGACATCTAGCAGAAATTCTTACGTTGAAATACTCGAGAAGTATTTGCCCACATGCTTTAAGCAGGAAATGAGCACAATTGTACTTACAAGAGTAATGCAAGTCCTCTAAGACCTACAAGGGTAGGAATGTAAATTACTGTTACCGCGTTGAACTATGGAATAAAACAAAGAGAATTCACACAAATTAACGTAGCTAAAACGAATGTAGCGTTTACTAATAAGAAGACAACTTTATAATAATTTCGCGGGGAAAATGACGTTACGATACAGCGATACATTCTGAACTTGGCGCTAAAATTTTAATTCCGGTGATATGGATATGGAGAAACCCGACAGTGTTTGTGGATAGTCAAGAATAAGACGGTCTACTTGAAACACTATTATTCAATTCATGTTTTAAATACGGGACCATCATTATTGGTAAATCAGCTCAGGCATTTGAATAATTTAATACATACAGTTGGCGTGACCCATCGCCACCTGTACATGGGAAGTCATCCACCAGCACACATTTTTCTCATAAATTTAAACAACACATGCTCAGCGCATTCTTACCTCTTTGATGAGCCACTCACCGGCATGGAAGTCAATAGTTTCTGGTAAAATTCGTTGCCTTGCCGCTCTCATTCTGCGCGCCACGCATGTTGACGCCAACAAAAGAACTACATCGTCAGAAAGGGGCGTCCCCCAAGCGAGTAATGAGCCAACCATGCATCCATCTCTTACTTTCACAGACACCTACACTTTTCAAGAAAATAGTGTTATATCGAGGCAAACAAACAGTTTTGTTAACCAAGTTTTAAAGGTGTTTCTCTATAAGCTGTACGTCATAGACTATCCTAAAATATGTCCCAGTGCCATTCACAGTGGTTGAGATATAGTGTTTAATGCAGAGATTAATTAACAATTTCTTACATGTTATCTGACATGACTAGCTTTGTCTGTTGGCCTACTGTACATTTATTGGGACAAATCCAAAAAAGAGCCTACATATGTTTACATGCAGGCTGGGCAGTATATCACACTCTAGTGGACAAAGGAGTCCTTGGTATAAGGGAAAATGAGCAGAGCATGTTTCCTGCAATACCTTTCAAAGCTGTACTACAAGCCAAATCTAAATTAATTATTTTTTATACACCTATGTTATACCCCTTTGTTTCTTACTGCAAACGAGTAGTCTACTGTAGATGTCATGAGGTCAACACTCAAATTTAAGAGAGTAACTGATCAGTTGATAAGGCTGAACACCAGTACCCAAAATACCAATGTAATTTTCAAATAAATGTTTTTTTTTTTAAGTTAACAACTTAACAGCCAAAAGTTGAAAGCATTCATCAAAATTCTGTGTAAAATACTGGAATTACCCTTCAACTTGCACACCTATAGCACAAAAAGTCTACTTTTATGACAAAGTAAGGGGTGAAATCAGGAGTATGTGTTTAATCAAGTCAGCTCTTTAGCTCAATAAAGATCGCACATACACCACAGTGTGGCTATGCATACATTCCTCTTTTTCCAGGGTCATGTGGTACTAAATCGCTGTGTACAGACCACCACACAGTGGGATAGAGAGGGAAAGGTCAAGGGATCATAGAATTCTGCCCCATTTGGACCTTACTATACTTGCCCCTGAGGTGTAGCCTAGGGTGGAGGAACTCATACTGCAGTGCTTCTTGTAATGCAGACAGCAGTGAATATTCTGAGAATCTTAGCAGGTCTTACAGGAGAACACAAGAGGCCCTCCCAAATATGCAAAAGTATAATCCCACCACATGGCATGGCCCTTTAGTTAACGTAAAGACATATTTTAGTATAATCAGTTACAAGTGCTGTGATGCCATGGTACAAGTTGCCTAATAACACCCAGTACTTCTGCATTATTGTTTACCAACAGCTAACGTTCAGCACAAACTACAACTTTTAGTATTGAAAGAATAGAATGAACCTCATGACCACAAACATCTTGCTTTGTTTACAGGCAAGGCTTTCCACTGGAGAACTGTTACAAACGGAGGGATCCTCCCACAACAATTATTCTTGACATTGGAGCCCTCTCTGTCATGAAACAAGGATTTATTTTCAGAGATGTGGTGAAATCCCAAACATGCAGAACATTCCAAAAGTATCCCTGCTAAGCATTTTTATCAAGAAACTACAATGCCCATTAAAAAACGAACTCATCATAAAGTGAACAAAGAAGTGAGCCAATATACATGTTTTGACAGTACACATGACCTTACAAACCCACCAGGCAGACCAGCCTCATTTCATGTCTACACTTGTGTAAACAGCAAGTTTGTGAACATCCATAACCTCAGCTGGAGAGACAAGGAGGGTGCTGAAACACTTCACAAGGGCCAGTGACCTTGCAGAGCCAAACACAACATACCCCCATTGCGGGAGCTCTGGGCCAATCCCTATGACAACACAAACAATACACCTTTTGCCTCCTTTTGCCTATAGCTGCCATTATTACAAAAATGTTTCTTTTTCCAATATACGTAAACAAACTTGACTTCATCAAAAGTTAGCTCACTAGTAAATCCAATGTTTCACAATTTTATTGCACACAAGTATTAATTAGTGTGCTTGTCTATTGTATGTTCATGCATGCTTTGCAATCCTGTGTTTTTCAGCAAGATTCTTACATTTTTTTTAATTCAATGCAGCCGCATCTTGAAAACATTACGGAGAAGGCTGACAGTACATACCAGTACATTTGCTTACCCAGTGAGTCATTCCATGTGCAGATTTTTTCAAACAGTTGAGAATTTTAGACTCAGAACAGAACAGAGGCCATAATCCAAGAAGTGCAGTTACAGATGAAATGTAGTTGAAGACTTCTTCTGTAGTCTAACGTCAGATCTCTGATAGTTGACTTTGAAAAAAATAAATAAATAACACAAATCTTATGTCTGATATATCTTATGTCAGCTAAGTCTACTTATAACATGGCTATCTTGGAAACTTGCAATTAAGATAAGAATACAACGTGGGTTACCCAGGGAGGAATAGCTTTATTTCCTCACTGTTTCCTCGCTAAGCACAGTTGTACTCGTGGGACATCTCTCTACTCCAGCATGAGTCAGAGAGTCCTCTGCAGTGACTTGCTGGTTCCAAAACAGTTCCATTGCCTTTGGGTTGTCTGCTTCACCCATAAACCTGGGAGCTTCTAAAATAGAATTGGCCTGGTCCTTGTTTGCATTTGGGTTTTGGCTGCAAACTGTGTGGCAACAGTAAGGGAAACAGAAGATATTATTTGTGCTTATGGTTAGACAGCAATCCATCCACCTACTTCCTGTTTGGGCTATAACTAGTTTTCTGTGGTCAGGATGAGCAGGACTAAGGCCTGCTTTGTAAAACACACCCCCACATAGACCCATGTCTTCATCCACACCTAAACACACAAGGTCATACGTGTGTGTGTCTACATCCAAAAATGAACAGCCTGCATTGTTTCCAAGAAGAAACGTAGACGCGTGGTGCTACGCTTAAAAAGGAAAGTGGGGAGAATTCTTCGTTTTCTTGTTTTGTTTCCCATCTGATAGTCAGCAGTACACAATATTACAGTGAGACGTTACACAACTTCAGTCAGACATAATGGCAGTTCTGTGAGAGAATTGAAAATGGAGTAATATGGATTCTTGCAATAATCTTCCGTCGTGTTTATTCAGTTTTTGTTTTTTTTTTGTTTTCAGAAAAAAATAGTTTACCATGTTTACCGAGTTTCCGATATAATGTTTTATCTTTTGCTCTGCTGTCATTTTTTGGCTTTAGTTGTTGGCAAAGAAAGACACATTTATTTTGATATCCAGAAATTTAGCATTATTGTATCTGTGTATCTGATTGTTTTTCACAATTTTTTGAAGTAACTATAAGTCTGCATGTTTCCATTTACCTAAAAAAATATCAAGGGGTAAAAGATTTTGGGGGTTAAAGTTGGGATACCTAATAATCCATCTTTTGACTACAGCTTAGACTTTGCACCTTTTCAAAAGTCTGCCCTCTCTTCTGGGGTCAAAACTCTTATCCCTTCACATGAATTTTTCCCAAGTGTCACGCACAAAGTAGGCTCTGGGAACCTGTTAAAAAACACACACTATTCTATAGAGCCACCTAAATCTTTCTGACTGTTCGGTGTCACTGAAATAACCTTAAAGAATACTATTTTTTTCCTGAGGAAGGCGTTAAAACAAGTGGGGTTTTTGGGTGGGGGAGACTGGCCAAGCACAGTTATGTAACACTGCTCTCTCTGTGTTTCTCCTCTGCAGTCAGCGAGTTCGTGGTCGTGCTCAGAGGCACATGGTGGCGTCTGAGAGCATTACACATGACATACCTGGCACAGTACCCAGGAAAAAGGTCTGCATCCTAAACACTGCCACAATATCTTCAGCATGTGACTGATGGGCTTTTTCCTTTACATGAGAACATTGGCTTACTTTTCTCATTGTGTCATAAAAATGTTTAAAAAAGGAAAACTATGTTGACTATACAAGATCGTTTCATTCTAGTCTACTGCAGAAATGCTGAGATTGTCTTTAAAGATTGTTTTTTTTTCTATCACCTAAAAAAATTGACACTGGCATCGAAATACAGACAGAGCCAAAAATATATACAATGAGTTTGACAGAGGAGTTGAAATCTCATTAAGGTTTGTTCCACAGACACCATGTGTGCTGAAGGTTATTTTTAGCATCCAGCAATTGTACTTCTGACACACCCAAGAGAAGTGTGGCTTTGCAGGCGGATTCTAAGTGTGGGTGAGTGTATTTTTCTCCTCTTACTGTACATTAGGGTCACCAAACATCTGTGTTTCCTAGGACATGTCCTGTTTTTACATCCTGTTGTTGTCCTGGTTGTTTTTAATAAAAAAATGCTGAAAATGTCCTGATTGTCATTTTATTTGTATTATGCATGTATCCTTAAACAAGGTAACATAATTAATAAGGAAAAGCTGGTCCACCAAAATATGGTCACCCTACTGTACATTATACGAGAGCAGTAGCTGCAGAAGCAAGCGAAGAGCAATCAAAACCACTGCTAAGCCACACACTGTACGCAACTGCAAAACACAGCTGTAGTATCCTCCATGCCATGATGCATCACAGCATAACTGATAGCATGCTGCTGATCTTGGAAAAGTATGTAAATGACCTACTAAAACAAATGTGCCCAAAAGGGCCCATAGATCTCAAAGCCTTGTCATCAGTGAGCTCTGTTCCAAAAGTTGCCTGCACTTATGATTAGGAAAAAAAGTCTGAAAGATGGTTGTTGCCCTAATTTGACCCTATATTGCGGCATTCACAAAAATCCCAACACCAATGCCACTTATTTTGCAGGGTCAGGGCAGACATTTATTACAATATATGTCTTGAGGCGACCACAAGGGAATGTGGCCTAAATATGGGCCAGCAAGGTTATTGTCTGAGATTAAATCCAATGCAACTCTTTGTGAAGAAGAAGCTGAATGCATTTGGGGTTAATTCAAACAAGAGTGCACTGACGACGAGTACTAATTTGTACAGCTTTAGGCACATTTTGTATGTACAGATTCGTATCACTGTGATTTATGCCCCATGAGACTGGTAAACATCCCATCATGTGTCCTCACTGTTTCCACCAGTCTGAAAGACTACATCACTAATTCCCAGTCACATGCCTTCTTCCTAAGGCCCCATGGCCCACTAAACACAAGGGCCTATTTGATCGTTGACCCCCATACCTTACTTACAAATGAGGTAATGGATCACAAAATAGGTTATGAATCCATAGGCTACAGTATATCAGATTAATTTTCTGTTCAACAACTAAGTACTGAGCCCGTTTTTAACTTAGACCTTCAGCTAACCCCCAGAGTCGCATCCATTTAGGCTGAACAGCAGGCGAACTGGCTGCCTGTTTCAGTCTGGTGCTAATGCTGGACTCGCTTCCTCTGTCACATGTTGCTGCATCGTGAAGATACTTTAGAAGTCACCTCAGTGCCGCCAGCTCCTGCTGCTGCCACCACAGGCAGGCATAGCGCCTGTACAAATGTCCTGTGACTGGCAACGAGTCCTGTGCCTTTAGTTTCTATGCGATTTGGCAAGCACTTCACTTCCTTCCACGCCTTTCTACCAAAATACTGAACAACGACTGTCTGTTCCCAATGGCTACTCCTCAGTGCAGAGTCACAGTATTGATTAAAAGGGTCATAAATATCACTTAAAAACAAAATGGAGGGCGGCCTTGGGGGGCTGGGATCATTACATCTAAAAACAGCCTCTGTCAGTTCTGTGCCAACACTTTAGAGCAGCATTAGGAGATTGCAATTCAAATAACAGGGGGAGGGTGGCGTAGGCTATTGTCCGTACTGCAGTAAGCCCTGTTGACACTTCTCCAAATCTACAGACCATTAAATCCAAACAACAGCATTTGCCTCAGAGATAGTCCAGAAGAAGGTCTTAACACACTTGAATGGTATGCAGCGCTTGAAGTTTACCTTTTTACAGGCATGACAGACATACCGTATTCACAGATCCCAACCCCTTTATAAGGTTATTTTGGGGTTAGAAGGGCTTCATTGTACTCAGGAGAAATACTCCCTTGGGCAGCCATAATGCTTCCGTTTCATATGGTTGGGTGCTCAGCATCAGACACTTGCAATCAGGGATAGCCTGATGCAAATGTGTTCCGGAACGCGGAGGCCAACATTCTCTGTCCATCTCAAGTGGATTTTCTTCCCTCAGCCAGCCAGGGTGAGGCAGGTGCCGTAAGCAAAAGCTTCTGGCCGTGCATTCTTAGACAAACTCTGAAATACCAAAGCACCACGCGCTGCCCAGAGATGATTTTGTAAGCCTGTCAGCAGTTGGCAGCGGCTCAAACAGCAGGGCACTGCTGCAATAGGATTAAGCCTCTTCGCCAAGCCGAGACTGAAAAAACGGCACAGGTGGCAGATAACATTGACATTTTGAGCTAGTGGTATTTAGTTGTACTACATACTTGTCACTTTGAACCAGTGATTTGTTACATTACTTTTATGAGCAGCCTACGTGCAGAGCTGCACTCAACTGAAAACCACTGTTCAACTAATAACTTCTTCAGCAGAATCTTAGGAATGAACTTTTCACCACCTCCAAGTTCACCAAGTTCAACAAACACTTTTTATTGCTAAAAGCAATCAAATAATCTTGAGTACATTTTCACCTCTTAGCCTAAATGAGATTATTAAGCCATGATAACAATCTATTCGTCTGCAGTTTCACATTCTATGCCCTTGTGTTAAAATACACGGTGTGGGTTTAACCAATGTTTTCTCACCGATGATACCATACATTCCTCCACATAACTGTTATATCACATTCTCATGGCTCAGCAGAAAGGCTCCCGATTGGGTGACACCCACCAAAGACAACAAATGCTCTTAGTAGTACCCTTTCACCATGAAAATACAAAGGGATTACAGAAGAAGAAAAACGATCTGGACCCAATTGGATGTTATGTATCTTACATGACCCATATGGTGGGTGCTAAACAGACTGGGCCATTATGTATGCAGCAAACACACAGGGATCACGTTATGGCCGTGATACGTTTGGCCGATCCTCGCATCCTGCAATCATTGCATTTAATTAGCATTCTATTAACTGAGAAAATTAAACCACACACTGTACTTGGCCTTGAACTAGTTTTGGCCTGAAAGATGATGAGATTTTTGTTCTAACCAAGCAAGATGAAGGTATACTGTACAGCTCATTTAAAAACACTCTTATTCACTGTTTTTATTTTTGTAAAAAAAAAAAAAAACATTTACTTAGAGAGTAAGATGCACAGGAATGGGAACAGGAATAGGAACATGAATAGGACGCATATGTTTCAGCAATTTGTAAAAAAGAATATGCATGTAATCACCAAAAATAAAGAGAGATGATGAACGGCATGCACAGAAACGCTGGTAAACATTTTTTCCCATAATCATAGCAGTGCATAACAAAAATAACAAAAACTTTAACCTGATACACTATGCCTGGTGTAATCTGCTTACTTTTGAAAAACAAACCTACAGCCATAGCGGCCTTTGATGTATACAATTACTTCACTTACACAAGCCTTGAATTCTCCCAAAAGTTACTAGGCCTCTCAAGTCTTATCTGATGGCTCTTGACTTACATTTGTGACTTACAAAGTGATGCTGATTAAAGGCTGTTGGTATTTGAACTTATGTAGCCTACCTGCCTTTCTTTGCATTAAGTGGTACAATCCGAATGTAATCGTATGTAATAATTACACACATCCACCTGCAACCTCCTACTGAATACGCCTTTATTAACTGCCCATTCTTATGGTATACATCCCATAATACCTCAGCAGCATTAAACTCAACAGCCAAACAAATTTACCCCTTCCTTCCTCTCTCCCCAAGCGCATCCACCTTTGGCTAGTTTTCCATCTATACATGCTAAATGCCTTGGTGTTTCAATTTTTGCTTCACAGAGGCTGTGCTTTAGGTGGCAGTATCAGGAATGAGTGAGGAGGATCTGTCTGGCAACATGTTGGAGTACTCTATTCTGTTGCTAGCTTCAACACGCTGGTAGAATAATCCTTACTGCTGATGAGGATTAAGGGTAAAAGTCCTTAGAACATGACAAACCATGAAGCATCATGGGCTGATGTATAATATCTTAGAGGTAGCAGCCACCCTCTGCGCTGATAACAGATGGGGTGCAGTCACACAAATTAGACACAGCATATGAACACGTTAAGAAATATATTTCAACATGGGCTTGAGAAACATGTTAAATTCAGATATGATGCTGTTTCAGAGGATTCAGAAACATGCCGTCCATGATTCCTAGTTGGAGCATTCAACATCTGTACTGGTCTAAAATTCCAAATATAGTCTTATCTTAAAAGGGGACACGACATCCAGCTGATTACACACATATGAATTAAACATAGACTGCGTTTAACACAGCCGTCCTCCATTTTTCGCTGCACAGTTGTTATATGTAAAAGCTGTAGCCTGGTTTATAAAGTGGAGAATAGCCAGGTGCCTTGCGTAGCCTACCAGGGTGCCCTCAAACTCACCGTACCATGTGATGTGATGTGAGACTACACCTGACATTAGGCTACATGCAGCGCAATGCGATGCTTTATGTGGTGACAGTTACTCCCTTTGACCTTGATTTATTGAATTTGATTCTGTTAAGCCTGTAACATTGTGTTTGTTGTACTCGGCATGACAGGGCGTTTCGGTTGCCGCAGAATTGACCATTTTGTTCACAGGCACATTGAAACACCGCATCTCATGACGTTCACGGTCTGTTGAAGGTACATAGGTAAAAGGTTTTTGGCCATCAACATCTTCGAACACACGATAGGCTTCTACATAAGAGGATAACGGATAGTTGCGCATGTGAAGAAATAAAACATAGGCTACTCACCCACTTAAAACAGCTGGTTTGCTGCTTTGCATGTTCTCATGTGTGTGCGAGTGTAGCTTACAAAGTTTATAGGCTGTTTTTGTGGGTTCGCTTCAGCGCTGCATGAGAGACAACTCGAGCTTCGCTGCACACCAAAAGGCCATGAAAACACGAATTAGCAATTTGCCAGTTCTAAATTATACACTAAGATTTTTATCTGTTAACACTGATTGTACAGTGGCTTGGTCCCACTCATACGGTATTGCACATTCAATATCCACATTCAAGCATGGCACATTTTAAAGTGCACGTCGCTGTACTGTGTTGGTCTCTTAAAGAGACAATTGGGCTTTGACAAAAACATGCAGTCAACCTTACGACGCATTTTTGGTAGACTTTATATAACAGGGGGCTACGGATGTTTTGGCAAAATCGTTGGCATATTATCAAAGTAATGCAGTCAGCGTTGTCTGCAAAAGAACTGGTGTAAACGTTGGCTAAATCAGTGGAATGGTCTGAACCCCTGATCAGATGCGGTTCACCCCGTGGTTATAAGGCCACTTTAAACAACTTCATCCAGACCACATGTTCTCGTCAATTTATAAATAGTATGATGCTCAACAGGGGATGCTATTTAGGCTAACAGGTGTGAGTCCTGGGTCTGTGATTCTTTGTATTGTCCAATCACAGAGGGAAACAAATATAGCACAAGCAGAGAAAGCGTCAAGCGGTCTTGGACCTGTGACCTGTCACCTACCGTTGTTTCTCCTGACTACACATTTGAGATCAATTGAAAGGCAGCCTCAAATGACTTGTCTGGTCACGTTAGTTGTTTACACTTAGGCTAAACTTCTTTTTTTTGTAAGCCAGTAAACAGCAGCAAGAACTGCAGATTAGTACTGTACCATATAGTCTATTCATGATCTCCTGAAAATCTTGACAATACACCCACACTGGTACGTAAGTATTGACCCAAGGATCAGGGTTTAAATGTGCATGGGAGAAGCTGAATTTATCAAATCTGGTGTGTATGCCATTTTTAGATGTGCTGTTTAGTTGAGATATACAGTAGGTCTACAATTGTTCCACATGCCTTCAAAATATTTATTAAGAGCTTATTTTGAGCAGAAAATCAAGAAAGCATTTCATGATCTCTTGGTATAGTTGGGGTTATACATGGAAAATTCTGCATTTTCCAGTATTTGTTTTGAATTCTCAATTGGGTCATTGACATCATAAAGGCTCTTTAAAAATTCCACGTAGGCTACACTAAGATCTGGTACAAAATGTGCAGCTGGATGCTCTCTTAAGCCCACGTGGGTGTTCTCCCACATCAAACGTTCACAAGATGGGTGTGATTCCAACAACACATCTCACTGTCACAGTCAGTTAGTTAATAGTGCACATTTACCCAATGAGCCCTCAAAGCCTCTCTCTCTGTCTCTCTCTCTCTCTCTCTCTCTCTCTCTATATATATATATATATATATATATATATATATATATATATAAATAGACAGACAGACAGACAGACAGACAGATAGATAGATAGATAGATATAGATATAGATACATTAATATTTGTAAATATAAATTACATGCATAGCTTCAGGAACTAGCTGTAGACATCTGGCTTGGCTTCTTTCTGCATACTTGGAGGTCTTAGCAAATGAAAGCATTCAGATCCTTGCCTGAAAGTGCCGTAATCTATGGTTACTAAGCTGACCCATATAGGCTAAACTCATTCAGTCCGCTTGAATAATTAGCATGTAACCTTTCCGAGGATTAAGCCTCCTTTAAGAAAAAATTCTGGGTCCAGTTGCCCAGGAATTTGGGGTCTTGCCCTGGATACCCAGAAGCAGGAGGGTTTGCCCAGACGGGAGATTTTTAGCCATGTCTCAGACAATAGAGATCCATTGTGTTGGATAATGCAAGATCAATATTTGATTGTGCTTTCTACGTCAAATATGCTTTTCAATGTCAAAACTGCACCATATAAATGAAAAGAGGGAAAAGTTTTATATATTCCTGCACATTCCATGCGCACTCAAAAAGTACCCATCTACCAAGACATGCATGCCTGCATGTGGAGTGAGATGGCCCCATTGAAATTAGTAGACAACACACACACACATACACACACACACACACACACACACACACACACCATCAGCACATCTGCTCTCAATGACAGCTTCATCGTCCAGGTGTTTGGCACTTTGAGATTCCATGAGTCTGCATGTGCATATGTATCCAGAAAGGTGCTGGGATGGCAATACAGTCTGGAACATATGGAGCTGGAATGGACTCTAGACTCATGATGCTCATTTTTTCACAAGCTAGTTGTACACATTTCAGCGGTAGTGGAATGACATTGCAACCCTGAAAGATACAATAGGTTATTTACACAAAATAACACAGATTTAACATCAAAAATATATTTGGATTATGGATGTGACAGAACATGAACAAATGTAACATTATTATTTTGTATAATTTTCACGTAAGACAGCTAAAAAGAGAAAATGATCAAACTTTATGTAATCTTTCAAGTTATACAAATATCACAGATTTTTTTGCCGTAAAGATGTGACCAAAAACGACCACCTACCCTGGACTTGCCCTGATATATACATATACACACACACACACACACACACACACACACACACACACATGTATATACTGTAATTGTTCAGTTCTGGCCCACTGAGTGCAGCCACTGGGACCCTCTGTGGTCATGCATGGTGGTGGATGTCTGCTGCACCCTACACTTGCTCTGGAGATCGGTCAAGAAGCTTTAGAAGGACATTACACAGGCCAGACCACTATACTACAGTTCTTTCTGTCCTAGGAGCTTCTGCTCTTGTGTAACTATGTTGTTCCTAACTACAACAGACTGTTGTGGAAAAGGCCAATTACAGCACTGCTGCGATCTTGAACATGTCAGGCCATCTAGGGTGATATAAGCCCTGCCTGTCTTTCATTAATGTGGAGATGTGGGTTGACAAACTATAATAATTCTCATGTTACTGTGTACAATAATTTATAGGCCTCCTGGTGGGGAACAGCTAGAATATTCTGGGTAATTTCCTCATAATGTATTTTACATTTAAGATTGAATGATTTATTCCATAGAAAAGAATAACTTAACATTTTTGTGGGGCTATGCAATGTTTTGGAGTGATAAAATGTTTTGTAATACATTTTCTATATGTAATTACCTATTTAAGTCTACAGAATTGGATGTTGATTTGTTCTGCGCGTTTATCCCTTTAAAATAGTCAGCCTCTATGCTGAATACTGTCCCATTGTACTGATAGCCTATATTCACAGTTTATTTCTATGGTTAATCATATGCATTTCTGAATATACTCTGTTCAAGGCTTGGAGAATGCTCTATTAGAGTAAGGTTTGAATTCTGTCATTGCAATTCAAAACTATATATTCATCTTTATTGTACTTTAATGTTACCAAAATATTACCTTGAAGTGAATCATCAGGAAGCTTACAGGGAAAGAAACTGCTCGCTAATATACACAGCTAGTTTGACTTCTTCAGGCTATATCAGTCCCTAAGCACTTTCATATGGCATTACCATCCAGTGACAATTAACCTCAACTTCGCTTCAAAGGAAGTCGAGGGGAATGCCAGTTGTCAATGTTGGCATACGAATATTCGAAATTCTCTTGTGCCATCTGCTGATCACACAAAATATTGCAGCTGCATATGACATCTCTTGGCAAGTCACTACGGTAAACGGCGCATGCGTCGTTGTGGCAAGATGTCAGCGCCCTGAAGAAATGCATGAAAACACAATTCTGAAGGAAACCGATGTCCTGCTAATTTAACTGCTGAGAAACCAACTAATGGCCTATTTTCCTCCAGGATTTTGACGGCAGGGAAAATTCCTTGTAGTTTCTAAGAAAACTCGTGGACAGGAGTGGATTGGTCATGACACTTCATAGGAAATGTTTCAGTTGGATTCCAAAATGCTTGTTGACTAGGGTATCTGGCACCTGTCGTGTACACTGTGCACAAAGACTGTACCACAGAAATGTAGGCCTATACACAAGGCAGCAAAACAACAGACATGAAACCTATTCTCTTTCAAAGTTTGGGCCCATGATAGGACTTCGTGCTTTTCATGGGTCTCAGTCATTACTGCTGTCGAAGATTTTGTCGGTGGAGGAAATCTTTTTAAAACCATTGATGCAACAGTACTTGAAAAAAGTTGAGGATGAGTATGACGTCTGTTTGAAAAGTTTAAACACGACGGATGGTGAAAGATACAACGAGGAGGAACTAAGTCAGAAGAGGACCCGAGTATCGGTTTTAACTTCGTTGATGCAGCAAATCAGAGACCTAAAGTTAAAGCAGAAAGAGTTCGAAGAAACCGAGGCATTACTGAAAGGTAACCTTTGGATCTGATATGATGACAAATGTAAACCTTTGATCGACATTTGTCATTACTGTTCACGTGTATAGTTATGTTATTTTGGAACTTGGATAAAATGTTATGACATGTCTGTCACTAGATAATGACCCAGAGTTACGCGAACTAGCAGAAATGGAGAGAGAGGCTTGTCTAACCGCTATCGAGGACATGAGGCAAACGGTAGGCCTATGGCTTGACACTTTGTTCAGCAGTAATAGTTCCCCTGGCTCCATTACAATAAAGTAGTCATCACACTTCTGTGAGAATGAATTCCTCTGTACTTTCAGATCCTGTCTCTTCTCGTTCCCGCTGAAGAGTCAGACATGAGTGATCTCGTCCTGGAGGTCACAGCTGGGGTCGGAGGACAGGAGGCGATGCTTTTTACAGCAGAGATGTTTGACATGTATCAGAGCTATGCTGCTTTCCAAGGCTGGGGATTTGACATACTGGAGTACTCTCCCAGTGAACTAGGTCAGCGGCAATTGACATGTGGGCTAATTTTATGCCAGTAATAAGAGTGGGAGGATATTTGCAGAATTAGATACATAATAGTGGAGTTATTTTCATTAATGTGATTGTGTTGAATGAATGAATGTAAATTAGTAGTGCTTTCCTGTCTTGAGGACACTCTGGGGCAATGGATTAATCAGTAGCGCCTAAAACATACTATGCAGAGAGGAGGACTTGGACACACACACACACACACACACAGGCTTTACCCTGGTCTTAAACACCGGTGCATAGCCCCAGTCTTCTATTATTCTAATATGCTTTTATCAACGTGTCATGCATTACTGTTTCAACACAGGTGGACTGAGGCGTGGGAGTGCTAGTATTAGTGGGCTCCTGAGCTACAAGAAGATGAAATTTGAAGCTGGAGTCCACCGTGTGCAGCGGGTCCCAAAAACGGAGAAACAGGGCCGAGTGCACACCAGCACAATGACAGTGGCAGTGCTACCTCAGCCCACAGAGGTAGTAGGGGCATCATGCAGTACACAGATGTGCGGGGGGGGGGGGGGGGGGGGGGGGGTCAGAAGTGGGCACTGGAGGCTAGAGCTCTGGATTTTCTCATAGTAGCTCTGGATTATTCACAAAATATTTTTTAGAACTCAAGAAGCCTAAAAATAGCAAATACAATTCCAGTATCAAGTACAGGTTGATGGGTCTGTTGTGATGACAGTGTATTGTTGAGGGCCCAGTGTGGGTGTGCTGGGTGGGGGCACAGCCCGAGCCGGGCTGAATGTATTTCATGGGATAGTAAATACTGGTAGAATCACCACACTTCACTTCAGGATATTCCTGTTGTCAGGTCTATATGCAGCTGGGCTTTGGTGACTATAAGTACATGGTCTTTCGGTTTTTAGATTACACTCACAATTCAGCCAAAGGATCTCAGGATTGAGACAAAGCGAGCAAGTGGGGCCGGTGGGCAGCATGTCAACACGACAGACAGTGCAGTACGAATCGTCCATATCCCAACAGGTGAGGAAAGAAAAAAACATGCCACTGTTATCAGTATTTGGTACCAGGCTGATACTTTGACAAGGAAGGAGAGCACACAATCAATGCCACGATTACTTATTAAAGAAAACAACATCTTAGCCTGTGACCTTTCTCAAGTTGCCCAATCAGACTTAAATAAAAACTGCACTCACACCCCAGAATTCTATCAGGTGCTGGATAAAAAAAGATATCCGCACAGTTTTCTTACGCTTCCAAAAAAAGTGACTTGAATGGTATGTTTTTTCAGTTGCATGACCTGATAAAGACCATGCCAGTTGAAATGCTGTACTATTCAAATCTCTTTTGGGAGCTTTAAAAAACAATGTGTGGATATGTTTTTTGTGCCCTGTCAGACTTGTCACATTGGTAGTTTCCCTTGTCACATTGGTAGGAACTCATTTTGAAATGTGATAACAGTATATACTTACATTGCATTACTACGAATCAACTATGATCATCATCGTTGTTGATCAGACTGCTATTACCAGACTGGCATATAACTTATGATGTAACAGTAACCAAATAGAAACAAAATGATGGTCAAAAATATTATCCACTTCCTATAGACATAGAAAGGTATCTGTTAACTGGAGATAAGACTTGTTTTAGTTTTAGTATTATTTACGGATCCATTTGGATTTCTAGGAGTGGTAGCAGAGTGCCAACAGGAGCGCTCCCAGTTAAAGAATAAGGAAACCGCCATGAAGGTGCTCCGAGCCAAGCTTTACAGCATGAAGCTTGAGGAAGAGACAAGTAGGAGATACCAGACACGCAAACTACAGGTAAACATACTTCAGCTTACTTCAATCCCAGTAATTAGTTCATTGTATAGCCATTAGGTATACTTATATGAATTTGCATGCTCTGAATATGCTGCTCTGTTGATGGTTAGTCTACCTATGTTACATTCCATCATACTTTGTGCAGCTGTTGAAAAGAATGTAACCACTTTTTTTTCTTCTTTCAGATTGGTACCAAAGGAAGATCGGAAAAAATTAGAACCTACAATTTTTCCCAAGATCGCATCACGGACCATCGAATTGGAAAAACAGTGCATGACGTCCGAGGATTTCTGTTGGGGGAGGACTTGTTAGATGATATGAGCCTGTCTTTGCAGCAGTTTTCCGAACAAGAAACTCTTCTGGAAGTATTAGGGGACAATGGCAGTTGACTGCTTTTCACAAACAAATGTTGTATATGACTACATTATGGTCTAGGCTACTATGGACTCATCTATTACACAGGCCTTCCTACCAATGTTGGACTGCAATTCCCTGTTATAAATGTATTCCTTGACATCAAATTAGACAAACAGCCATCCTAACATGTCATGATACCTGTCAGTTTTTGTATCTGTACAATGAATCAAGATGAAACGGTCCACTTCAATAAAAACTTTTTTTTTTAATGTCGACCTAATTATTAGACCATGGATCCCCCACATGGCCCCCGTTGGTACCAGGTCACTGTGAGCTTGTGAGGCAATGGACGGTTTATCTTTGGTCAGTTTTACGAGACATATTTAAATGTTTTTTATGTTTTAATGTCCATGTTTTAATACCAGTTTTAGTTCTTGGCCACTATTAACTAAAAGCAATTAGTCATAGATAGCGTTATTGTGAAGGGGTGTTACAACTTTCTTTTGAATTAGTAGCCCTCCATATAGTTTGTCCTTCAGACACCCCTGTAGTCCTTGTGGGGTCATTGCATTGGTCATATACAATAGCCTATGTCACAAACGTTTACTTATTCATTAAGTAATCGGACAGACAGAGACAGAGGCCAGACAGAGGTGTCAATCCCGGCTTCATACGTTTAAATCCCTGCTGCATTTGATCCACCCATGTGCTGAACCAACTTTGATCCTAAAGAGCACAGAAATCATCAGACAGATCAGCTAAATTGTGATATAACTTGTGTTTGGTGCACAGGTACAAGGGATACGTAGCATTTTATTTTACTTTCGAAGGCTGTGATTGACATATCTGGTTGAAACTACTAGCATATTTCAGACATCCCAAAATGTGTACACGAAGAGCATACTGTTTACATTTGTGCGCTCTTTTTTCAGACATACAGGCGCACAGCGTCATGTTACTGCGTGGTGACATCAGAGAAGCCCATGTAGTTCATTGGTTTTCAGGCAATTAAAGGTTTAAGATTAGCCTCTCATTGGTTGGTGCGTTTTGTACGCAGAATTCAAATAGGTTCTTTACTGGCGCTTTTTCCAAATCCTTTTTCAGTCGAAAGTCTGGTTTGCCGCTAAATTTTCTATGTGACACACATACAACAAAATATCTGATGACAAGCTTACGTGGTAAAAGAAAAAGACCAGCGTCCTGTGAAAAGGTAAGGTATTCGGAGAAATGTTAAACGTTTAATTGAAATGGTTTGCCACTTTAGGTAGCAAGCGATGATATTGGTGAAGTTGTTTGTTCTTAAATACGATGGGAAATCTCTTGGAATTATATTGGCTTTTTATGTTGGGCAGATTAATTTGACGTATTAATTAGTGCAGTTCAGCCTCAAGATCATTTTAACTGCAATTGGTATTATGCGGTATGAAACTATAATACAAGAATAGCGCTAGCTCCTACGCTAGGAAGTTGATATCTGGAAGTAAGGCTGTTTGGGTGATGTCAACGTAGAGGCTAGCAGTAGTAGTTGCATACAGCTACTGCTAATTAGCTGTGTTTAACATTTTTCATGGCGCGTAAACTATAAACGATGTTTCCTGCTAAATCTTTGTCAGTAGGCCAGCAATATTACTTAACAGTTGTGTGAAACCTGATAAATTCATGTGAATGGCGAAACGACGTCGTTTTGTTAATTTGATTCGCCAGTTTATCAATCTCTTGTATACTATGTATCTGCCATTCCAACTTGGTTAGGTACTGTAACCTTGGTAAACTTAATGAAAGTGCGTGTTTAACATGCTTCTGCGCCTATTTGCTGTAAAGGAGTTTTCCCACAATTGTTTCACATTGTAACTTATTTCTTCTCTCCCCCCCACCCCCTAAAGAACACGGAAATGAAGTGCCCTGCAGAATCCCTCGTGTCTTGTTGCACGGAGCAACGTGTAACCGAGGCTGTGGATGAACCAGACTGCAAAAGAAATGTGAAGCAATCGTCTCCTCAGAAGAAATCTGTCCGAGTGTCATTGAAGACGTTGCCGTCTCCAGTTGTATCATCAGTAACATTTTACTTTGATACTGTTGTCAAAGGTAAAGAAAACAAAGATTGTTCCACATTAGAACCCCTTGCAAACACGTTACCAGATGAGACTGACAGAGGGGATGAGCTGTTGGAGGACAGTGGCTATTTGTCGCATCAGAACAGTCAATATGAGCACAGAAACGTGGACTGCACAGAGCACTTAGATGGATTGTTTGAGGAGAGTGTCTCCCCTGTTTGTAGTGGAAAAAGCACACCAGATACGGCTGTGCTCCCCCCTTCCACTCTCCCTATACTGAGGTTTCAACAGGAAGTGTGTCTCAAGTTGTCTGAAACTTTTAAAAAGACCCAGCATTATGACTGGTCAGTCATAAACAAGCTGGCGAACAGTGGTGGTCTCCAAAATGTCATTGGTGGGAAAATGGCTCTGGAATGTGTGGACATTCTCAGCGCTCTGCTGGAAAAAGACATGAAACACATTCTCACCAGGATACTGAGCAGACTTGAGGACACTGACTTAATTAGGTATGTGTGGTGTGAATTGACAAAATAAACATAGTCCGGAAGTCAGAACAACACTTGGTTTTGTACATTTTGACCGCTATTTAAAATGCATCTCAACATTTAATGTTTCGTTTTGTTCTAACAGTTGTGAAAAAGTGTGTAAAACTTGGAGAACAATCATCTGTCAAGAAAAGTCAGCATTTAAACGCTGCAGAGAAGCTCAACAGAGAATAAAGGTAAGGGTGTCCTTAAAGACTACAGTGATAAGGTTATGGGTAGATGTGTCAATAGTCATGACCATAGAAGGACTAAGAGAGTTGTGGAGAGGCCTGCTAGGTCAGTTTCTGTGCTCAATGTGTTGACATACTTAATTTGCATTCTCCCCTTTAGATGTAAAACGAATGTCTCTGTTATCTGGTGTGATCTGCAGTTGTCAGACTGTTTATCTTCTAAAACTTCCTGCAGGAGCCAAAACCGACTGGTTCTTACTCGCGAGACTTTGTGCCATCCAGGGTGGTGTTCTCATTTGTGCAGCCTGTAACATCCACCCCAGTGAGCACCCCCTCCAGAGTAGCGTGCTTGAAGAAAGATACTCCTCAGCACCAGGCTACCTCCAAGAAAACGAGCCGCTTCCACAGATTCCTAGAGGTAAGGTCTTGGCCACTGGAAGTAGCTTTTTTGAGGTGGTCAATGACCCCACAGTCTTGTCCTCCTCTTTTTCTTTTGTCCTTGTAGTAGTTCTTGACTATCAGGACAGGTGAAAAAGAATACCAGACGTGTGAATTCAATCCATTGTCTGGCAACATGGTGTCCCAAAGCAAGGCACTCTACCCCCAACTGGCTTGAGGAGGACCTGTAGTTCTGTGAATTGTTCTGCAGAAATGCATTTGATAAATTGCAAGTAATGATGAAGTAACATTAGATGGTAGTAAAGCTGCATCAGCCTGCTGTACCACTAACCTGCTATGTACCTTAAGTCTGCTTGCATATTGTACTCTAGTCATATTTACGCTCTGTGGCTCTTTTTGATCTTCATTAAGCCTTCAAGGCCCTTAGATATCTTGATTACGTCTTGTTTTATTTATTTATTTTTCATGTCTTATATATGTGTTGTCTGCTACACAGTGGGTCTTAGAGAATCACAATCTCAATTGTCTATGTCCTATACGTATGGTAGAATTGGGAATAAAGTTGACTTTTGACTAAATGTCCTGTCTGGCTATGCTTGTCGCCCACAGGCTGCTTCCACCCTGAAGCAGGATGAGGGGTTGAGACGCTGCAGACAGTGCAGCTCTCCAGCGCGCTACGACAGCGCCATGAAGCGGGCCGTGTGCACACGAGCCAGCTGCACCTACGACTTCTGCACCCTGTGCCTGGGAGCCTTCCATGGCTCTGAGCCCTGCCGAACAGGTGTGCTGGGTAGTTTCTCCTCCGAATCTCGCCGTACTCCCCTGCCTTGCAGCAAACAAAGCAAAAGAAACATTCGCAGACTCTGACTGTTGCCGCCATATGCAGTCTCACAAAAAGAGGAAAAGTGAGAGTGCTTTTATACATTTTAAACTTTTATTAACACAACCTAAGTGCTTTAAGGGTCAAATGTTCATGTAATCAGGTTCAGTCAAACCTCACTTTGGTACTAGAACACTGACATTCACCAGTGGTCCTGTGGACAATCTTTTAAATAGTATTGTGTGTTTGTGTATATAAAATGAATGTAAATGTAAATACTAAATGATATGTTTCAATGGTATACATTCTTTCATGTCCTGTCTTGTAAATATTTGACTTTGAATAAAAAATCTTTTTTTACCTCCTGTGCTGTTCCAAAGTGATGACCTAGATGGTGCTATACTGCCAAGATGTGGGGAAAACAATTTGTTTATCACTGTAGTGTGGAGTCAACACTTCTTGCTGGTTTTTCAGTACATCTTATAGCCTTTTTTTGTAAACCCAAACCAAGGTTTAGTCTAAACAAATGTTTTAGCCTGGCTGTTGCACCAAACTCGTAGACGTAGCTTGGTCTGGCAAAGATCCCATAAACGGGCAGTTCTCACAGGCGTCTATCGAATGCCTCTGTCCAGTAGTATACAATTCAATACAATTCAGACCACCGATTCCGTAAGCTGGTTTTTAAATTGTCAGGGGCAAAGGAAGAGCTGGAAATGGGACGGTTGGCCAGATTGACTCGAACGTGAAATTCTATGCAGGTGGAGCTCTGTTGAGGAAAAAAACACTCAAAGTTGCATAGTATCTCCTTAATACGTAATTGACCTGGAATTATGTTTTTTTTTTTCACTAAAGCGCACTACTAAATCAACAATTTAAGGTATGACCAGATGGGAGAATTTAAATAAACTATGTGTGTATGAGTTTTTGTTGGTTTGATTTAAAGTCCACTGGTGGATCATAAGATAGTTCAAACATGGTTTACACCTACTGTCAATAATCCACTTGTAGATGGAGGTAAAGGAGACTACTGCACACAACAATATAGTGTCACAGCCTCATAGATTTGTTGGTTGATACGAAAGGATTTGAGGTAAATCGCATAATAGTATATCTGATCTTTAAAATGGTTTGTCCATGGGTTGGTGTTTGATGTGACATCAATGACAATGCACCCAATAGGGAGCAATTACCATGCTGCATGGTGGGGTTTGAATTAAAATCTGTGGGAGTAAAATAGGTGACAGACAGCAATAAATGTGTCACCTGTTAAAGTTATGCATTTTGAGGTACAGGATGATGCATTTCTCATAGCAACATTGGAACAGGATGTATTATTCTCAAAGTATTTTGCAGTAACAGAAAATTGTAGCCCCAAAATATTGGGTTCCTTAGAGTCATCGAAATGGGTAGTGTATGGAGAGATGTCCGATTCACTGGATTTATGTGAGTGTCATTCAGAGAAATAAGTGAGTCAGTGCCAGTAACAGGGCTGATAGTATTCAGTCTGATTTCAGGCTTGGTGGTGTTTGCGAGAAAAAATATAGGTTTACACCGAGAATATTTAATAGGAAAAGCTTGTCAGTGGTGGGATGTTGTCATGTTTGAGTCGTCCAGAGAGAGGTCTAATAGGAGGAACCCAGCATTTGCTCTCAACCAAAGAAACATTAGGCTAACATCAGTAAGGGTGTTGGTTATTTTTGTCAAATCTTATTCCAAAACGTAGTTCGCTAGACCGGATGTAGTAAAAGTTCAGGCTCAGGATTTTTTTGTACTATCAGCCCTGCAATATGTACAAATTTGATGTGGCTTGTCAGCACTCTTAAAGACTTTTTCACATTTACGCTGGTCATGATTTAAAACACAGATCAGACAACTGGCGCGGCATGTTAAGTTTGTCACTGATGTGCCCTGAGACAACATCTAACATTAAATTTCAGTTTAGATACAGCATAACTGCATTCAAGCCCAATTTCACACGTTAAAGCAGTTTTTTTATACTTAATGAAAAAATAATGAAGCGCAGAATGGATAATGTCTGATATGCAAGTACATATTTTCTTGCAAGGAATACAATAAAGCTCCCCTGATGCACTCAAATTGATTTTTTGCAATGCTACTCCTCTGACAGGAATTTATTTATCAAAATAGTTTTGTTCCTTATGTTGATGCGCTTGATTCAGTGATGCAAATGCTGTGTGACATTATTATAATACCTCATAGGAGAGGCGTAAAAATACTATCTTCTAGGAGTAAAATACTCTGTGGGGATGAACTTACACCAGTTTTGTACAGACAAAGAGCAGGAAGGTGTTTGCCTATGTAATGCGTGTTGAGCATAATACTCTATTACCATATTCAGTCAACACTTCTATGTTGAATACTTATTTACAGCTCATATAGGGCAGTAAGATCATCACTGTATATGCCTCAGTAGTGTGTGATTCTATCAGCATTGAGATCATCAGTAAGGGTTGCACACCTAAAGTTGTGTGTTCCTGTACAAAAGTCAGCATGTAGTTGGCTGTTCTGTCTATGTTCCCATAACAAGTCACCACATGTAATACTGACTGCAGTGACATCTCTGTTTTTGTAGCTTCCTCCTATTGCAGCCTTGTGATGCTCCTGTGTACCAGGCTAAAAGTAGAGCTTCATAAAATGGCGTCTCCGGTTGTGTAATGTGGTTGGTGTAGCATGATTGTGTAATTTTTGGTGATGTGGTTTAAGTCACATATACACACACAGACATACATACACACTAAATTTCAATTCAAGATTTAAGATTTAAGACCTTGATTGTCATTGTACAGTTGCTTGTTTAACGGAATTAAAACAGCAAGGCCACTAAGGTGCCAGGGGAGCGTGACGTGAAAAAGCATAAAAACATATGGAAACATATGGGATGGCATAATAAGTAATAAATGGGCTACATACAGAGGCTGTGAATATGGCACATTTGAGGTAGGTATTTATCTAATGGCCATGCACCACGAGTTAAACATATGATGTTGTCCTTTAATCATCTGCCACTATTTTATCTTGAAATAACTGTCTGTCTCATGTAGCCCTAGTAGCGCGTACCTCAATTTTCCAATCATTTCCAAGAATACAAACATGGGCTCCAGAATCTTTACACAAATGACACAGCAAGTTTCAGTTCTCTTCAGTGGAATGTGTACAAGTTCCAGTGGACTTGAACTAGGGTCAGCTCAGTTTGTGAAGAAAGAACAGAAAAACCTTAGCAAACACTTAGGTCCAAAATTCACTTCTCCAAACAACTAAGTATACAGTTGCGATCAAAATTATTAGCGCCCCCCCCCTATGAAATTAGACAAAACTCTTGATTTCTCCATGGAAATGACCATTAACAACAAGTGTTTATATTGTATTTGTTTCCAAAATAACAAAGACAAAATGTCCACTAGGTTTGATAAGGATATTTTACTGATACACTGATTTAAAACAAGAAAGGGCAAAATTGTTAGCCCCCTGGCCATTAAGAATCAATAGTTTACCCTAGTTTACCCTTTCTAAGCCACAACCGACAACAAACATAAGGGGGCTAATAATTTTCATCACAACTGTAACTATAATATGGACAACAGGTAGAAACGTAACAACTTTTGTTACGTTTCTATTTGAAAGCAGCCCAACGTGGACGTAGCGTCAACAGTCAATAATGATGGTAGAGTGTTCTTGGTCAATTCTCTTAAGAAAGAGGCACAGGGGACTCTAAGGACAGGGTTAAAGGGGGCGACAGGGGACAGTGGGAGTCTGCACGCGAGATATTCCATCATTAGGCCTCTCACCAGACTCCAATTAATCTCTCAGCTGCCCTTTGCAAAACCAAACAGCTCTGGGGCTGCATTTTTATTGCTGCTCGTGTGATTTATCAATTTAAACTACAGCAAATTCAAATTAAAACCTGTGGATTGGCGGAAAAAGCCATCAGTCAAGGCTGGTTATGGGAGAAAGAAGCAGATGTTTACAGATGTCAACACACAGCAGAACTGATGATAAATGCAGATTCTGGCCACATTGTCAGTCATGCCATTTACGCTGAGGAAAATTAGATGTCTGGCATGGGCAGGGTTCTGTGATTAAACTTATGAGGAAGAAAATGTGTAAATTTGATCTTTGATTTGTCAACACAACACATTTCATGTACATAACTGTGTAAATTGTAAATATAAGTTGTTTTCACAGTTTTTTCCTGATAACAATAACATATTCCCTCTCACATAGAGTATATGTAAATCTATATTCCAAACCATTTCACACATGGTTTGAAAAATCCATCACTGGCATAATTACTTTTTTTCATGTGTCACTCTTTACACTTTTTTCTACTAGTGGTTTTATTTAAACACACACACACACACACACACACACACACACACACACACACACACACACACACACACACACACACACACATTTTGCAATATGTGAGTGCCTCATGTGTGTCATGCCCTTGGTGGGTGACTGCCACCTGTTGCACAGATGTGTGTCACCTTCTCTGCTGCCTGTCACCACACCAGTCTTCATGAGGCAGCTCTGCTGTGTCCCTGGGCACGAGAGGAGAGAGGGAGGGGAGAAAAGGCAAATAGTTGTGTCACCTATACTGTCCTACAAAGCCAAAAGGCAGTAACTACACATTTTGTCAAAACAAATTTAGAGTGGAAATTGACTTTGTATTACCTATTTTATCCTGTGAGTAAATATATTGCTTCTTCTATTAAGAAAGTACGTAAAAGCATCACCACTATTATACCTACATGTTGAACTGGGCAGTATGGCAATTTTGAAGGCATTTTTCTCAGTTTCAATGCTCGCATATAGTTACCGCACTCTGCCTTTGTATGGCAGTATAGCCAACTCATATAACACTGAACATGGAAGACAGACATTTGTGTCATCTGCGAGCTAGCCTTTGCAAATACTGCCATGGCAATGCTGACAAATGGAAGCAAATGTACTACTGAGAAATTAGTGTGTGATTTTGTTACATATGGAGGAACTTTGCCATAGGGTAGCGCTTGTCTGTTGAATTCAGATTTTATGATTTAGATTTAATATTTTATCATTTTATTTTTTATTATTTTCTCCTATGTTTACATTGCTGCTGTGTACTGGGATTAATCAGCAACATCAGCAAGCGTGTCTGCACGCATGCACGCACACACACACGCAAGCAAGCACGCACACGCGCAGGAACAACCACAATATCAGCACACACCTAAACACAGGACCAGGCAAAGAAAAAAATATACAAAAGAAAAAAAACATGGTTTCTGTCTGCCCATTTCTGCAGGAAATCACTTTAAGTGGCAGTACTGCAATTACCAGAGAGTGATATAGAGTGGCCCTGGCCAGTGTGGAGCGTAGAGACCAGCCTATTTTTACACAGAGAGAGATCCCCACTAATGACAGCTAATGAGCATCCCCCATCCTCATGGCAGGCACAATCATATGCTACGTGGTTTGCAACAGAGAATGGACATGCTTAAACTTTTTTTGTCAAATCACCTTAATGGATTTAGAAATTGAGATTGTTGATTGAGAGCTCAATACACAACTGATGAATAAAGCTGGGATTAGTTACGATGACAGTGGATCTGCCTGTTTAAACAGTTTAAAATGGAAATGAACAAACCAAAAATGACATATCAATAAACAATATCAAGAGTCACCTACACTTTAGAATGGTGATTCTAGGAACTATAACATTCTGTTCATAAGAAAGGATAAATATTCAGAGGATTTCTGATTTGCTTTCTTGTTTACTTGAACTTTAGCTGTTCATAGTTGAAACTCTTTCAGCTGCACAAACACAGCCATTTTTTAAAATTGTTTTGCATGTATTAATATCTAGATAAAACATAATTTGATTGTTTTTGATATAGTTTTGCTTGTCCCTCAGCGAATTTCTATTCATATCATATTGTGTGTTATTCTAAACCAATGCACTTATCCCGTTGACACAAAAAATGCAGGGGCAGTTAACAAGTACCAGAAGCCTTAGTTTAGCCTACCCCATGTATGAAACACCACATAAACTGATACATTCAGCACCTTGATTGGATTGGCTTTCAGAGTTTGCTATAGAATAGACTCTCAAAGTTTGAGGAAGCCTTTTTTATCATGAAATGCAAGTTATTCAACATAAACAACTATATTTGTATAAATCATGAAATGTGATGGTAACATCTGTATTTAAACACACATTAATGCACTGTTGGACAGCCATTTTTGCATGTGTTTTGCCCTTAGCTGCATTCACAAGTTGAGACTATTTGTATCTCTTTAGTAATCTAAATGGCTAGAATGGTATGGACTCATCATTAATAAAAACAATTGAATGACATGCTTTAAGATGTCCAGGTCACATTAAATCAGAATATCTCCTGACAGCATCATGAATGTCAAGATAAGGGCAATAAATGCAATTAACATCAGTAATGTTCATGGCCTCCCAGACAGAATAGTACTTTTGACATTTATGACATGTATGCTGACTCAGTCCCTCGCTATTTTCAAACCTCTCCATACTCCAAGTGATGACACGACTACATCATCAGGCTGCACCAATGAAATGAGCTCTAGCCTCCATACACATACACTCTGTAGCTATTGAAATGGATGCCAAAGGGATTTCTACCTACAGATGTTCGACTGACTGACTGAATTCCAAGATCAAATTCAATAGCATCATAACAAGGACATCACATCTATGTTATGAGGACACCGGACACCCTGTTCAAAATTCACATCCCCTGGTTGCGTTTTTTATCCCAGTACACGTACATTTGGAATTTGTGGGACAAACATTTTCTCCTTGGAATCCAAACAGGCTGGTTTTCATCAGTTAACTACACTGATTACCTAGCCATGGTTACCAGTTCACCAAAACACTTAGAAATGGGAAGTGTATACAATTGCCTATTAACCTATTGAGCTTAAAGATGGCAGTGAAATTTAGTTACAAAAGTAAACAAATAAATGAATATATAACAGAGTGGAAATCCAGCCTTTAGAAAAACTATATGTACGGACTTGGCAATGCTGTAACACAGCACTGAACTTGAGATTAGGGAAACCTTTATTACGGATATTGTAATTATGTTGTTTTACAGTAATGTGCTATTGAGCACTGATTCCAAAGACACACTCCTTTAACAAAGAAGGACACAAAGAAAAAACAAAACAAAGCAACTAAAGTATGACTAGTCATACCACGATTCAGAAATGTTGTCACGACAGCTTTTAAAGCTGAGGTAAAGCACGACGGATGGATCAAGTACTTTTACCAGAGTTAAGTGGCTCTTCAAATTTTTTTATTTTCCTAGAATGAAAAAAAAATAAAAATAAATATCTCTGATGCCCGGTTCCCGCCCACGTTCCCCAGTGTCCCCGCCATTTTAAGCATCAAGGTAGAGGCAACATTAATATACTTTTTTACAAAATGATTCAGATTTACAAAATGCAAGAACATTTTTTCAAAGACTGGGAAAATGTTACATCACTATATGACTTTAGTATAGTGCTCAATGGTAGATTAAATACTATGGCCCTTATGTCACTCAGGATTATGTGATTGTACAGCCCAATGCTTGATTTAATGCATTTATTAAGCAACCATTCACAGTGGACTAAAGCTGGGTTAAAATGGCCAACGGACATGTTTTTTACGATCTGTAGGCTGGCTCCTTGCTTTAAAGTAAATTTTCTGTACACAATGTAAACGTTTCATTTATTTTCTAATTTGAAGCGTCTTGTGTTTTGTTTATGTTGCTGTCCTTTGTTATATTCCGCATATGGCACATTGATGAAGTTGGCAGACTTAACTTGTCCTCTCAAATGGGCCTTCCTCATAGTGGCTGTATGGGAAGAAAGATATAAGTTAAATTATATGTATAGTTGTAGGCATGGGCTTCAGACGAACATACATGTAATCAGAACAGAATATTGTAACACTGCTATCGTTATGTTTTTTGCTAAAACAATCCATTGTGGTGACACTGGGAAATTAAAAATGCTAGGAAGGTGGCCATTCATTCTGGACAAACATTTCAGCTCACCAGTGGGAGGTTGAAAAAGTCATCTACTCTGACATCATCAAAGCTTTCTGCAAAGGGGCTCTCACTCCTAGTGGAATCTTCCTGTACAATGGGTGGATCTTCTTGGCTGTATAGCATGTAGGAAAACACAAATGTTGTCCTTATGTTTTATACGTTTGATTAAGTCTGATTGAGTAAGAAAAAATATCAGCTAACACGGCATTAATGTGTTTAACTGGATCTGCACTTTGTGTTTTCCTGCAGTAATATCTATTGCTCAGGAGATTGTAAAGTTCACAAACCTTCTTTTTCCTGTCAGTACAGAGTTCAGGTACTTCTTCACTGCCATCTGTTTCCGGAAACGGCTGTAATTATCTGTGAAAATGGCATCTGAATGCCGCTTCACTGGGCTTTGGTCGTCCATCATATCATCACTGAAACACCCAAAGAAAAAACTGTTTGTTGGCTGCCTCTCCACAAAGGCCACTGCCAGCCAGTGTGAGATGATTGGTGCACAAATTATTCTAAACATTTATATTTATATTTCCATTTAATATTGAGTAGAAATGTATTTCATTTTATTGTTTTGCAGATGAGAGGTTAGATCACTCAATAATATAAAACAGTTAATCATATTAGCAGAGCTGTGATTGTAAGCTTCTGAAAAATGAGCAATAAAAAAAAAATGTATCCATGAAAATATGAGGTCCCAGCTTTTTTCCCATTTATCAGTGCAGTCCATTTTGTTTCAACGTCTTACACACAAGAGGCAACATGGTCTTAACCATTTGTCGAGAAATAATTCTAATTTGTTATGCTAATTTCAAAAGTGACTTAGGGACAGCCCTATGCATAGAAAACATGGAAATGTTTTCATCACATCAGACTCAACCTTTAATGTAAATTTTAATTTGTTTACACCATACCTTACTCGCTTTCCAATCAGAGACTCCAGGTATCGTCTCGCTGAGAGCTGACCTAAAAGTTTGCTGTATCCACTCGTGAAAAGACCGTCTGCGTGCCTTGTGGGTCTGCCAACACAAATTTTCTGAGTTTATCTCCTAAATTCTACAACAAAAAAATGGACACTATCTAACAATCGGCAATTGGTAATGGTAAGACCATTGCATATTTCAAGTCCGAACGGCAGGGTCTCCATGGACAATAACACCTTAATCAGGCTCTAAGTAATTACGTAAATAGTGGGATACAACGTTAATGTTTGTCTAAATTTCTCAAATTTTAACAATGAAACGGACAGTTTAGCAAACTTAATTTGGCTACAGCACCTGAAGAGTGCGGTCTCTGTGAAATATTAACATCAATCTAATGTGTTTTGTGAGTACCCTTTTCAATAAAATAGTACAATGCGTCTCAAAATGATGATTTAAACCTGAAAATGACCTACCTCATAGATGTATAAGGTAAGCTCGCGGTGCGGGAATACAAAACACTGCACAGGGCTACTATGAGCAAGAGCTGGGAGCCGTTTCTCTGTAGCATCTCCTTAAACCTGTTGGGGGAATAACTTGTTAGTTATAGGCTAAAAAGAAGTTGCGATATGTAAAAGGTCATCAAACGTAGCCTATCTCTTTTTTTCTTCATCAGAAAGAAGTCGGACTGTGGTAAACTGCCCACAGTCTTTTAAAATCTGAAATTTAAATCTTTTTTGTGCTGCCCGACTATCTCTTTGTATGAATTTGCTGTCCAAAAGTCTGAATTTGTGCGTCTTGACAAAACTGTCAGAAGTTGCCAAAAATGGGAAACAGTGACTGTTACCAAACTCTTTGTACACCTTACCATATCTATGTTCATTGATTAGCAATCATTAATCACACAAATATCCAAGTACTCACGTCTGCTGAAGGCTATGGTATGATCCTCTGCGAAGCCCTTGATATGCGCTGACCCTGGTACTGAAACTACTGTCCCTTTTGATATCTCCTTCAGTTGAAGCTGGCGCTCTCCGTGGTGCTTTTCACTGACTGGAGTTGTTTGGATCACCTCCTACCATTGCCTCGTTTTATACATCTGAACACTTTTCATGAAACTAGGTGCAATCAGATTTGATCAGACTTTGTACGTCATAACAATTCATGCGTTCGTCATTGGCTGCATTCGCATGCCCAACATAAGGCACGCCATCGTGAAATTAAGTTTTGCTCCTACAAAATAGAATGTTTGTGTGACTTTCTTTACGTTGACTCATCATGTGATGTCATATTCATAGGAAACTACACATTTCTGGCGATTTTTACTTTCTGAAAAGGTTTTAGCAACACCATGGAGAGCTCATGTGGATTTGTTGAAATAGAGGAGCACATGGCATTTAATGATTTATCCCACACCATATAACTAGGGATTTGCTATGTGCCATTCCTAACTAATTTCTGGTATTTACCCAGCTTTTCTAAGCACCACACTCAGCCCCAGGGCCATTTCCCAGGTCCACCATCACAAATAGCGCACTGAAATGGATGGTGTGGCTGTTCTCCAAAGGAATGCCTCAGTGTACATGAATGACTCACCCACCAGAGCAAACCACACACATTTTCTGAGCCTCCTCATTGGTTTTGACAAACAAACCCTATTTAGCAGATTAGCCTGGGAAAGAGTGAATTAGTAAGCACATGCCCACCTCATTGTCAGCACGGGATCTGTGCCTTGTCATATTTATGCGCTATTACAAAAGAGAGTAATCCTTGCTGGACGTTTTAACGACCTCCTATGCAAACTGTTCTTATCCTTACCTCTAAAAAACCTCTTTGCAGAAGACAATGCATCTACCACCCTCTTGGATGTATACTGTCACTTGCCATAATAATTTGTTGCAGTTATAGGTTCATGTGTTGAACATCAGTATTATGTGTTTGTCGTGGGTGGCAGAAGGTTGCTTCGCAAAGGCCAGGCAACCTCACTGCAACTACAGGCTGATTGAATTATAATTCTAATGCAGTTATGGTAAACTAGATTATACACAAGCTAAGAGGAAACACAATTACGTTCTGAAAACAATGTTTTAGACCTGCCTCTGGTTGAGACCCAACACACAGGAATGTTTGTATCATTGCATTAATACATCTGGTGAATTCTCATGAGTTTATCCACAGTGGATGGATTTCAGTTGTGGGAGTACCTATGGTTCAAAGGTTTTTGTCACATATTTGTTTTCTGGTAGGCATTATATAGTTGGAGTTATATTAAGTTGGAGGTGCTTGGCTTGTTGCAGGTTGCAGCAGTGGTATATGTTATGGAGCTTTTGTGCATTAGAAAGACTTTCATTTCCTATAAACTAAAACTAAAGGCTCTGATTCAAGAAGCATCTGTGAGAGGAGACAGACAGACAATCCCTTCTAGTGACTCAGATTTTTACGCATTTCTCTTCAGTAAGCTTTCACTGGTAGCGTGACCTTAACATGATTTTAATGATTTTATCTTCAGCTTTCCATTTTCTCCAGTGCTAAGGTCCACGTGGCTGGAGTGATTAATGGATGAATTACAGCACATGGTGTGGCCCAATAAATCAGCTCAAAGAGGAGGAAGCTTGCCCGGGTTGGGACCGCTAGTGAATTTATATCTTCACCTGTGGAGGTGATCAAAAGGGTAACTGCATATTGGACTTGCAAAACTCCAATAAGGTGGTTACTGTCAGGACAGTCCTTACCCATTCACTTTAGATATTTGAAACAGGATAATCCTGGCTTACATCTACTGCCACCAAAAATATAATTTAACCATACAGCAATCTCACATTGAAATCTGAAAGTACCTTTCTTATCCCTTGCTGCATCTGTGTGTTGCCAGCAACAAGGAAAGTGGTCCAGAAGGACATTGCAAAAATGCCCTCTCCCTGTCTATGGAAAACCTTTACAGTTCTAACTGCCTCAAAACGATCCATCAGATCTCAAAACGATTTGTTTAACACAGTGCCCTCAGGCAGACATTTCAACATAACAAAACAAAGACAAACACATCAAATCATACTCAATCCAAAAGTCATGCCTACATTAAACACTTGAGATAAGGAAATGAATAGCACACAAACAACGGTAGAATATGAAAATGTTTTGGATAAATGGTATTATGTGTTTCAACATATAACTTTTTTTTAAACCCAAACATGGTTCACCTAACTACAATTTATTACAGGAATAACCAGATACATTTGACTGATGATTTTCATGGAATGAAGATCAGTATCAGATTAATAAGACATATACTGTTAAAACTATGAATCCAAAGTGTTTGTGACCTTGTTGTTATAAAAAAGCTGCAATGGATCAATGAAAGAGACAACTCTTCATTGCATCCCTTACTAATGGTGCAAATACATCTGTAATTCAGGCCACATGGAAGGCATTATGTTCAATAATGCTTTCAGTACATCATTAGTCTGCTAATCAAAGCCACAGCCTGCAGGACAACACCCCTGAGACCACCGGTCACTGGGACCAATCCAATTAAGGGCGCTCTCGCCCTTGGCCCTTCATAGACTTCTTCATCCCTTTTGATTCAAAGCAGATAAGAATAGTGTGTCTCAGGCTGGTCCCCTGAGTTGCATGTCGGCACTGACGGTGCTGTTGTTATTGTGCTGGTTTTGGGTGCAATTTCTGTGTTACGTCAGTACATGATGGAAACTTGCTGTTTAAGTCTACAAAAGCAAAACTTAAGCTAGTGTTCTAAGAAGTAGAGATGTGCTGCCTTGCAGGATTTTCATGAGGGAATCTATGCCTTGGAACTGATAAAAATGTGTATTATTCTGCATTTCACATTTGGTCTCTGTTGTTGGCTCTGTTGCCCTTCACAACATTAGATCTATCTAGTTAAAGCGGTCATCATTTTCACTAGGGCTCGGTGATGACAAGTAGAGGACTGTGGTATTGAAAAATAATCAGGTATCGCACCAGGTGTGGATTCACATTCCTCTTGCCGTGATGTACCATGGGACAAAGGAGAATATTGGAAGACAAAAAAACTCATTTAGAGGAAACACTGGTGGCAGTGGTGCTTCTTCACTGCCTCTACTGAATTCATATTGATCTGACACATCCATCCCCTCCATTCCCACTTCTGCGTGTCACCTGCCTCTTGAGGAGTTCATTGGCCACATAGAAATCACGACTCCAAGTTCCCACACATACAGTACTGTATATCATGCTCACCCTAGAAGACCTCACTTTTAACTTTCATTACATAACAGTTTTAATGTGTTTAATCCAGCATTTTTAAGTGACAAAGGAGTCATTAAAAATAATGCAATCTGTGAAAATATATAATAACAATGCAGAAAATTATGACATCAAGGAATTTGTGTTCTGTGTTAAAATGTAGGGATTATGGTAGTTTTAAAACCGAGAGGAATAATAAGACCCAAGTATAGTCTAATTGGGCGTTCTTTTATAGAATATCTTTATGCTGTTATAGTGTAGCCTACATCCGCTTGCAGAGACTAGGCTGCATTGTTGCAACGTTTATTTCCTTTGAACTTTTTGACATCACTGAAAATATACAATGTATTTGCAAAGTCCGTTTAAATTGGTTATTTTCCCTCAAGATATTTGACAATGTAAGTTGTAAAAATAATCCAAACTCTTGGATCCAAAACCGCCAGACCACTACACATCACAAACACTACTGTCAACAAATGAATTTTCCAACAAGGCCTAAAATGTAAGGACAAATACAGCACGACCCTGAGTGTTTTTTTTTTTGGCGCCGCTTAGCAGCTGTTGTGTGTCACGCCTGTGAATTGGAATGGTGTCTCTTCAATGTCTTGTTATGTTTCACTGATGAGACCAAAGACAAATTCCATGCAACTCAAGACAATGGGAATAAAGTATATTTTCTTTTCGACGAATTTAGTTTTAAAAGATACCGTGCAATTCTTTTTCCACACCAAGTTTTATTTAATCACATGAAATGAACTATGGTTTTGAAGACAGTATTACCTAAACCTGTTATTTTTACAACTCCCATTAGCCTAGGTGCTGCGCGTGAAATGCATCATCCTCAAGCAAACCGAGCCCTCCCTCCTCTCCTCCTCGGCCTGAACGGTAATACTTTGTGATTGGTTGCAATTTAAGTCAGGAGGAGATTCACGGGATAGCAAGATGTCCGCGTTCATTTGAAAAAGTGTGTTTATAATCGATGGCTTCCCTCCTTCTCTGTGTTCGTACGCAGTTTTTTTCAATGCAACAAATACAAGAAACCGGAATAATATAAAGGAAAGACGAGGACTCCGAGACAAGGGCCATACAATTTGTTATTAACAGGTCAGACTGTCAACACATCGCTAGCTAACACCGCGTTAGCTTCATCGGTCCTTGTTAGCTAGCTAGTTAGCTTGATTCCTAATGCCCAATCAGCTCAAACATGTGAAAATGAATGCGCCCGCGCATGGAGCTAAGTTTGCCTGCTGTCTGTGCTAGCTAGCCAACTTGCTAGATTCATATGCGCGGTTGACGGGTTACAGATTGTATCGAAAGCTTATTGAAGAGTTTAATGTAAACATGCGTTTCAGGGAGAATGGTAACTGGAGACGCACGCATGTAACATGCCGACATGCTAACATTTACAGTTGTTTGCATTTAGCATTACATCAAAATGGTTGTCAATTGACTAGCTAGTTGGCAATGTAAAGTAGGTAGAAGTTAGCTCTCAGACCTAATGTCAATTTGTTTATCTAATAAGACAGTAGCTGAGGCATATACCTTGAGTCTGAATTATTGTTAAGCTGTGAAGTAGTAGGTGGTAGTTGATGTGTTGTGTGTGATTACGTTACATTAGACATGGCATGAATCCTGGCTAGGCTGTTGACATTTGGTTTCAACTTTTGCAGAAATAATGCTGATATCGGGAACTCATGTCGAACGTCTATGAAGAGAGAGCCACAATGATAGCCGCTGGGGAACTGCAGTCGTTTGTCCCGTTCGGTCGTGAGCACTGCAAAAATCACCCGAACGCCGTTAACATCCAGCTGCGACAGCTGCAGCCTGCGTCTGAGTTGTGGTCCTCAGATGGCGCGGCCGGGCTCATTGGGTCCCTTCAAGAGGTCACTCTTCACGAGAGCGACAGAGTATGTTCCTACATCTCATGTCAAAATCGCATAAATGGACACGACAGTAACTGACCAAGCCTAACTTCTACTGAAATCACAGTTTAATGGTTGAATCCTGTTTTGGTTTTTGTTTGGTAGGAATCTTGGCAGCTTAGGAAGGGTTCAGATGGTACTGCTGATGAGATTGACTATGAAGAGGAGCTCTACGTGGCTGGGAACATGGTTATCTGGAGCCGTGGATCCAAAGGCCAAGCTTCCTATGTCTACAAGGCCTTCACTGTGGACAGCACAGTGCAACAGGTATTTAGCCTCATTAACTTAGTTTTGTATGTACAGTTATTGGCAACTTGAACGTTGTGAATTACTTTCTTCTGTTTTTTATTTGTTGTGTTTACAGGCCTTGTGGTGCAACTTCAGTGTTCCACAAAGTCAAAAGTGCAGTAAGTGTTTTCACCATGAGCTTTCCTACTACAATGCAGATATTTACCTCTGAGTGCTAATATTTTTTAGTCTCAAATAAATTTGCCATAACAACTGCTCATGTGTTGGTTTCTCATCAATCACTTCCAGCAAAAGAGATAGTGGAGCACACAGTTTGCATCGCACAGGGCACGTGTGTGAACGTCCACAGTGTGAGTGGAAAAGACTTCATCGCCCCTCTCCCTTTTCAGGTGAGTCACTATCTTCTCAGATAGAGGTCATTTTATTTGCACAGTTGAAGTGTAGTGTCACGATAATGACACTGTTATAATACAATTATGGGAAAAGTAAAATGGATTTTCCAGGCTTGTGCAGCTGTATAATGTGATGTGTATTATATATTTTTCTACTGTTATATATAATGTGCCATTATTCAGGCAGTGCGGATTAAGCTTTTATGAGAATTTGTGAGAAGCATTTTCTTCATATGTTGTTTGGTCTCATGTGCCTTCTAAAAAATGTAAATGAATATATATATATATATATATATATATATATATATATATATATATATATATATATATATATATATATTTTTTTTTAATTTTATTTTGTAAACTCACTGCTGAGATAAAAAAAAAACACCCATGTATTTTGCAATAGGAGGCTAATGTCTGCTAAAATAATAGAAATAATTATATTTTTTGATCCTCATGCGCATCACACGAGTCTTAGGCTTTCAAATCCAAAAATGATCGGCCTACTTTTGTGCATTTTCTATTTTGCAAAAGCTATTGTGTTTGAATTCAGTGCATTGCTAATGTGGAACTCCCTGGCTGGTTAATCTGTTGCAGAGTTTCTGTATTCCTTAGTGAGCCTGTATTATGGGGTATGAGTCATAATGTGCTCGTTTTCCTAGTGTGGTTGATATTTCCCAGGACCAGGCCATTTCATTGTACCAGAAGTTGTAATGGGTAATTTGGCTCAGTGACAACTGAGTGTGGGCCAGTGTGTGGTGTGGATAGAATAATTGGATATCTCAGCCCACATAATCGGTTTTTCCACACAAATAGGTCTTGACATGGCTCTCCCTCATGTTCAATGGCTGACTAGGTAACAGGTGAATTAGGTACAGGGATGGTCCCCTTGGAGCAATGTGGAGTTAGATGCCTTGCTCAAGGGCACCTGAGCCGTTGGTGAGAGTGTCGGAGAGAGTGCTGGTTATTTACTGCCCCACCCCCGTTTTTTCCTACTGGTAAAGGACTCAAACCCGTCACCCTCTGATTCTAAGAACAACGCCATAACCATTAGGCCACAGCTGCCATTGTTAACATAAATATATCAGGAAACTGTGTCTAAAAAGATGTGGAAAACCACAGAAGTCACTTGCTTTGGGAAGTTATGCAGTTGTTGGGTGCTGTGAGTGGGGCCGGACTAAAAGGCATCCTGCTCGGTGGTTAGGTCATGAGAACAGGTATAGAGAATGGGTCTAGACCCATCAAAACATCTCTGGCACAGTATAGGATTGCATTGGTGGTTCCTTAGCCTACACGCCTACAGCATCCGAGCACAGAAACTACCAGCTTACATTTTTGTCACTTGAAAACCTAATACAGTGGTCCCTCGTTATTCGCGGAAGTTACGTTCTAAAAATAACCCGCGATAGGCAAAATCCGCGAAGTAGTCAGCTTTATTTTTTTACAATTATTATAGATGTTTTAAGGCTGTAAAACCCCTCACTACACTTATACACTTTTCTCAGACAGGCAAAGTTCACACTTGCAAACATACAGCACTTCAGAGTCACACAGCTAGCGGTGGAAAATGTATGTAAATTTTACAAGCTGAGCGCATTCTGTACTGTACAGGAGATTGCATGCACAAAAAAAATCCGCGAAACAGCGAGGCCGCGAAAGGTAAACCGCAATATAGCGAGGAACCACTGTATTACCTTGTAGTGATGTTCATGTTTGCTGAAAATTGACAGTGGTAAGTAATAAGTCTTTCTTTGGTATGAGGAACTCGGAGATGATATTATGTTTATGATTATATTATGACTTAACTGGCTCTTTCATGACTTCTCCTCATTATACCAACTCCTCTGCCTCCAGGTGTCTGCCCTGTGGCCCACCATGTTTGGCCTCCTGCTTGAGCGCAAAAACCTGACCTCTGAGGTTCCCCTGAGTCCCCCAGGGTAGGGCTGCTCGATGAAAACAAAATAAATTATGATTAGGTTATTTTGACTGATATTGAAATTATGATTATTTAAAACAGTTACCTATTAACTTAGCAACTTAGTTTCATGTATTTAACACTTCAGCTTTTTAGCTGAGAATTTGTTAGACTGTGACAATTTCATGATTCCTTCAATTTCCCCGCATATGTTGTTGTGTAAGTGTAAATTAAAACAACCCAGAATAAATGTCTTACTTTGCAAAATCTTGCGTGACAAAATAATTGTGATGTGATTTGTTCTGTTGGCAGAGAGCCTCTGCCCACCCTCTTCAGCATGCTGCACCCTCTGGATGAGATAGCACCTCTGGTGTGCAGATCCACAGGTATGAGGACATTAATGCTCTTACACACACACACACACACACACACACACACACACACACACACACACACACACACACACACACACAGACCATGACAAATGCCAGCCAATCAGCTAGTTTCTGAGGAGTGAAAAAGGGAGCTTTGATTAGCTGTTTAACTTAAATATCATCCACCTTTCTTAAAACTGAAGCTTAATGGTGGACTGCACTTTTAAAGGAGAACTATGGTGTAAAATGAAAATAGTCATGTTAAAACATCATACCGAGTTGGTATGTTTGCTGAATAGCAAAATTGCGCTAGCCTGTTGCATTTAAAACTTCACTACTTTTTTACCGTTTTGGTCCAGAAGGCTAACAATGCTAGTGCTAAGGGCATAGACAAAGCATGAAGCATAAACCATTAAAAACAGCTAAAAGAAACACCACACTCCATCTGTGGGGTAGAAATATTTCTAGGCTCAGGCTTGTAGCAGCCAGCATTAACTCTGCCTGTAAGGTGTGTGTGTGTATTGAATAGGATAGTATTTTAAGGGCTGCTTGCCCAGTCTTTGACAAATGATCTTGAGAAGCTGAGGGCTTGCTCTCCCTGTGTTTGCAGGCATGTTGGACATCCCCCGCGTCCAGTACGTGTCAGACAGCACCATCAGGGTGGCGTTCACCTCCTGCAGTCCCTCCATCATCATGACCTACGACACGCTGCAGTGCATTCACACCGTCTGGCTGCTGCGCAAAGTCACGGCCGAAGTAAGCCGCCTCTCTGTGGCACTTGCCTATCTGTTATCTCCTCTGCTCTTTAGATATGTACAGTACTGTGCAAAAGTCTTAGGCAGGTGTGAAAAAATGCTGTCAACTAGGAATGCCTTCAGATATTGGAAGTGTTAGTCATTTATGTTCATCAATTTACAAAATGCAGTGACTGAACAAAAGAGAAACCTAAATCAAATCAATATTTGGTGTGACCACCCTTTGCCTTTAAAAGAGCATCAATTCTTCTAGGTCTATTGCATAGAGTTTTTGAAGGAACTTGGCTGGTAGCTTGCGCCAAACATCTTAAAGAACTACCACAGATCTTCTGTGGATGTATGCTTCCTGACATATACAACCAATTTGGTGTAATTGGTTGATCACACACTTGACTATAATCCTGCAAAATCCCTTACATTGTGTGTACCCCTGTGTGTGTACACTTTGTGTGCACCTGCCTAACACTTGTCATACATAACAACTTCAAACCCATCTTATGCCTTAAGTCCTTTCAGCCTTATGGGTGTTTTAACATGTGGATGGCTAAAAGTAAAACACTACTGTCCAAAGATTTAGGCAGGTGCCTTCAAACCAGCATCAGTTCACACACAGGGGTACACACAAAGTCAGGGATTTTACAGGATTATAGTCAGGTGTATGATCAACCAATTACACCAAATTGGTTGTATATGTCAGGAAGCATACATCCAAAAACTCCATGCAATAGACCTAGAAGAATTGATGCTCTTTTAAAGGCAAAGGGTGGTCACACCAAATAATGATTTGATTTACGTGTCTCTTTTGTTCAGTCACTGCATTTTGTAAATTGATGAACATAAATGACTAACACTTCCATTTCTGAAGGCATTCCTAGTTGACAGCATTTTTTCACACCTGCCTAAGACTTTTGCACAGTACTATATGTCTGTCATTTTTCTCTCTAACTTTTCTCTCTGTGTTGTCTTTGTCACATTCTGTCTTTTTCATGGTGCTCTCTCTCTCTCTCTCTCTTTCTCTCTGTCACTTTCCCGCTCTCTGTCCTTCCCGCCCTCTATCTCTCCATTTTGTCTCTCTCTCATCTCTCCCTTTCCTTCTCTCTCGGTCTAATCTCTCTCTTTCAGTCTTTCAGTCTCTCTCTGTGTCTCTCTATCCTGTTTATCCACCCATCCATCTTGCCGTCATTAATTGATGGCTACAAACACACAACACATGCCCACAGGTTGTACCGCTAATCTGGACTCTGTGGCCGAATCAGATTTTTTCCCCATTCACTGTGTAGGGTGAGAGTTATATTGATTTGTTTCCTGCTGTATAAAGTGCAAGGGACAAGGTAGGGACAAATACACTGTAACTCACACCCAATATAGTGCAATATTTAGTAAACATTTCAGACATGGCCTGTGTCTGTCATGACTGTCTGCCTGACCTCTGACCTCTGCACTTTGACCCTGTGCGTGGTGCAGGAGCAGTCAGTGCTGCTAAAATGCTCGGAGCCGGGCCCAGGGACGGGCGCCGCCAGCTTCCTGGGCTCACGCCTGCGCAACGTCTCCTGGATGGACTCGCCCGCCTCGCCGCTCCCCTGCCACACGCTGCACAACCAGAGCCGCCTGGGGGCCTCGCCCAGCCTGCACTCGCGCGCCCACTCCCACTCCCCGGGCATCTCCAACATGGCTGCCCTCAGGTAGGCCCATCTGAATAGGCGTGTCTTTTACGCCCCTCGTTGGGTGACTCGTTATACCCATTTAATTTGACCAATTAACTTTTTATGATGTGACAGATGGCATGATCGCTTAATTTGATTTGATTGGATCGATCTGAATGGGCACTATTCTGTGTATTATTTAATTTTACCTGCTTTGGCCATGAAATAGCCATAGTTGCTCAAAATGGCAATAAACTAAACAAACAAGCATTGTCTCTCTGCCTGTTCTCTGTTTGTAGCCGTTCCCATAACCCAGGCATAGCGGCGCCGTCGTTCTGCAGCGCGCAGCGCTTCAACGTGTCCGTGCACACGCCGTCCCCCCGCGGCCACAGCCTGCTGACCTCGCCCAACAGCACCATAAACGAGTCGGCTCTGCCGCCCGAGAACGAGCTCATCATCCCCGACCTGTGCATCGAGCAGCTCTGGTCCGAGAATTCCTCCTCATCACACAGGTCTGTGTCGCTTGCACGCACACACACAGACACACACACACTTTATGTACTTTATGTAAAAATATCATTTTCACAGAAGCTTACAGTCACTACTCAACTGGAAAACTGTCAGTTTGATGTTAAAGGAGTACTTCCACGAGAAACCTGCCATTCTCCCTGCTCCATCTCCTCCACCAAACTAGAACAGCCTGAAACAGAAGCACTAAAGCATTTTTTTCACCAAAACCAGCTCACAGGGCATTCATTCATACTAGAGACCACTGCAAAATTAATGAAAACATGATGGAAGTACACCTTTAACTACTGTAAAGCTGCAAATAGTAGCCCAGCCCAGATCCCATGTCTATTTGAAACAGATGTCTATTTGGGACTCGGCTATTATTTGCAGCTTTACGGTATGTTGATTTGACTTTGATTTTCTCCAAAAGGCACATGAGCTGCCAGGCCTCCAAAGTGTTCATCACTTCAGACCTGTGTGAGAACAGATACCTGTGTTTCCTCGTGGAGTCGCATCAGGAGCTCAGGTGAGCCAGTTTTTTCTGCAGTTCCTGTGGCCATTTTCACCTGAGTGACATGATGATGATGATGATGATAATAATAATGCAGTGTTTTTCTAAACACCCAAACCCTAAGGAGTACTAGCAGTTTTATTACATTTTTTTCCCTTTTCCCTCTTTTTCTTCCCCCTCCTGTGATGCCCCCTCTGCCCGAAGGTCATTTGACCAGTTATCTTTCATATGGTGTGAAGAATGCCATGATGGTTTGATTTGATTCTTTGATGCACGCAGCCGTGCTCACTCGGACATTTGTCCTCTCCGATGCCTTGCTTTCCTGTAGATGTGTGAAGTTCCTGGAGAGTAACCACCCGTCCCAGCTGCTCTTCGCATCGCTCTCCACCATTCCAGCCAAGGACGCCGCACCCTTAGAGGTAAAGACGAGCATGAATACATTTCCATGAGAAATTTCCAAATCTGTCAATAGTGTCCCCTGCCACTGTGTATAGCTATGTGGTGATGGTGGTAATAACAATAAGAAAAAAACAACAGTAATAATACTAATTATTATTATTATTCAATTTCATTATTAAAAGTGATTTCATGAAGTGAGCTAGTTGGAAAAATGCGAGATGAGTACCCCTCACACCCTTAAGTGTACTTAGTCATGCAGACTCTGCTGTGGCAGCTCCTGATTAGTGTTCCAGTAGCAGTGGCGCAGTCCTGCTAGCGGTGCCTACCTGCCTGCCTGCCTGCCCGCGGTGAACAGGCGGAGGGATGACTCATCTCTACGCATCTCTGTGCCTTTGCTTCATCCCTCTGTCGCACATGGCCTCACTGCCAGATGCATGCGGCTTGGAGTGCTGCGCTGTGGGTTATGGCTGGGGATTTCCTCCAATTTAATTAGATAAGATGTAAAAAAAGAACGGTTTCAATTGGACAGTTAATAACTGAAAATAAACTTTTTAGTTGTTTTTTTGCTTTTAATTTTTTTATGTGCTGATATGGCAGCAGCACAGGAGTACACCATGATACGTCGTAGGGCTGGGTGATTCATCGATGGTGATAAAACTGAGGTCAATCACGGTGATCAGCCTTGGCCATATTTAATCGGACATGACTTGAAGTTATTCCCTCAAGCTAATGTCATTGTTGGCAAAAAAGTTATACAGTGTATATGTTGGTAGTTTGTGCCTTCAGAGACAGGTTTTAATCAACATGCTCTCAAACTGGCTGTGTCAGCGGAATAATTGTGGTAAAAATTGATATCGGACAATACTTTTTTTTTTTTGCCACAGTGCGCAGTCGTAATATAATGTGATATTGTTGTTTTGAGCACTGCTCTAGTTTGTGTCATGTGAAACAGTGCATTTTGTGATTTCTAAGCAAAACGGCGGTAGTAAAAGGGATTTCCGAGGGATTATAATAATGTAACAGACAGGTTTTGTAGTCGTGTATTATAATATTTATATAATTTTGAGTCTGTGGGTGTGTTCTCTCTAGCTACCTCCCCATCACTGGTTGTCTAGGTAATGAGCTTGTGTCCTCTCCTCAGGACCGAGGCTGCATGCTTGTGCTGGAGGTCAACGGCAGCGTAGTCTTGTACACAGGAGTAACAAGGGTAAGCAGCTCCAGCATGTCATATCTGTGTGTGTGTGTGTGTGTGTGTGTGTGTGTGTGTGTGTGTGTGTGTAGAGATGGACCAGACTAAAGACTGCATGTTGTAGCTTGTTGGAGATGTTGGAGGTTACATGTAACTAATCTGTCTGTGTGTGTGTGTGTGTGTGTGTGTGTGTGTGTGTGTGTGTGTGTGTGTAGAGATGGACCAGACTAAAGACTGCATGTTGTAGCTTGTTGGAGATGTTGGAGGTTACATGTAACTAATCTGTCTGTGTGTGTGTGTGTGTGTGTGTGTGTGTGTGTAGAGATGGACCAGACTAAAGACTGCATGTTGTAGCTTGTTGGAGATGTTGGAGGTTACATGTAACTAATCTGTGTGTGTGTGTGTGTGTGTGTGTGTGTGTGTGTGTGTTGGGGTGTTTTCTGAGAACATTGAATACCAGCCCATTAGTGGACGCTCTTGCAGTAGGTGGCTATAGTACAAACTTGGTGGTACTCATTTATCGTAGCCTTGGACATGTTCATAGACTCTGAGGGCTGCAAATAGCTGGACTAAAGAAGAACTCAAAGCAGTTAGCAAAGTACTGCTCTATTTTCAGCAATTACATTATTATAGTTTACATATATGGAGAAGGCAATTTCACCTGTATCCATAATACACTTAACATTCATATATGTGCCTGTGTGTGCCAGCAGAGTATTTATACTGTGACACAAGGTGGTCTTTGTGAAGATTTGGGTGCTATGTCTCTTTTGAATAAGTATTGGTCCTCCCAAATAAAGTAATGAAATGTTCTTACGTTGTTTGTGCAGGTCAGCAAAGTGTTTGTGCCGGGCCTGCCGTCCCCGTCACTGAATGTGATTGGCTGCCTGCCCCAGCGCTGCAGCTCCGTCACCAGCGTCAGCACCCCAGCCAAGGCCACCCTCAAGCACCTGGCCACCATGGAGGAGGTGTGTGTGTGTGTGGGTGTGTGGGTGGGTGGGTGTGTGTGTGTCAGGGCACCCTCAAGCACCCGGCCACCATGGAGGAGGTGTGTGTGTGTGTGGGTGTGTGTGTGTGTGTGTCTCACGGCCATTCTCAAGCACCTGGCCAAGATGGAGGCGGTGCTGCACACTTACGCACTCACTCACTAGCCGTTTTCACACTGCACGACACGGGGTGGCGACACGGTACAACACGCTAATTTACCCCGGAACGGCAGTGTGCATGTGCGGCGTGTTTTTGAACCCTCTTCTGAAAAGGTGGGTTGAGAAGGCGTAGCCCAGTGGCACTGTAACATTACGCCATGCATATTGCTGGGCGTGTACAATGACGTGAATGACCAGTGCATCGTAGTAAATACACCTGTCTGCAAAGTTTTCATTCAGTTTTTTAAAACAACCATGGTGAGACACACAGAGTTGTTGCTGGCTCTTTGCACAACCATTCAAGGGCAAATGACATGGTACTGTACTGCACCTAGATGCTTACATGGGATTGCAAATATTTGCAAAGAATACATTTGATGCCGATTTACTGTAGCTGTTTGTACACGGCACCATCAGGTGAACTATAGCGCTATCATTAAATAATTTACTCTATCCACACATTTTCGCCCACGTCGAAAAAGCCCACAACACTTAGGGTGAAGATGCACTGGGCGATAGTGGTCTTTGTGGGGATATTTGCAGTCACATATTTCAGGATATTCACAATATATGGAGATATATTGATGGATGCGCTCTGGACATATGTTTCCTTAAAAAAACAGTAGCGCTATCATCAAACATCACTCTACAGTTTTCAAACATTTTACTCTCCTGGTTAAAAGGCACACAACACAATGATTTGTCTCTCAAAATATGCTGTTTATTTAGCATAAAATGTTCGGCATAGCATTTACCCTACCGTTTCCATTGTCATGTCATTGTTTTGTGTTTCTAAAAAAATGTTTCCCGCGACCACGGAGTTTAAAATGACGCTCAACTACCGGGGTAACAGGAAGTGAACTCGCATTTTTTTTAATTCAAAATCATGCACTTCCAAACAACACCGAAATGGGGGATATTATTCCTTGCACATTTAGGCTACATGATAAAGCTGTTGACCAACAAATATGTACAGCATCTAAATTAAAAACAAATTACGAACTCACGTTGGGTGAGTTATATATGATTTGGGCCAAATAAACAGCATGATTCGAAAGACAGTTAGCAGTTTGCCTCTGAACTCCTTGTTGATGTTTTTGTAGTTCTGCTCAGCTGTTTCTCCTATTTTAAAAGTCCCGACAGTGGGTGGTGGCAGTTGTGAAACGTCACCATACCACACCCTGCGCCCCGTCTCGCCTCGGCTCGTGTTAACGCTCGACCCATGTCGCAAAAAAGTGTAGGATCCGAGGTGGGTCGAATTGGCGTGTTGTTTGGACACGCCACCCCATGTTGGCACTGGGAACGCAACAGACGACCCACTAATTTCGGCTGAAATTACCGGTAAACTGGGCAGTGTGAAAGCGCCTACTCACTCACAGCGGGGGATGGGGGAACACTGTGTGTGTGTGTGTGTGTCAGGAATGGAACTTGGCACCATCCACCAGACAAATGCTTGTGAAATATGAAGGTGGTTGAGATAAAAATGTGTAAAGTTAATTTCCATCCCTGGTGTGTGTGTGTGTGTGTGACTTCATCTCTAAAAAAGTGTGGGGGAGAATGTGTAGGATGAGCAGGTCTGAAACTATTAGTGCTTTCTCAGACTTGTGAAAAATGTAAAACACATTAATGTGGAAATTGGTTAAGCTGTGAACAACGGAGGCTTTTTAAAAACGACTAAGTCAGGTAGTTTGGGACAGCCTTGTCAAAGTGGTCTTTAGAAGGCTCATTTTTCCACTGCTGAATCAGACAAGTGGCAGTGGTCCAGACTAGGCAATCTACAGTCAGTAACTGCAGAATGGTGGATCAATAATTACATTAGCCGTAGCTATTACTTATGAATTAAATGAACATGTCTTTGCCAATGGATTGATCAAAAGGGATGCAAAAACCACAGAATGTAATAAAGCAAATGCCGTAGTTGAAGTGAGTCATCGATCTACACATTTTTAAAAATATTAAATATACTCTTAATATGGCAAGATGAGATTGATGCTAAGTGTTGTTTTTAAATGATTATTTTACATGGACATCAAATGGAAATGTACGATTAACCTTTAATAGAAATGCCATATCCTTTACAGTGCAAAGGCATGCATGTTGGGTAATTTGTAGGCCACTGGCTTATGACTGTCTGTCCTGTGCTGGGAAATGAGATCAGTGTGTCAGTAAGGTTAAAGGATGTCTGACTTGTGCTGCCTTCCTCTGTCTGGGCGCAGCACATGGGCGTGATGCCCTCCCCAGTTTCAGATGGGCTAGGCTCGGCCAAGCACCACGAGGCGTCCTGGATGGAGGACTGCATCTTCCAGCAAGCCATGCCCCACATCCACACGCTGCGAGATGCCGTCAGCAGCAGAGTAACTCTGGTGAGCCGTGAGTGTGTGTGTTTGTGTGTATGAGAGAGAGAGAGAGAGAGAGATAAAGTGTGTGTCTGTCTGTGTGTGTCTGTACTTTTGAGAGAGAGAGAGGGAGAGAGAGAGAGAGAAATACTGTGTCTGTCTGTGTGTGCTTGTGTCTGCACCTTTGTTTGAAAGAGAGACAGAGCGAGCGTGTGTGTGTGTGAGAGAGAGAGAGAAATAGTGTGTCTGTCTGTGTGTGCCTGTGTGTGCACCTTTGTTTGAGTGAGAGACAGAGAGCGAGCATGTGTGTGTGTGTATGAGAGAGAGATAAAGAGTGTGTCTGTCTGTCTGTACCTTTGAGACAGAGAGAGAGAACGAGAGAGAAAGAGAGAATGAATGTGTGTTTGTGATGAGAAGCAATGTGAAGGCTCGCCCAGGTCACTGTGGGTAATTTCCCCTGTTGTGTGTTTTATTATTGTTAGTACTTGAAGGTTGACATTTGAAGGGGGGGGGGGGTGCAGGGCAATTTCCCATCAGAAAGCAGCATGGAGGATTGTCAGCCCGCTGACGAGGTTCAATAAGACTTATGGTCCCTGGGCTAAAGCGCCCACCTTAAGGCACACATTTGTCAACATCACTTAGACTGGTTTTCCAGCTGAGAGACCTTTCAATCACAAACTTGTCTAAGGGCAATTCCACGTTATGGTTGTGACAGGACATGAGGCAAAATATTACTTTTTTTGTACATTTTTTCATGTGAGTTTTATAGTCGAAAATAGCAAGTGCTAAAATTGTATACAGTCATTCACATAATACAAATACCATGGCATTTTATTAGTGCTGTGGATGTGACAAAAAGTCCACTTAAGGTGGAATTACCCCAAAGAAATGTTCCCACAACGACAAAGCTACCATACAAAGGTTTTCAAGACTACAGGTTCAATACCTTGTGACATCTTTTGACTTGAGTCCTTAATGCATCAGATCATCACATGGTTGTGAGTTTGTTCTGCCCCTAGGGTCTGCCACCATTGCTCCTCAGAGCTAAGGCTCTTAACCCGCCTAGTTGTAGATGGTTCGCTCTGAGTCACTTTAGATGTAAGCGTCAGCTACTAAATAGCATTTTAATGTAATGCAACACTGCTATTTTTATTTGTATTTATCTTTAATTGTTATAGAGGGACAATGTACATTAATAAACAATTTAAAATAAACTATAAATCCACCCAATTATAGCCCAAAGGCTCATTTCCATTGGCAGTCCCCCTGCCAGAAGGAGCAGAGCAGTGTGACCTGGAGGTGACTTGGTGCTGCTTTCCTTGTTTGTAAATGTTCGCGTGCACTGTTTTATCAGTCTCTAATCATCTCTCTTCTCTGCGTGTTCAGGAGCTGAGCAATGGCTCAATGCTGAGGATAACCATCCCTGAGATCGCTACTTCGGAGCTTGGTGAGTAGAAGTGAAAGTAGAGTTCTGCGTAAGATTGTAGTTACTGCCTGTGGCTTTTCTCATCCAGACCTGAGCTTGTTGTCAGTGGTCCTTGCATAGCGTTTTGAGGTAAGCGTTTCGAGCAACAGGTGGTTCTGGAGGAGCCTGGTGTTTCTGGATTAGATGGGTGCTTACTTGCACCATGTCCTAATTGCAAGCCGTGGGAGTGAAAGTTGGCGTCAAAATCAGTTCCATTACGTTATTTTCATTTGGAGTGTCCTACCTGAATGGGATGCAAAGTAGTGCTGTGCGATACAACGCAGCAGAGCATTTTGAAAGAATTTTGTCGCTTGCCCTGTTTCTGTTTTTCTTACTGCCGCTCTTCACGACCTTAATTTGTTTGTGTCAGGGGTTGACCTTTCATGTGGTCGATGTTAGAGGTCATCTCTGTGTGTGGGATTATCTGCGTGTCTGCACACTGTAAAACATGTGTTTCACAGTCATTGGATAAGAGCCCTGGGTGCTTGTAATTGTCTGGATAGCCATGCTAATGAGATAGAGACAGAGAGAGAGACAGAGACAGAGAGAGAGACACACACAGAGACAGAGAGAGAGACACACAGAGAGAGAGAGAGAGAGAGAGAGAGAGAGAGAGACTGAGAGAGAGACTGAGAGAGAGACTGAGAGAGAGACTGAGAGAGAGACTGAGAGAGAGACATACTATTATATGGGAGTGAAATTTGGGGCCCAAAATACAAAGAAAACTTTGATGTATGGGACAAAAGCCTGCCTGAGATATTTCATTTGGAATTCTGTAAAGGCATTTTAGGGGTAAACAGAAGTTCCCCAAACTTAGCTTGCAGGGCAGAGCTTGGAAGATACCCTCTTCTTATTAATATCCAAAAAAGAGCAGCGAAATTCTGGCACCACCTGCAGATAAGCAAACCTGAGAGGTACCATCACACTGCTGCCCAGCTAAGAAGTAGTCACCCTGAGGAGGACCCCCTAAATCATCTCATCCAAAAATATAATCTAAACACAACTGATCTAAGTATTGTGTCAAAATTAAAATATTTAGAAAAAAGCACTAAGGAACAATATGTGAATGATTGGAAGGAAAAAATTAAACTAATAAGCAAACTAAATTATTACAAAGTAATACGAAAAGATTATAATTTGGCACCATATTTAATTCAAATTAAAAACTATCATCAAAGAAAACTATTAACTAAGTACAGGTTAAGTGATCATAACCTTGCCATCGAAAAAGGGAGACATAGACAAACCTGGGTGTGTCGAGAGCATAGAATATGCAAACACTGTAATACCGGGGAGATAGAGGATGAAGGACATTTCCTTACAAAATGTACCAAATACCATAACATTAGAGAAACATACTACAGAAAAATAGAAGACATTTGCCCTGAATTCATTAATTTAGACAATGAGCAAAAAATACCGTTCCTCTTGGGAGAAATCGATACCCTTACAAAATTAGCTGCTGAATATGTAGAGTCCTGCCACATTTTAAGAGAAGAATGCTCCTGACTATCAACTAGTGATCCATGTACAGGTGCTGTTTTTTCTTTGTTTGTTTGTTTGTTTTTCCTTATCTTTTTTTTTTCTTTTCTCTCATATTATTATTATTACTAGTATTACTTTTCATGATATGACCTTCTTTTACTTGAGGAATTGTATTTTTTTTTTAAATTATTATTATTATTATACTATTATATTATTATTATATACTATTATACTATTGTACTAGTAAGTGGTATAAGGTTTCTTTTCATTTATTTCTTTACTATCCAGTATTAATTATTACTCTATTACACTATTCAGTATTATGTCTTACTATTACAATCAGTGCTTGATTACTGCTTTGGCAATATTGTATTTACATTCATGCCAATAAAGCTATTGAATTGAATTGAATTGAATTGAGAGACTGAGAGAGAGAGACTGAGAGAGAGAGAGAGAGACTGAGAGAGAGAGAGAGAGACTGAGAGAGAGAGAGAGAGAGAGAGAGAGAGACAGAGAGAGAGAGAGAGAGAGAGACTGAGAGAGAGAGAGAGAGACTGAGAGAGAGAGAGAGAGACTGAGAGAGAGAGAGAGAGACTGAGAGAGAGACTTCATGGTCTGTTATGTCGGCCCTTTGTCTCACATCTCCACCGCTCAGCCAATTAATGTTAGTCTGCCCACCACACCGGAGTCATTTAGTCTGAAAGCACAGACCAGCGGCAGTAATAAAATGACATTTCATCCAGCGATGCTCTGATCTTTCAAGGCTGGTGTACTAAAAACTAACTGACGAGAATTCATTAGAAACTTAATTATATGCAGCGTATAAATTGCATGTACAGCATCGTTGATTTAAATTCACTCACTTCAGTGGCGAAGGTAATTATTTCACTTTAATTTAATTTACAAAGGGAGGAAAATATAAGCACTAACAGACTAATCTCTGTCAGGAGTAACATGTACTTTATACACATATATAAACTGGAAGTCATTGGAGGGCTGTGCAACACACAACTAGTATGTGCTGTTGTGCACTTTGAGTTTATTGTATTTTCTCTATTTTATTAGTATTTGTGTTTGTGTACATTTTGTCAACAGTTTGTAGTTTTGTAAAATAAAGATTTGAATGGATATTTTAGGTCTCATTTGTAGTAGTTATTATGAATTGTTTACAATAGAATCATTTGTGGTGTCCTGCTGAGAAGGTAGTAGGTCTTGCATTTGACCATTTCCTAACCTGTGTGATTCCTCTAGTGAGGCGATGCCTCCAGGCCATCCGCTTCATTCTGCCCAAGGACATAGCCATGAAGGTGCTGGTCAAGTGGTACAACATCTACAACGCGCCGGGCGGTCCCAGCATGCACCTGGAGTGGAACCTGTTTGTCACCTGCTTCATGACACTAATGGGCTACAACACGGAACGGCTGACGTGGACCCGCAATGTGAGTGAACAACAATAACAACGTTATCACATCAGCAGCTGTTTAGAATGTGCTTTATGCGATAACAGGAAGAGGGGGGGGGGTGAGAATGAGCCGCCAACCATATTGCACCGTTATATTTCCATTCAAACGCTCAACAAAGGCAGCCTCTTCATTTACAAAAATAGCCCCAGCCTTATGTTTAGTGCTGCCTCTCTTCTCCTTTAAAGTACGTTTGTTGGTGGTTTAAATGGCCTCTCCTCTTCAGCCTTAAAGAGCAGCAGGGCCACTCTTGTCCAGGGTACTCCTGGTGTGTGAGGTGTACTTCTGCATGGCCCCTGCCCCTCACCCCTCCCTTTTTTTTTACCTCTCCACAGCTCCACTTTGAAGTGCCCCTCTCCCCAGTCATTGCGCCGAAGAAGGCAAGACCTGCAGACACAGGCTCTGACGAGGTAAGAGACTGCCCTCTGTTCTAGCAGCGCACAGATTGTGCTTAGTGAGGGTCGTGTGGGACTTGCATTGATGGCTCTAATCCTCGTTATTAAAAGAGCCTCCTTATTTTAGAAGCAGTTTGACAGAGCCCTCCAAGTAGATCTTTATGTGTGTGGGTTTTTTTTAAAATATTGATTCCAGTTGTTTTTGTTGTTGACTCCCCTGTATAGGAACAGGAACTATTCTGCAGACCTAAAGAGAGTTTTCAAGTTGTCTTTTTTTTTTGCTTGACCTCGTCTGGAATGGTAGCTTGGCCAGTAGTCAACACGTGAGTGTCAACAGGCTAGCTGATGGGGTCAAAAGGTCAAAGGGTATTGTAAAGCCCTTAGGGTATAGCTGATGGGGTATAGCTGAGTACAATTGCTCGGGTACAATTATGGATTATAATTAACAAACTTAGGTCAAGTGGCACGTTAACCCTGCCATCACATGTTTTCTCCAAGAGCCTCTGGGTATGACGTGTTGTCGTGAAGACCATAATGCTTCAGATTCATCAGATCTATACAAACCAAGATAGGGCTCCAGACAAACCAAAATACTAAGTACTACATAGGCTGCTATGTCTGTACACTGGGTCCCAAAAAACATGCGGCCCCATTCCTGAAATACTGAGGAGCCAACATTTCCGTCTGTTATGCAAAGCAAAAAAAAAAAAAAAACACAGTATCGGTGTTCTGTGTGGTCTACCCTGTGCTTCCTGTTACCTGTCTGTTGTGTTTTAGGACCCTTTTTTTTAAAGCAGATGACGGTCTTAACAACAACAAAAAAACTATCAGTTGGATTTTTGTGGCAAAGATAGCACTGTAGTATGAAAATCTAGAATATGGTTAAGTAGATTAGCCCACAGTAGTATACCTTATGGTGTGGTAAATGGAACTTTTGTATAATGCTGGTTTTTCAGACACCTTTGAAACAATTGGTGTCTAGATTTTATGGCTGCGTTTTATAAATCTATCTGAGGTAAGTCATCCAAGTTACCTACTCTCCTGGGTCTGTTGCCACAGACCAAGCTGACAGAAAGAAATGAAACATTTAGGCACATGGGCAGACATTTTAGTGGCCATCTGGATGGAGCCCTGAAACTGACTTTGGGTCCCAACCAATGATGGTGCTGGGCGTCCGAATCCAAAACCTCTTGTCAAGACACATTCTAGGATTGTAGCTGATGAATTTCACGTTCTGTTTATGTCCCTGTCATTTCCCAGGACTGGGACTACCTGTGCAGCTCCGACTACCACTGGCAGCTGTCCACGCAGCATGCGGCCGGGGTGCCAGGGCTGGGTGCCCTCGCCCACCTGGGCGCCAGGGAGGATCAGGTGTCGGTGCTGAGCGTGGACTCGTCGGCGCTGCTGTTCCAGCACATTCCCTCGCTATTCGCCGTGCTGCACCTGCTCTACGAGGACCTGAAGCTGGACGAGCTGCAGAGGAGCGGGGCCCGCGCCCTGGTGGGGCTCCTGCAGCAGATGGCCAGGTAGCACACACATCCATCACACAATGCACAAACCCCCTTACACATTACACACACAGCCACCACACACCACACATCGCCTTACACGTTACACACACATCCATCACACACCACACACCGCACATCACCTTACACATTACACACAGATTTATTCTTTAATGTTTTTTTTTTTCATTGGTTTTCTTAATAATGGTTCATTATCTGGCAGTTTCATAAATGAGGAGTGTAGATAAGAGAGTCAGTAGTAAGGGATTGGCACGCACCCCATCAAAACATGGTTCACTTATATTAGTTTTTTTCATTTTTGGTATTTATTTGCAGTAGAAATAAATAGTAAGTTTGATAAGAATTATAGATAAGAAAGTTAATAGTGAAGGATTCATCGCAAGGTTGCATTTCCAACAGCACTTTTTAACCATTAAAAAAAAAAAAAAAAAAAAAACCTTATCAATGAAATTCAAGTTGAAAATCAATGTGTTTTTGGTCCAGACCTAAAAAAATAGGCACTGATATGTGATGAGGACCAAATTAGTCAACCAGAAAAGCCTCATTAATTCACTCTTCCCCTGGACCCATTGATCAGAGTTTATTATACTCGGGGGGGGTGGGGGGGGGGTGGTGGCCATCACGTCGCAGGGCTGGTGATTCATGGGCAGGTTAGCGTTGATATTAGTATTAGTGTAAGTATCGATTAGCTGATGGAGCTTAGACAGAGGACCCCGGCGGGGTTGGGGGGGGGGGTTGGCGGTGGGGAGGGCGTGGGGATGTCGTGCTGGTTGCGTGGTGATGATCACGGTGACGCCGGTGCTAATTGTTTCCTTCTCCCTCTCATCAGAGACTTGCAGCTGGAGGAGTACATTGATCTGTACTGGCGCGATTACCCCTCATTCATCAAAACGTTCCGGGAGTCGTGCGTGATCGACCAGGGTAAGTGCCCGATCAATGGAGGCTCCCGTCACAACGGCCTCTCATTAGAAGGGCAAGTGGTCCCTAGCCTTTCTGTCTGTCTGTCTGTCTGTCTGTCTTTCTGTCTCTCTGTCTGTCTTTCTTTCTGTCTTTCTTTCTGTCTGTCTGTCTGTCTCTCTCTCTCTGTCTGTCTTTCTTTCTTTCTGTCTGTCTGTCTGTCTGTCTTTCTGTCTGTCTGTCTGTCTGTCTGTCTTTGTTTTCCATTTGACCGGTTTGCAATGTCTCGCAACCTCTTTTTATCTGTGTGTTTTTCCTCTTGCCACATACTGTTTCTTGTATGTATGTTTTTTTTTTTTGCTTTTCCTCGTCATCTCCTGTCATCACCATCATTCTGTCCCGCAAAATCACTCCCTGTGTGGATCCATCTTGATGTTGTGTGATAGACACAGAGATGATGAAGGCTGTATTTTTGCGTTTATGGTGAGATGTGTGTGTGTGTGTGTCTGTGTGTATGAGGGATATTATATAATTGATTGTCTGAACGGGGTGTCTGGCCTGCTGTCTGATGGCTTAATTGACAGTAACACCTCCACTCCACCTCCACCCCCACCCAACCCTCTCTCACTTTAGCCCAGCTACAGCAGATGAACAAGCCCTTGTTCCTGACGCCCGAGCCGCCCTCCGTGTTCAGCTGGCTCAGCGGCTGCCTGCGCGGGGAGGGCATGCCGCCTTTCCCCTACCTGCCCGGCATCTGCGAGCGGACTAAACTACTGGTGCTCGTAAGTGTCCACTAACACATGGTCTACATAATGTCATAATAATAATAAAATAACAATACATTTTATTTATACTGCTCATTTCATCACAGGATATCTTTAAATGTTAAAGCATTTAAAGAAAAGACTTTTTGTTTTAAACTAATGTTTTGTGTGCTAAAAGGCTTGTGCTAAATGGTGCTGCCTTTCATCAGAAATGGCTGCTTACAAAAGAGTTACATGTTCACCAATGTGTCGCCACTATGTCTAGCATCCGCCTCATGAGGTGAAAGAGCTGAAAAGCAGAATGACGGACAACTGAAGCACGCGGTGTCAGTGATGGTCACCGCTGTCCCACCCAGAGCAAATCCAAAATGGTCAACTGTTCACGATAGTCCATTATGCAGAGAATTAGCCATTGAAACTAACACACTTTGTAGTGAACAAATGCCGTTTTGCACAGAGCCCCACCACACCACACGCAATACCATGGAGAGAAATGTGCCATGTTTAGGCAGTAATGACTCCTCTTTGACGCTGTGTCCAGTAGGGGGCAGCGTTCCTAAGCGTCACTATTGAGGTCAGTAATTAACACACCTACGCACAGAGCAACTTGGTGCCCAGAGAGTGCCACCTAGGTTCCCAGCGAGTCCCAGAGGGTTTAGTGGGAGGTCACCGAATGCCTTATTAATACAGGCGGAGTATGGGTCACGTGGTGCGGTTGTGTGGCACTTGCATGCTCAAAGTCACGCTCAGTGGAAATGTCAACTAGTTATTTGCCGTTTTGCTCCCAGCTTAATTACACTGACATTTTTCGGCCTTTTTACTTTGTTTGTTCAGATGTCATGCAAACACATCCGCCCCTTTTCTCTCTTTCCATGTGTGTGCGTGTATGTGTCTGTGTTCTATTTGTCTGTCTGTCTGTCTGTCTGTGTGAGTGTGTGTGTGTGAGTGTGTGTGTGTGTGTGTGTATGTGTAGTGAGTAAGAGCTGCCTAACGTTAATTAAGCCATGGAGGTCTGAATCATGAGTGATGGTGGGAGGCTGATCGAGAAGTGCTGCTGAGTGGTGTGGGTGGGTGTATGTGTGTGTGTGTGTGTGTGTGTCAGAGAGAGAGACCGAGGAGGGGGAAGGGAATGGTTCCTCTCTCTGTCCTTCCATCACGCCAAGCACAGTGACGCACAACGGAGAGAGAGAGACACTAACAACATGTCATGCAATTATAGCCAGTATTTACCTCACCCTACCCCCAACACACACACACACACACACACACACACACACACACACACACACACACACACACACCATACACACACACACCTCTACCTCCTCTCTCACTCTACTGCTTACCTGATTACTGGACAGAGCAGTACTGGCCCTGCTTAACTTGTTTAAATCTCTCTCTCTCTCTCTCTCTGTCTCTCTGTCTCTCTCTCTCTCTCTCTCTCTCTCTCTCTCTCTCTCTCTCTCTCTCTCTCTCTCTCTCTCTCTCCCTCTCTGTGCTTCCTATGTCATCCAGATCACCCTCTACACCCCTTTACATTCCTGTTACAGTCCGGACCAATTGCAAAAGAAGCTGATGGTTATCTAGTCCTGCCAAAGATATCCTAAGAATGCTAAAATTGGCCTGGCCCAACATCCGTGGTTGGTCGCGAAAAACTGAAATGTGGGGATTTGGGCACTAGCCTGGAAGTCTGAATGTCTGTCTGTTATTTTGTAAAAGTGGACAGGTTTAGTCATTGCCACTAAAACCACAAGGGTGCTGTCCCACTGCAGATACTTAACTCCACTTCTCTCTCTCTCTCTCCTCCCCTCCACCTCTGCTCACTCTTTATCTCTCACTCTCTCCCTTTTTTTCTTTCTTTCACATCGTTTATTCCCGCCCGATCTGTGTCCTTCTCCCTTCTGTTTCTCCATTCATACTCACTCTCTCTTTCTACTTCTCTCCCCCTCTCCTGTGTAGAGCTACGCCCTTTACGTGGCTGGAGATGAGAATGCCGTGTCCAACAATGTCTCTAAATACCTGGCCAAGATCTCCCCGGGTGAGCTGTTGTGCGCGTTGGCCATTTTGTGTGTGTGTGTGCGTGTGTGCGTGTGTCTTAGAATAGCACACAATCAGGGCTCCGTCCCCAGCAGTCAAGACAAGCCTCCCACAGGCAGGAGGGGTGGGGGTGGAGGGGGAATGAGAATGAGGGACAGGATATGGTAAACACAATAATATGGAAATAGTAATTGAATGAATAAACACTGGCAAAAGGCATGTAATGTGATTTGCATTGTGCAAATGAACACTTTCTGCACTGAGAGGGAAACACAATTCAATTTACATTATAATGTACATGTAATGTTTTCAGCATAATATGATTTTGCTATTACATGGAGATAATGCACTATTTGTAGAAGTTTGTCCATTTACAATTTATCTGCGACCAGAGTTGCGAGTGGCCTGTGTTTATGCCTTGCTTCTCTTTTACAGGACAGAAGATGATCTATGACACAATTCCTGAAATCAGAAGGTACGAGTGCATTGCCAGGGCAAACAATGTCCATTTCTGTAGATCACAAGGTACTAACATACATGCCTGACTAACATACATGCCTGCAGGTAATTTAGAATTGAACCCATGCTCTCTAGTTGGAAAACCAATTTTAAACAAGTGAGGTTATTAAAGCAACACTAAGTAGTTTTTGTTATCAGTTGGCCTAGGTTGGAAGCGGAATTGTCTCTGATTCTGATACAGAGACGGCAAATTCAGAAGTGCCTCTCACCCTGTTACAAGTTGATGAACCACTAAAACGATTTTGGAAACAGTATTTTAAGGTTAAAAAAAACTACTTAGTTTTCCTTAAAGGAGAACTTCGGTGTAAAATGAAAATTGGCATGTTAAAACATCATACCGAGTTGGTATGTGTACGGAGGAGCAAAATTGATTTAGCCTGTTGCATTCAGAGTTTAACTATTTTTTATAGTTTGACCCAGAAGGCTAACAATGGAAGTGGTAGGTGCCCTTAGACGAAGCATGACGACTACTCTATTTTTAAACTATTAAAACAGCTGGAAGAAACTCCACATTCCATTGGTAGTACAACAAAGGCTCTGGCATTCAAAACGAACCACTGAGAATATTGTAAATGTACACAACGTTTATTTAAAAAGCTGTTCTTACATGCAGTCGTTTGCAGTTGTTTCTCGCTGCCGCCATGATGAAAGTCCAAACAAGTTGATTGTACTACCTCTCCTCCTATTCTTCCTGCTGGTTCGTGTTCGTCAATCGACCTGTGCAGACTTTCATCATGGCGGCGACGAGAAACTACACCAAGGTACTGCTTGTCAAAACTGTTTTATTAATAAATGTTGTGTACACTTACAAAGTTCTCAGTGCCTCGTTTTTAATGTCAGGGCCTTTGTTGTACTACCGATGGAGTGTGGAGTTTCTTCGAGCTGTTTTAATGGTTTAAAAATAGCGTAGCCGTCTTCTTCGTCTAAGGGCACCTACCACTTCCATTGTTAGCCTTCTGGGACAAACGATAAAAAATAGTTAAACTCTGAATGCAACAGGCTAAATCAATTTTGCTTCTCCGTACACATACCAACTCGGTATGATGTTTTAACATGCCAATTTTCATTTTACACCGAAGTTCTCCTTTAAAGAGAGTGTGTGCAGAGTGGAAGTGTACAAATGCGGTATTTTAATCCTTGTTTTTCGGTTGCTATGTTGAGGTCAAGAGTCGAGGCTGTGTTTAACTGTGGTGTTTCCCATACATAGACCATTCTGTGGCGCAGCACTACAGAATGAAAACCCAGCGCCACAAATTGATTCCGCCTCTTTTTTGTTTTTTTATTTACTGCAAAGACTTTTGTGAATTGGTGAACGGTTCAAAAGATAGCTGAAGAACACCGAAAGACAGACATTTATGGATAGATGGGTCCTGAGTCATGCACAGTCTCTGCTCCTATTGAATGAGCACTGCATTTTTAATAGTTAGCCAGTGAAAGACTGGTGTTCTTTCTATATCACAGCAAGATCTTGTGCCAGTGCTTCCTTGGGCGATTTACAAATTAACTTTTTAATTGGCACTTTTTATGTTGTCTTTTTTATTATTAGCCTTACTTTGTACTTTCTTTCTGAATGATAGCAGGGTTTTTTTGTGTCACAAATGTGTTATCACAAAGCTGCCATTCAGAGGACTTGTATCAGAAGATATTTAAGAATAAAGGTGGGGGAAGGAGGAGGAGATCACCAGTCAGTCTTCAGCGTGAGAACAAGCAGACGTGAAGCTTATCAGCCATCTATCAAACACACCCAGCGTATCGCTTGTGGCAAATTGTTCAAACCACACAGAGGAATCGCGTGGCATTTGTCACCCTGTACCCTCTGAGCTACACCTTAGTCAAATGTGACTCATCATCAACAACATCATCTCTTTTGTGTGTGAAACTTGGCAGGGAGAGCATGGTGAGGTTCGAGGCCCAGCAGGGAAACCTGGCTGAGAAACTGATGGAGTGGCTGTCATCGGCAGGTGAGGCACACCCGCTTCCTGTCTTGATACAAAAGATTGCAACGTCTCTCCTGCTGATGATTCAATTATAGCATTGATGTGCTTTTTAAATGTAATGAATGAATCTAGTTTTAAAGCCATTGACGCCACGATGCTGGGTTTCTCACAACACTTTCTTTGGCTCTACAGTAGGGAGCACCCCAAGCCAATAGTGATATGTAAATAATAACAGTGTGTAATTTCACGAAAAGTGGACTTTTGTCTCATCCATAATGCCAGTAAAAATGCCATGCCATTTGTAAAATGTGTATTTGAGCAAATTGAGCATTTGCTGTTTTTGGCGGTAGAACATACATGAATAAAGTTTTACAACTATGTAAATAATAATATATTTGTTCTGTCACATCCATACTGCTCTATAAGGCCAAGTGCAGTATCATCATGAACAATGAAACAGAGAAAATTGCCTTTAAAGTTGTCATAATGCCCAGTCAAACATGTTGTTGATATAATAGTGGTGATCCTTCTTTATACTTTATTAATGGGAAGAAGAAAGGGATTTAGTCACAAGTCAAAAAGGTGTTATAAAGTTAATTTTGACACAATATGTAGCTACAGCATTTTGGCTTGGTAGGGCAGCATAATGTGCAATTGTCTATATTCAGGGTTCCCACGGTCATGGAAATCCAGGAAAAGTCATGGAAATTAAAAATGTAATTTTCCAGGCCTGGAGATTTACTGAAAGTTTTGGAAAAGTCATGGAATTTTAGTTTCTCCCTAATGCAACTACAGCGTTCTGTTATTATTAGGCCTTTAGAGTCGACAGTAAATGCATTGGCAGTATTGTGAATGTTAAACATTTCAAGTCATGGAAAATTCACTTTAGGTCATGAAAAAGTCATGAAAAAGTTTACAAATTTTGTCAGTGAAAAAGAGTGGGAACCCTGTATGTTATAAAAGCTCACAAGTGATGATTTTTAAAGGGCTCACACTGAAGGATCTGGAGTCAGTGCCCTTTGGAGCGGCCCTACCAATCAGAGACGCCATCTACCAGTGCCAGGAGCACCCCTGCTCTGAGTGGTCCGAAGACGTCTGCGCGTTGATTGGGCGGCAGGACCTGATCAAACAGGCGCACAAAGTGCCCCTTGTCAAGGGCAAATCGGTCAGTGTGAGGAGTATGGATGTGTAAAGCCACCAAGAGGTTGTAGTGGTAGTTCATATGCACAACTCTTAACTTTAAATTAAATGTCTGTTTTAAAAAAATCATTTTTCCTTTGGTATCTTGGGGCCTACTTGAAATCGAGCCTCACAGAGTCATCTGTATGGCTCTCTTGACTTTCAAAAGCATTCTCCTGTCACAGCACAGTTGTTACACAGGAATTGACATCATATATTTCGAAAGCAAAGTTGTTATAAGGACCTGAGAAAGCTGTGAGGAAGCTCGCAAAAAGAAGTAATCTGTCTCATTCGACCTCTAGGTGGTGCTGCAATGAGTTAAAAATGTATGTTTGCATTGACCTGATGGTTTTGAAATAAAAAAAAAAAGTAAATCAATAAGCATGTTTTGTCCAGTAAGTCCAGTGCATATGGTACACATGATGGTACACATGACACATGGATTAAATCAAAAGGTTTTTATTGGCTGTATACTTCATTTATAATGCCACATACTTTTTTTTTTCAGTGCGTACCAAAATTGCTTCAGATGACATTCAAGTCCAAGCACATAAAAAGTTACCAAAATGGCGTTTTGGTTTGAAAAGCACTCGGCCCTCACAGCCAGTCCAAAATGGAAACAGGAAGTTTGTTTCAGCAGCTTTGGTCATTTGACTCTAAGCTTACCATAAGAGTTCACAGCCATGTGTTTGAAATGACGTCAAGTTTCCGTGACAACTTTGGCCTAATTATCTGTACTTGCCTCTTTTGTCTGTGTTTCTGTGTGTGTTTTGTTTACAGTCTTTTTATGACCTCTTTGCCTCTGGGTATTATACGTGTCAGCTTGTGTTTTACTATGTGTGGATAGATAGATAGATTAATAGAGGGATAGATAGATAGAGGGATAGATAGATAGATAGAGGGATAGATAGATAGAGGGATAGATAGATCGAGGGATAGAGAGAGACTTACATTCTTACTTTCTTTTTCTTTCTTATTGTCTTTATTGATCCCAAGGCAAATTTCAATTTTGTTATTTCATATATAATTACATCATTATTAAGGTATGTGTGTGTGTGTGTGTGAGAGCAGACGGTGGACCTGGCTGGCCTGATGGCGGAGGCCCCCGCGCCCAGCGAGGCGGAGGAGGAGGAGGACGGCATGGCGGACCTGGACCCCGAGGTGACGGCACTGATCTGGAGTCAGGACCTGCGCGTGCAGGAGGTGCGGCGGCTGCTGCAGAGCTCGCGGCCCGTCCGCGTCAACGTGCCCCAGCTGCCCGAGGTCAGCGACCACGAGTACATCGAAGAGAAGGAGAACAAGTTAGTCTGCATGCGTACATACACACACGCACACACAGATACATACACACACAGACACACACACACACAGATACATACACACACACATACATACACACACACACAGATACATACACACACACACAGATACATACACACACACACAGATACACACACACACACAGATACATACACACACACACAGATACATACAGAAACTTACAGATACATACACACACACAGATACATACACACACAGACACACACACACACAGATACATACACACACACAGATACATACACACACAGACACACACACACACAGATACATACACACACACATACATACACACACACACAGATACATACACACACACACAGATACATACACACACACACAGATACACACACACACACAGATACATACACACACACACAGATACATACAGAAACTTACAGATACATACACACACACAGATACATACACACACAGACACACACACACACAGATACATACACACACACATACATACACACACACACAGATACATACACACACACATACATACACACACACACATACATACACACACACACATACATACACACACACACAGATACATACACACACACACAGATACATACACACACACACAGATACATACACACACACACAGATACATACACACACAGACACACACACACACAGATACATACACACACACATACATACACACACACACAGATACATACACACACACACAGATACATACACACACACATACATACACACACACACATACATACACACACACACAGATACATACACACACACACAGATACATACACACACACACAGATACATACACACACACGCACACACAGACATATACACACACACACAGATACACACACACACACACAGATACATACACACACACACAGATACATACACACACACAGATACATACACACACAGACACACACACACACAGATACATGCGCACGCACGCATGAACACACATTCACTAGCTCGTTCACCCAAACACATATAGACACACAGGCTCTCATACACAGCTACTCACACACGTGCGCGCACACACTCACAAGGACTAAGACAAAGCAGAAGTCTACGCACCATGCACAGTCAGGCATGACTGCATGCATTCTTACATGCATTCACTCACGTATGCCTGCACTTTGCTGTAGTGGTGGCGTAGTCACCACACAAGTGTATTCACCGCAAATTTCAGTAGTACAGGCAGGGAAAGCACATAGCCGAGAAAGTAAAAGTGCTACTAGGGTGAGCTGAGGCATGTACACAGTCAGATGCCATTTTATTCAGACAGTTCAGATTCAGACAGTTGACACATTCCTTCCGCTGAGCGGCAGACCTCAGTGATGAGTCAGTCCATATCTGCACTTGACCCAGATGACCCACTCAACATTGGGATTCCTTGCGCACGCAATGCTGTCATACATTAACAGATCTGATAGATTATTAGTAATACAAATGTAATTTTTTTTTTTTTTTTTGCACAGTGAGTAAATGTTAATGCGTGAAAGAATTCTCCCTGAATAATTCTTCCGCCTTCCTCATTTACTTTTTCAATCCTGATCAATGTTAGCCTGTCTGTCGCACCAAGCTCGTAGACAGAGTTTGGTCTGGCAAAGATCCCATAGACAGGAAGTTCTCAGAGGTGGGCATCTATCAAATGCCTCTGTATACTACTGGGTAGAGCTACAACCAATCAGACAACTGATTCCGATGATATATGCGTAAGCTCGTTTTTCATTGGTTCCCTATTTCAGGGGCAAAGGAACAGCCGGAAATAGGCCAGTTGGCCAGACTGACTTAAACGTGAAATTCTGTGCAGTGTCACAGGCAGTATAGGTGGGGCCAGGCTAGACCAATGTATTTTAAAGTTTTTAAAGGTGTATTTCCACGAGAAACCGTTTAGTACTTGCTCTTTTGAAATATGATGGGTCACCCCGAGTTGCATATGCATGCTGCATATCAAAATGTTTTTCTACCCCCATTTTCTATATCAGTCAAAAGAAGACAATAGGCGGAAAAATGACCCAATGTGAAAAGGGCCTGCAGCGTGACGTAGACGTGCAAATGCATATAAGAGAAACTGACCGAATGGGCTTTAAATTATGTTAGCCTGTGACTGACTCGCATAAAATTAGCAGGCTAGTTGAATGACTGAACTGCATTTAGCCAGGCACTTGCACTGTTTTGTCATGCAAATATTACCGTTCTGAAACGTTCATTGACAAACGGTCAGGAAACGACTGTGCTTGTGCCATTTCTCCTTCCTCTTCGGATTCAGGATCAAACACATAAGGCTGTATCTCCGAAAACATTCTGTGTGCAGTTTTAGCGCTGTCAAGTTGACTTTTCCCCTTTACCTTACTCTGCTATTAAGTTGACTGTTGGGCAAAGGAAGCTGCAGGGAGCGTGTCACGCCTCTGGTGAAATCGTGTCGTTCTCCCGGCCCCACCCTCTCCACCAAACTAAAACAGCCTGAAACAAAAGCACTAGAACATTTTTTTTCATCAAAACCAGCGCACAGGGCAATTATTAAGAGAACACCGCAAAATGAATGAAAACACGATGGAAGTACACCTTTAATCAATAAATGCATTTGATGACGATTTGTTTTACTTGCTTACAGACAGTGCAGTGACTGTGTCCTATGTGCTCAAACAACAGTCAAAGATAAAGTTGTAATAGATAAAGCTGTCTGTTCTCTCTTGTCTCTCCCAGGCTTCTGCTGCTGTGCCAGCGCACCATGGCACTGCCAGTTGGCCGAGGGCTCTTCACACTCTTCTCCTACCGCCCGGTGCCCACCGAGCCCCTGCCCGTGCCCAAGCTCAACCTCACCGGTACGTTTACTTCCTGTGGCCGCGACACTCGCTGGCTTTCCGTTCAGCTCATTTGCATCAGCGTCCCTGTGTTGACGGAAACACGGCTAAACAAAACGCGCATACGTGGCCACACTTGAGTAAACACTGGGAGAGTTTATGTGAGTGGCAAACATCTCCTGCTCGGATCTCTTATACGGATAGCAAAGATTTGCCTTGCAAACATCAGATGGGGAAGTGCAGTGGTGGTGCTGCCAAAGGCGTCTATACCATAAATCGAGGGACCCCTGCTTCAAGTCCATCCCGTGCAGAGGTGTCAGAGAGTAGAATAAAGTAGGATCAGAAAGTGAAAACCCTGCCACGTTTTCCTTCTCACACAAGTGACATCACTGAGTAGCTGATCTACCTGTCTTGATTGCTCATTACGGTCAGCTGATTCAGAGCTGGTTGGATCAAATTTGAGGCAGGATTTCTACTTTCTGAACCTACTTTCTTTTACTTTTTGACACCTCTGATCCTGTGGTCGTTTCCTAATCCTTCCCCATTCCTCAACCAATGATTTGCTCTCCTGTCACTACTGTCCTGTCCGATTAAAGTCAAAACAACCAGAAAAAAACGTTATAAGTAAGTAAATGTATATATCAGATGGAACCCCTGCTTACTGTTTGTGCTCATGTGCCTTTATTCATGTGCTGCCCCTGTCGCTCATAGCCATTCTTTGGCAGGATGCTTTTGTGCCACGTTAAGTAGTGTGGTGATGAAGAGTAGGGGCCTTTGCTTCAGTGCCTTGTTGGTGAGTTTTCTGCTGACAGAGAAAAATTGTTATGTACTACCTCGAGACCCAAGGCGTGTGTGGTTGTGTTTTGCCGTTCACAACATATCCACAAGCTTCCCCTGTGCAGAGCCTCACAAGCGCCCACATGAAAGCACCTTTGGAGCCGGCCGCGCATTCCGCATGCGAAGGGCCCCAGCCTGTAATTACTGCGGTGGTGGAGGGGAGGACGTTATTTCTGTCCAGAGCAGGACAAACGCGTGGACTGTTTTCAGTTTACGGCTCAGACAAAACAGAGCTTTCATGAGCCCTGGCTGTGTCCACGCTAGAGCTCTGGTCGCCACATGATCGAACATGAGGCCCTCACCACGTAACAAAGACGAACGCAGGATGAGAAAGCAAAAGAGGCACACAAAACGGGACCATTGCACGACTTTCTTCTCCAAGACCTCGAGGCAGTCGAGGAGTTGAACTCGCTTTACAAACTTGGATACTTTGTACTTTGAAGAAGTACTTCACCTTGAGGGTTCTCTTGTTAATGTCTTGTTAATATTTGTCTGTAGTCATTAGCTTGAGTGTATAAACTGCAGAACCATGAAGGACACTTAATGGTACAGGCAACAAGGGTCGCTTGACAAAAAAAAAAAAAAAAAAGTTGTAAACCAATGAGGCGACAGAAAAATTTTCTAAAATTGAACACCTCTTCATACCTATTCAAAGAACAAGCTTGTCGTTTGTGGTTAAAACAATACTACAGAGCACAGAACAGTGCTATACAGTCGAGTACACGACAAAGTTTGCACCTTTTCAATGTTTTTTAAGTATGCAACAGTCACTGCAGCACCATAGACATAAACTGACTCTTGCTTCATATTCTGTTGAGCGATGTTTGCCTGGACTATAAATTAGCCCTTAGTTAGCGCACTTTGGCTAGCTGTGCCACATCTAGCCTGGTAAACCCGCCCCTGCGTATGTGACGACCAGGCGTTAGTGATTGGGTAAAGGCAGAGCCACTTGTTTTAAACTTCAGCACAGTCCACCCCTCCAGGAAGAAATCTGTACAAAATGAAATGAAGTACGGGGGGGTGGTTTACCAGGCTATTGAGCTGGTATATTATGTTATGTAATCATCTGCGTTCGTTTGTTTGTTAGCAACAAAGCTGGATGGATTTTGGATATTGGATTTTGATGAAATTTTCAGGGTAGGTCAAAAATGGGCTAACTACATTTTGGTGGTGATCTGAGCTAGCCTGGTGGAGGTCCGCGCTCTCTGAGTGCTTTTCTAGTTAAATAGTAATTTAATAATAATACGAATAACATGGGGCAGTGGTAGCCTGGTGGTTAAGGTAACGGACCTGTGAACGGAGGGTCGCAGGTTCAAATCCACGACCTGCCAAAAGTGCCACGGAGGGACCCTGAGCATATGAAATGAAGTACGAGGGGCTGGTTTACCAGGCTAACATCTCACACCTTTGTGCTCTGTTTGGACCCCCCCCCATTCCTCAGGCCGAGCCCCACCTCGCAACACCATGGTGGACCTGAGCAGCGGCAACATCGACGTGCCCCCCAACATGACCAGCTGGGCCAGCTTCCACAACGGGGTGGCGGCCGGCCTGAAGATCGCCCCGGCCTCACAGGTGGAGTCGGCCTGGATCGCCTACAACAAGCCCAAGAGCGCCGAGCTGGCCAACGAGTACGCCGGCTTCCTCATGGCTCTGGGGCTCAACGGACACCTCACCAAGCTGGCCACGCTCAACATCCACGACTACCTCACCAAGGTTGGTTTTACACACACACTACCTCACCAAAGTTGGTTTTACACACACACACACACACACACACACACACACACACACACATATATACACATACATATACACACACACACCTGGCCACACTCAACATCCACGACTACCTCACCAAGGTTGGTTTTACACACACACACACACACACACACACACACACACACACACACACACACACACATATATACACATACATATACACACACACACCTGGCCACACTCAACATCCACGACTACCTCACCAAGGTTGGTTTTACACACACACGCACGCACACACACACGCACACACACACACACCTGGCCACGCTCAACATCCACGACTACCTCACCAAGGTTAGTTTACACACACACACACACACACACACACACACACCTGGCCACGCTCAACATCCACGACTACCTCACCAAGGTTAGTTTACACACACACACACACACACACACACACACACACCTGGCCACACTCAACATCCACGACTACTTCACCAAGGTTGGTTTTACACACACACACACACACACACACACACACACACACACACACACACACACACACAAACACACACACACAAACACCTGGCCACACTCAACTACCTTTCCAATTTTGGTTATGCACAAAGGAACACACACATATATACATACACATTGCTACATTCAGCATCCACAGCTAGCTCATCAAGGTTAGTTACAATCAAACACATACACATTCACACATGGATACTGCCAGCATTCATGACTCCACCAAGGTTAGTTATTAACACACACACACACACACACACACACACACCCTAAAGGAGAGAAAAGGGCCGGATGCCTCTTGGATGACATCTGACTAAAAAGGGCAAGAAATGTCAGTGTGATTAAGCTGGCCACAGATGCACACATATTTGGCTATATCCATGACTGCATTACTAAGGTTTGTTATAAACACACACAAACACACCTGGTTACATTTACCATACAAGACTACCTCACCAACATTAGTTGTAAAACATCACACACACACACATACATAAATAAATTCAGAGATCTAAGGCATAACGTGTAAAAGTAAAAACCTACTTCCAACTTGGTCCCTGGTGGTAAAAGAGTAAAGTCACAGAATAAACAACTTGGGTGGTCATGCGTTACACACCTACAGTGACTTCACAAAGGGTTAGTTGTATTTATCGAAGATAAATATGTATTTTCACTATTTCCCCATATTTTCCTCAATATTTGCATTGTAGTTGCATTTATTTATGTAATGATGCCATCAATAATGGGTAAACGTCATAACAGACACTTCTGCCTCACTTTGTGCTCACAGATCTCTATAAATTGGCCTAATGTTATGCCGATGTCGGCTGATGCCAATATGTTAAAAATATGCCAAATGCAGGCCCGGTATATCGGATGACTGATGAATCGGTCTATCCCTACTGAGGACCCTCTGAATGCTGGTTGGCACCCTCTATCTCCTTAGCCACTGTCACACGTGATGGGACTTTAACCCCAGTTTGCCACCTCTGCACACCACCAGCCCTGTCAGACTTCCTCCTCTAACGTGGTGTGTTTCTCTCTGCTATGGAGGACGAGCCTTTCCACAAACACCGAGTCCCCATCGGTGTGAGTCACGAAGACGTGCACAGACACCTTAACCAAGTACAGCTATTCACTTTTAACCAAGCACCCCCACGCACACCTCAACCAAGGGTGAATCACTAGAAGCACACCCATGTTACAGGCTTCCCTCCTTTCAGTAAACCTGTTTGTCATGCGTTTCACATCTACTCACTGCAACAGGACACACACACACACACACACACACATGCACACACACAGCACTTTTTGTCATTCATTTTTCTCTGTAAGAGAGAGAATTTGCAAATCAGTAGAAGTCATTCAGAAAATAATGAGTAACTCAACACCCCCCCCCACACACACACACACACACCTGCCACCCCCAACACCTTTTCCTCCTACCCTCAGTGACCTTCCCTATGTATCGTTTTGTCTCACGCCGTCTTGCCTGTATGCACGGCTTCTCTGTACATCTCGCTTGCTCTCTCATCCTGTTGTTTTTCTCACATGAAAGGGCCAGACCAGCGCTGTGGAGTTTCACTATGACTTTTCCAGGTCCGTGACGTGTGCGCCACTTTCTCATTTCCAGTCAGGGCCCCGGGCTGCGCAAGCCTGTCTGTGGTCTCCAGGCGCATCTCTTCATCTCGCACCAACACCACACACCAGCACAGCGCAGCACAGCAGAGCAGAGCCAACCCAGCACACACACACAGTCAGCCCCAATCGATTAGTTCGCAGCCTCACCTCGGAGCCCAGGCTATCTCTCTCTCTCTTTTTGTTCTGCTGTAAAAATCCCCATGCTCACGGGGGCCCCTCTGTTCCTGATGAAGGGGCCCCGAGAGCAGCTGAGGTGAAGGGCCAGGGGCCGATTGAGGCACAGCACAATTCCTACACACCATCAGGGCCCTATAACACTGAAGGACAAGGAATAGTGGGTTTTGTGGGTCATAGGCACAAGAGGGGTTCTATTTTTAAACGGCTTTCACGGTGGCCAGCACTGCAGCAGTGTGCTCTCTCTCTCGCACTCTCTCTCGCTTTCTCTGTCTATTTTTATATCTCTCTCTTCAGATGCTGTATTTTTACTGTCTTACCAACACCAGAATACATGGTGTTGCCTTTGGGTTTTAGCTATAAATTCTAGTTTGCTTACTCTAGCTGTTCTGCAACACTGACCTTTATGTACTGCTGATGTACCAGGTCATCCAAATGTTTGTGGTCTTCCATGTATTTTTTGCATACACACAAACTGTATGTATGCACAACTAACTCCCATAAAGTTCCGCACAACTATATGTTGTTGCTTTGATTTGCAGTTTTATTCCGCAGCTTTTGCATGCATCATGTAACTAAAGGTGCATGTGCTTTTTAAAGTGTGTTTGCAATTAACCCCTTACTGACATCACACTTCCCTGATTTGTCCTTCACAACTATGTTATGTTTTTCTTAGCCATTTATTTTCTGTCCATTCATTATACAGTATGTCAGTTTCTCGGTTATGTCTATAATGTGTTATGTCTAGTATTTGTCTGGTTTGTCATTTGTTTTGTGTACCCCTGGGCCTTGTATGTAGGTCAATGTACATTAATTTTACCTGGTTGGATAATAAAGTTTACCTTGACCTTGACCTCCTGCTCTTTCTCCAGGGTCACGAGATGACCAGCATCAAGCATTTGTCATATGTGGTTGTAACTAAATATATAAATGGTTTTAAAACCCCATTAACCCCTTACTGATGCCACATACCCGTTGTGTCTTTCCCCAGGGTCACGAGATGACCAGCATCGGGCATTCATCATATGTACTTGTAACTAAAGATATATATGGTTTTAAAACTGTTTGCCATTAACCCCTTACTGATGCCACATACCCGTTCATGCCTCCTCCTCTTTCCCCAGGGTCACGAGATGACCAGCATCAAGCATTTGTCATATGTGGTTGTAACTAAAGAAGTATATGGGTTTTAAACCCCATTAAAGGAGAACTTCGGTATAAAATGAAAATTGGCACGTTAAAACATCATACCGAGTTGGTATGTGTACTGAGGAGCAAAATTGATTTAGCCTGTTGCATTCAGAGTTTAACTATTTTTTATCGTTTGTCCCAGAAGGCTAACAATGGAAGTGGTAGGTGCCCTCAGACGAAGCATGACGACTACGCTATTTTTAAACCATTAAAACAGCTCGAAGAAACTCCACACTCTATCGGTAGTGCAACACAGGTCCTGACATTAAAAACGAGGCACTGAGAACTTTGTAAGTATACACAACATTTATTAATAAAATAGTTTTGACAGGCAGTACCTTGCTGTAGTTTCTCGTTGCCGCCATGATGAAAGTCCAGACAGGTCGATTGTACTACCTCTTCTCCTATTCTTCCTGCTGGTTCGTGTTCCTCAATCGACTTGTGCAGACTTTCATCATGGCGGCGATGATAAACTACAGCAAGGTACTGCCTGTCAAAACTATTTTATTAATAAATGTTGTGTACACTTACAAAGTTCTCAGTGCCTCGTTTTTAATGTCAGGACCTGTGTTGTACTACCGATGGAGTGTGGAGTTTCTTCGAGCTGTTTTAATTGTTTAAAAATAGCGTAGTTGTCATGCTTTGTCTGAGGGCACCTACCACTTTCATTGTTAGCCTTCTGGGACAAACGATAAAAAATAGGTAAACTCTGAATGCAACAGGCTAAATCAAATGTGCTCCCCAGTACACATACCAACTCTGTATGATGTTTTAACATGCCAATTTTCATTTTACACCGAAGTTCTCCTTTAACCCCTTATTGACACCACATACCTGTCGTGCCCCCTCCTCTTTCCCCAGGGTCACGAGATGACCAGCATCGGGCTGCTGCTGGGCGTGTCGGCGGCCAAGCTGGGCACCATGGACATGTCAATCACGCGGCTGCTCAGCATCCACATCCCGGCCCTGCTGCCGCCCACCTCCACCGAGCTGGACGTGCCGCACAGCGTGCAGGTGGCCGCCGTGGTGGGCGTCGGCCTCGTCTACCAGGGCACCGGCCACCGCCACAACGCCGAGGTGCTCCTCGCCGAGATCGGTCAGTGGCGGATGCACCCATGTTCCTGTCAGACTTCTGAATCGTTTTTAACCCGTATGTCCGTCCAGACTTCTCACAAAGTGGCTTTCGCTCAGCGACTGTGCAAATCGGCGTCGGACGTGTGAAACGGGCGTCTGAAACTCTACAAGGCTTCGTAGAGTTGAAGTCTTGCCCTGTGTTGGTTTTGGGCGCGTTTCGATCTTACGATCTTCATCAGGCATGTTTTTGAGAGAAAAAAAAAAAACATCCCTGATAAAGGATCGTCAGATTGAAATGTTGTCTCTCTTCTAATAAAATATCAGGGTCTTTTAAAAGCAGTGTGCAACCCTTTTTTTTCCTTTCTCTACCTGTGCACGTCACACAGGTAAACTCAGTACTGGCCTATGTGAAGCTTGTGCAGAGTTGTCAGTTAGTCAGCTGTTTTTTTTTTTTTTTTTTTTTGAAACAATTGGGACAAATGTGTGAAATAGTTGTTCACGCACTCTAAAGCCAAATTTCCCACCTCAACAATGCTCATCAGTTTTTTTCAGAAACACTTCACTTCAGTAAGAAAGAACAGATGCTCTATGTAGCTCTCCAACGAACCTCTTACATATTGTTTACATGTTTACATATTTTTTTTATAGTCAATAGGAGAGTGAATTGAGAATCATACTCAATTCACTCTTAGCACAACACTCCTGTCAGCATAGACACTTATGCTGACGGCAGTGTTGTTTGTTTGTTTGTTGTTTGTTTTCCCCCCACTTCCACAGGTCGGCCTCCAGGTCCAGAGATGGAGTACTGCACAGACAGAGAGTCCTACTCCCTTGCCGCTGGCCTGGCTTTGGGCATGGTGTGTCTCGGGGTAAGTATGCCTCAGCCCAAGCCATAAAAGAAGGACAACTGCGTATGTGTGTGTGTGCAAGCGTGTGTGTGTGTGTGTGTGTGTGTGCAAGCGTGTGTGTGTGTGTGTGTTTGCATGTTTGTGCTTGTGTTCACTCCTTTTATTCTCAACTGGACCCAAATCCTTTGAACTGTGTGTTTTCTACTTTCTCATTTTGAGTCATTTCTTTTTTTTTTTTTTTTCTTTTGCCTTGTTTCTGGGATTTAGTGTGAAACCAGATAGAGAGATAGGCAGCGCTCTCTCGAAAAGAGAGAAATTCAAGCGAAAAACCACCACCCTTGTCTAGTGGGAACAAACAGGGCCTACATTCGAAACCTGTCCTGAAGGCCCTGCCGAGCCCAAGCATCAGCTGTGCTCACAGGAAATACTGATGGGAGTTATTTTAGCCCCGGTGTGTGTTTCTGTGTCAAGGAGCACCTTTAGTGCATCTGGATAGAATAGCTCCGTTGTTGGGACAGGAAGTGTACACAAAGCCCTGTTGAACCTCCCACCCTGTTGACCCAGAGGTTACTTGGGTGTGTTCTACATGTGGCACTGGAGACGACGTGTCTGTGAAAGTGAAACAAAGGATGACTCCCACGCCCACATTAACGACTAACGCTCCCTTGTTCACCTCCCGCCCACCACCACCACCTACCCTCTCTCCCTTCTCCAACAAACCTCCCCTCCTTTCTCCTCTCCTCTCCTCTCCTCTCCTCTCCTCTCCTCTCCTCTCCTCTCCTCCCCTCTCCTCCCCTCTCCTCCCCTCTCCTTTCCTCCTCTCCTCCCCTCCCATCTCCTCCCATCTCCTCTCCTCCCCTCTCCTCTCCTCTCCTCTCCTCTCCTCTCCTCTCCTCTCCTCTCCTCTCCTCTCCTCTCCTCTCCTCTCCTCTCCTCTCCTCTCCTCTCCTCTCCTCCCTTCCCCTCTCCTCTCCTCTCCTCTCCTCCCTTCCCCCCCCCTCTCTTCTCCTCTCCTCCCTTCAGCATGGCAGTAACCTAATCGGCATGACGGACCTGAACGTGCCGGAGCAGCTGTACCAGTACATGGTGGGCGGCCACCGCCGCACCCACGTCGGCATCAACCGGGAGAAGCACAAGTCCCCCAGCTACCAGATCAAGGTAACGCCACAACACCAGGACCAGCCAAACCAGGCTCCAGTCCCCACCACAGCAGAGGCAGACAAAGCAGATTGAGAAAGTCAAAATTTCTTCTGCCTGTGCTCTCAACACAGGTGATTTTACTAACTAGCTCATCTACCCTTAGATCAGCTGGTTCAGTGAATTGGCTGGAACAAATATGTGAAAGGACTTTTTTTTACTTTCTGAACCTGACATGTCAGATCAGGTCCTATCAGCCAATCAATGACTAGGGCATGGGCCAGGCCAACTGATGATTGTCATGGGCCTGTCCGCCTCCACTCTTAGCTGTTGCTGATGAGTAGGATCTTGGCTTTGTTCATCTCGGAAATTGACTTTGGCTCTTGTTGTTGGCTGTGTTTGGCTTTGTTACCGTTATTTCCACATTTCAAGGTACGCAGAGGAAATATAGGATTACATTACATTACACTTTCCCACTTTTCAGACAGTACGAGTCAAAAGTTTAGACATGTTTTCTCACTCAATAGTTTTTTTTTTCCTTTTTATTTTCTACATTGTAAATGAATACTGACAGCCTCCAGCAGTGTGCTAAATGGATGGGAGGGGAGCAGCTCCAGAATGTGTTTCCTCATAGTTTGGATGTTTAAAGTATTAATTTACAATGTAGGTGGGAAAAAGTAAAGATAAACTATTGCATGAGAAAGTGTCTGAACTTTTGACTGGTACTGTATATCCAAAGCAATGTATAATGGAAACTATCAAGCTTAGGCAATATGAAAGATTACAAAGTGCAGGGGGAACAGGTTAAGAGTGCATGTAGGTGTCAGATAGATGGGTAGTGGGTTAGCCTTAAGGGGTGTTCTTGGAACAGAAGGGCTTTTTTGTTTAAGAACTTCTTGAAGTATGTATTACATTCTAAATATGGTCTAATAAAATAAACAAACATTATTGGTTAACGCAAGTCTAAGCTTCTTGGGTACAGTTTTTAAATATGTAGCTGTTTGAGCTGTTTCCACTTTGTGATATAATTACACAATACCTTATGCATGCATATTGTGTCACCTTAAACCTTTACTTCTCCCTTTCTTCATGACAATGCAGGGTTCATTTGACATGTCATGTCTTTAGCTGCGTAAGAGCTCTTGGCCACAGCCTGAACTTTCTTATTCATGAAGTCTGTTTTGAAATACTTGCAAAATATTGTTGTGAAATACACAAACTTGTCCAATCACAGGAAGGTGACACGATCAATGTGGACGTGACCTGTCCAGGGGCCACGCTGGCCTTGGCCATGATCTACTTGAAAACCAACAACAGGTGTGTCTCACCTCAGTCTGACACACACACACACATATACACACACATGAATGGTGGGCTTGGCCATGATATAGTTGAAAACCAACAGGTGTGTCTCACCTCAGCCTCACACACACACACACACACACACACACGAATGGTGGGATTGGCCATGATATAGTTGAAAACCAACAGGTGTGTCTCACCTCAGCCTGACGCACACACACACACACACACATATATACACACACACGCATGGTGGGCTTGGCCATGATATAGGTGTGCCTCACCTTAGCCTGACACAGACATACACATACACACACACACACACACACACACACATACACACCTTGTTCCCAAACCCATCTCCTAATGATGGGGGATGTGATGGCCTTGGCTGCCCTGTCATCTGCTGCTGGGTTACTCCATTACTGGTGACAAGTTTTCCTGTCCTCAGGACCCACTGTACCCCTCAGGGTGTGGTGTTCTGGGGCATCTAGAGCTGTGTGTGTGTGTGTGTGTGTGTGTGTGTGTGTGTGAGTGTGAGTCTCCTAATGATTGCAGCACAGTGGAGATATCTGAAGGAGGAGTGTCATTCACACTTATCCTATCTGTCACTAGGTCTATCGCCGACTGGCTGAAGGCCCCAGACACCATGTTCCTGTTGGACTTCATCAAGCCAGAGTTCCTGCTCCTGAGGGTGAGCGGAGGACTGTAGAGGTCACACACACACTGTCTACCCTCCCACCCTGCTACACACACACACACACACACACACACACACACACACACACACACACACTGCCCACACACACACACACATAGACACAAACAACCCATGCATATATATATAGCCATGAATACTCACTCATGCACACACATCTAAATGTAGCTTAGCTGCTCTGCCTCTTGTGGTTACTCTTCTGCGGTATCTGGTCCAGCGTAATGACTAAGCTATTTTCTGTACCCTGCTCTTTGACAGACTTTGGCCAGGTGCATCATTATGTGGGATGAGATCTTGCCCAACGCGGAGTGGGTGAACAGCAATGTGCCCCAGGTAACAGTCTCCCACCAAATGTGTTTACCTTTTACTCTTTTCAGTATTAGTTTACTCTTTTCAGTCACTAGTTTTGGCTTGGCCGTTTTCCTTTACCAACTTTCCCCTGTCTACGCCCTGGGGTAAAAATTCCTCACTGTCAACAGATTATCCAGGAAAACATCGGGACCGGGGAAGAAGTGCAAGTCTCGCAGGATTTAAACATGGAGACCTTGGCGTGAGTACAAACCCACAGCGGTTTAAATGGACACCGAGGGGCAACTCAAAATGGCCGCACCACAGTGGCAGGCTGCTTAATGGGCACCGAGTGAGGGTGATGCAGGCATCGTAAATGTAGACCTCAACAAAACCACCGTGTGTGTGTGTGTGTGTGTGTGTGCCCACAGACAAGCCCACGACTACATCATTGCTGGAGCCTGCATGGCGGTCGGATTCAGATTCGCCGGCTCTGCCAACTCTGACGCTTTTGATTGCCTGGTAAGACGAGGCGCTGCGAGATTGTTGTTTTTTTTTGTGGCATGGAAAAAATGGTTTTAAAATAATCCCAGTTTGGCTTTTTTAGAGCGCTAACTGGTGTCATCTTGCTGTCTTTACCCCCCACCCTCTCCCCCCAGTACAAGTTTGCCAGGATGTTCATGCAGTCCCTGACGGCCTCAGCTGCTACCATTGTAAGTGACTCCCCTCTGTAGGAATGCAGCAGCACGGGGGACTCAGCACCTCGCTCTGCTGAGTGAATCATAGCCCAGCTGTGGCTCTGACTAAAGCTGAGAAACACTACTGAAAAGCTGCAGCTTCACCCCAGCGTATAGCTGACCTCATGCTAGCCTCTGACGGATAAAGAGCCTTGTTCTCATCACTTACAAAGCACTTTTGTTCTTAAAGATGTTGTTAAATGTAAAGGGCAGTATAAATGAAATGTATTATTATAATGATTATTACTATTGGTTTTGGGCCTCAGTTTTGTATGTTGTCTTACATACATGTATAGTCAGCTTGTGATATGTTGTGATATCTACATATTACATACATGATCAACAGTATCTGTTTAAATACAGCGACTCAGTGTGAGTGTGTATATATGGGGCCTTACAGTCAACAAGTAGTTTAACTTTTCTGTAGAAGTCGTCTTTTTTGTCATTATACGAGTACAGCGAGATGTTGTAAACATCATTCATTGACTTGAACAAAATGGATAAATAGTCATTGGAGCATAGGTGAAGCATTGTAACATGTGAGATGATTAAATTCGGTGTCTGCCTCTCTCTCTCTCTCTCTCTCTCTCTCCCTCTCTCTCCCTCTCTCTCTTTCTTCCTCCCTCCCTCTCTCTCTCCTCCTCTCTCCCTCCCTCTCTCTCTTTCTCCCTCCCTCTATCTCTCTCTCTCTCTCCCTCTCTCTTTCTCCCTTTCTCCCTCCCTCTCTTTCTCCCTCTCTCTCTCCCTGTCTCCCTCCCTCTCTTTCTCCCTCTCTCTCTCCCTGTCTCTCCCTCTCTCTCTCCATCTCTCTCCCTCTCCCTCCCTCCCTCTCTTTCTCCCTCTCTCTCTCTCTCTCTCTCTCTCTCTCCCTCCCTTTCTTTCTCCCTCTCTCCCCAGACGGGCCACTACAACGTGCAGACGTGCCTGAGCATGGTGCTGCTGGCCCTGTCCATGGTGATGGCGGGCTCGGGGGACCTGAAGGTGCTGCAGCTGTGCCGCTTCCTGCACAAGCGCGTGGGCGGGGAGATGAACTACGGCTTCCACATGGCCCACCACATCGCGCTGGGCCTGCTCTTCCTCGGGGGAGGGAGGTGAGGTGACACGGGGGCGGGCCCTACCCACTCACACACATGTGCGCGCACACATGCAAACTATATACACAAACATGCTAGGCATGTGCACATGTGCTAAACACACACACGCACACACATACATACACACAATCATAATATGTATTCATAAATACATTCATACATACATACACACACACAGAATAAATAATTAAATAAAGAAAAAGAAAAAAGAACACTTTTATAAGTCAGTCATATAGACCTAACAAATTGGAGCCTCAATCATATTAAGGCTACCACAGTTATTTAGTCCAACTCCCTAAGACTATGAATGATTCAGTGATGTTCTGCCATATTACCTCCACATTGTTTGGCATTGGACATTGGGCAATTGAACATTTGGTGATATCTGCAAAATGTGATGTCAGTAAAGTAGCTTCCATCAAACAACGTTTCTGTGTCGTTGCGTCATCGAAGCCTCGTGCACTGACAACAGATGTCACCCCACCCCTCGTCCCCAGCCACCCCCGGCCCATATCTAACAGGAATGCGGTACAGGTGATATTTTATGAGGCGGAGCCCGCAGAAAGGCTGGCATTTCCCCTCCTTGAAACCACGAAACGAGACGCTCGCCACTCGAGCTCTCCTTACCTCAGCGCATCTGACAGGCCGCCGTGTAATTTCACACCTGTTATCACCCGAGCAGCTGCACAAATATTAGCGTGTCACTCAGGAGCCAGTCACATGAATGTCTTATTGTGGAGATGCCATTGTGCTCTCCTGCCTGAGTGTATGACTCCACATGCTGCCGTTGAACTTTTTTTTTATGTCCCTTTTTTTTTTTATCTCTCTTCTTCCTCTCTCGTTCCTTTTCGTTTTTTTTTTCTTCCATTCTCTTTATTCCTCCCTTTCTTTCCTTCTCTGTTCCCTTTCTCTCTCTTTATTTCTTCAGTCGCCTTTCTTCGTGTCCCTGAGTGTGTGCATGTGTACCCCTTGAACTTCTATGTATCTGGAGCAAGACCAGACCCAAACATGGCCTTTGCAATGTTTTAATGAGTACTTTATATTCAAAACGCCTTTATTTTTGTCCTTCGCTGCGGGTGTTGTTGTAGTCACACCTCTACCCAAACAAGAGTCAATGTTGTTTTGGTGAAGGTTGTGTGTGTGCGTGTGTGTAGGGGGTGAACTGCATTTTTTCTGAAAACAATCTTGTCACACTGTTCCAGTCACCATTTTTGAGTGGGGGGGATGGGGGATGTAAGTGTGGGGGAAAACAAAGTGAAATGCTTTTTGTGTTTCCTGGAAAGCATTCTCGTGACACTATCCTGGTCACTGTGCTTTTGAGTAGCGGCTGAAAGGCAGACATGGGAGCTCTCGAGCTGCCTGGCGTCTCTGAACAGGGCCTACCGGGGGTGGGGGGGTGGGCGGGGGTGCTCTGACTCCTGGCAGCCCTTCCCCGCACGAGTGGTGCTCTTCACAACGCGGCGCCACAGGTTGAACTCACTGGAGCAGCCTCTTCAGCGCTATTATTTTTAAGTGACCGATTTAAGACTGCTGTTGATGTCATCTAACAATGGGCGGATAATTTTTGCCTCTCAGACTAACACAGACACACACACACACACACACGGCTATTGTTTGTCCTGGCCGTGTGCTTTTGTCTCTTTATTTGTCTCTCCTTTTTTCTTTTCTTTTTTTAAGTCATGTACCATGCATCCATTGTGTTCTGTGGTTCATTAAATGGCTCGGTTTTCATTTTCACCTCTTGGCTGGCTGCAAGCGAGTCATCATGTATGAAGCGGTTTGAGTTTTTATTTCCATCTTCTGTTGCTTACAGCAAGGTACCTCCCCTTCCCCAGTTATTTTAGGTGTCACTTTCTGTCAGCTCTTTAATCTTGTTTTATTTCACTTTCTGTGTGTGGGTAGGTGTGTGTGTGTGTGTCTGTGTGTGTGTGTGTGACAGAAAATCTCCTTTAATATCACTGTGTATGTGTGTGTGAGACATTAAATCTTCTATTTCACTGTGTGTATGTGTGTGTCTGTGTGTGTGTGTGTGTCTATGTGTGTGACATAAAATCGTCTTTTATTTCACTGTGTGTGTGTGTGTGACATAAATTCTTCTATTTCACTGTGTGTGTGTGACATAAATTCTTCTATTTCATTGTGTGTGTGTGTGTGTGTGTGTGCGTCTGCATGTGTGTGTGTGACAAAATCTAATTTTTATTTGACTCTGTGTGTGTGTGTGTGTGTGTGTGTCTGTGCGTGTGCCATGCATCCGTGTGTGTGTGTGTGTGTGTGTGTGTGTGTGTGTGTGTGTGTGTGTGTGTGTGTGTGTGTGTGTGTGTGTGACCTTGCTGTGCTGCTGTGACGTTCACAGGTACACCCTCAGCACATCCAACTCTGCCATCGCTGCACTGCTCTGTGCACTCTACCCACATTTCCCAGTCCACAGCACTGACAACCGGTAAGCACACACTGCCTTCACTCACAGCTGAGAAACTACACTGCCTGTGTGTACTGTATGTGTGTTTTGGTCTGTTTTGTATATGAGAATGAATGTGTGAATGTGCGTAAACTTGGACGTCGTCGTGAGTTCTGTCATGCGTCTAATTAAGACGACATATCACCCAATCAGATGATCAGTTGTGTTAATTAAAAGATTTAACAGAAGTTCCAGTGGTGTTTGTAAAATATTTGGTGACTTTTGAAGGTTTTTTTTTTTTACTTTTTGTCCCCGCTGCACCTATGTGTTTGTGTTTTCTTTCCTTTTTCTTGATATTTGCAGAATGTACCTGTACAGTATGTGTGTATTTTTTGTGTGTGGCCATGGATATGTTATTAACTGTCTGCATGTATGTGTGTGTTTGTGTGTGTATGTGTGTGTCTGTGTGATAGCTACCACCTCCAGGCTCTGCGGCACCTAGCGGTTCTGGCTGCGGAGCCTCGCCTCCTTGTGCCGGTGGATGTGGACACCCTGAAGCCCTGCCACGCTTTACTGGACGTCACCTACAAGGTAAGTCCCAATGACCTCCCAAAAACACATTACATTGCATTTAGCTGACACTCTTAATCCAGAACGACGTATGGTGAATTAGGTACAGAGACAGCCCCCCTGGAAGCAACATAGGGTTACATGCGTGGCACAAGGGCACTTCGGTTGTGGGTTAGGGTACCCCAAAGTGCTGGTTATTCACTCCCCCACCCACATTTTTTCCTTCTGGTACAGGTACTTTTTACATTACATTACATTGCACTTAGCTGACACTCTTATCCAGAGCGACTTACAGATATTTTCAGGGTTTCAGTTACAGTCCCTGGAGCAGTGTGGGGTTAGATGCTAGATTCGAACCGGCAACCTTCCGATTGCAAGACCAACTCCCTAACCACTAGGCCACAGCTGCCCCGACTTCATTTCATTTTGTACAGAGGCTCTGGACCGGAATCTCTTGAGAGTCATTTAGTAGGCCCAGCAAGACTGATCCAATCAGCGAACAGAGGGTGTGTTCGTTAGCCGTGACGTTGACCCTGTGTGCTACATTTGAATTGTAGTGCGTAGCTAGGCTAATTGCATACGTGACGACCAGGCGTTAGTGATTGAGTAAAGGCAGAGGCACTTTTCTTTTTACTTCAGCAGAGTCCACACCTCCAACAAATCGTTTCTGACGGTGTCTGGTCCAGACCCTCTGTACAAAATGAAATGTAGTACGAGGGGCTGGTTTACCATGCTAGGGAATTGAGCCTGTGACCCTCCGATCCCAAGACCAACTGCTTAACCATCATGCCACAGGTACCCCTCACCCATGGTTGCTACCGCATGGCCCACTTGTACATTCTGAATTGAGAAGGATTTTGTTTGGTTTCTAGTACCTCTTCAGTGTTTCCCCTAGAATTTTTTGTTGCAGTGCTAGTGTCAGTGGAAATTTTGAAATAAACAAATAAATGGTGACTTCTGCCAGCTTTTGAGTTGAAGGAAAGTTGGCGTCTGTGCCTTCGATCTATAAAGATGGTTTTGCCTTGTGCGTAAACCCCCAAAACTTCCGTGTTGAGAAATTGACAGCTTGGACATTTCTTACAGCATTGTGCAAATGAAAGGCATTATCGATCGTGATCTTCCTGATTAGCAGTGATAGTCATCCTTTTTGCAGTGAATGTGCACCACTGCTGAAGGCGTGTAGGGGACACACTGCCCTTATATGAACAGTTCCATTGCCTAGGAGAAAGATGAAGGGAGGCAGTGAAACAGTGGTGGTGGTGGTGAAGGCAGACAGAGTGTGTGCCCACATTATATGATGATTTTTGCGGTGATTTGACTTTGCCCATATAAACGCTCTGATATTCGACCACCAGTGTGACACAATCCCTCCCTTTGTTGACTGAGTGCATCCAGATGTGCCACACACTCAACAGCGCAGACAAGTGAGGAGACGTTGCGTTTGGCAGACGTAATCTCTTGTCTCCTTTTTTCGCCCTACCACTTGCCACAGTTGGCACAAGCACCTGTGGCTGTAAAAGTGCCATGACGCAGGCGGAAAAGGCAGGAACAAATCTGCCATTGTAATGCCCATGTGAGGCTGACGGGCCCCCGCTGCCAGGACCTCCTGGCGAGACCCCCCCACCCCCACCCCCATCTCGCTCGCTCACGCTCTCTCTCCCTCCTCTCTCTCTCTCCTTTCTCTCGCTTTCTTTCTCTCCTCTTTCTCTCCTCTCTCTTTCTTTCTTCTCTCTCTTTCACTTTCTATTTCTCTGGCTTTTCCTCTCTTTCTTCTCTTGCTTACTCTCTCGCTCGCTCTTTCTCTCTCTCTCTCCCCCTCTCTCCCCTCTCCTCTCCTCCTCTCTGGATTTCCCTCTCTCTCTCTCTCTCTCTCCCTCTCTCTCTCTCCCTCTCTCTCTCTCTCTCTCTCTCCCCCTCCCTCCTTTAGTCTTTCTCCCCCTCTTCGGCCTTGCACCATGCCCCTGTGTGGCCAGAGCGCTGTCCCCTTGAAGGACTCCTTGAAGGTTGATCCTGTCCACCACCCAGGCAGCATGGCCAGACGCTGATTTTTTCAATTAACTGAAAATGGAAAGAGGAGGGAGACACACTGTTCACAGTTATTAGCCAGGCATGACCTGCATGTTTATCCAGACACACACACACACACACACACACACACACACACACACACACACACACTCATAAACACGTGTCTCTGTCAGTCACATACACACGCACACACAATCTCTCCCACGTCTCCCACAGTTTGACATTGAAATGATTGGTTGGTCTGCACATTTAACTCTTGCATGTAACCACTCGATTTAAAATCATGCCACTCCTTGTGAAAAGGCAGGCAGAACCGATGATTCTCTGGTTCACAGCTGTTCAATTGCATTTTCTGGTTATAAAGCAGCCGCAATGGGACAAAAAAATTGTTCTTGTTGTCAACCTTGTCGGTAGTTTGACATTCTCGTTCAGTTTGACATTCTCGTCACCAGTCTGGCAGTTTGACATTCTCGTCACCAGCATAAACACATCTGACAAATTGATTGATTGTTTTTGACTGTTATTCACCTATGCAAGTTATGATTATATTTAGTCCTAAATCTTTTTTTTTTTTTAACCAAGAAGTTTTGTTTACAATATGGTGTCTTTAGTGTTGCAAGTTGCTGCAGTAAGTAGTTTTTTCAACCTTAAAATAATGTTTCCACCATTTCTGTGGTTCAATAACTCATAATAGGGTGACTGGCACTTCTGAATTCGCTTTGCGTCCCTCCGTGGGCTGTAACTGCACTATGCAAATTTGCAGAAGCGAGTCGCTCCCATCTGTAGTTCGAATGAGACATGACAGAGACAATTCCGCTTCTGACCTGTAGGGCGACCAAAGATGACAAGTGCTTTAGTGTTGCTTTAACCTTGTATAGGATGAACAAAATGTCTGTGCTCCTCTCTTCTAGGGCACTAAATGGTATGAAGAGGTGACTGTTGAGTTGATGGCTCCAACTTTATTGCCAGAGCTGCACCTTCTTAAAGAGGTAAGGCTCTTTTAATGAAGCGCCTTGGGTTAATACTGCAGGTAATGACTCCTTTAGTAATTACTTGGTAATCTGATTGTATTGAATTTAAAGCACTGGGTAACAAAACATATTTAGTTGATGTGTGGGGAAAAGTTTCACAATAGTGACAAGTACATTGAAACAAAAAAGAAACATGATGTAGAGTGTCAAGGATAATTGAGGAGGAAAGGAAAGACTTTTTTTAAAGTTTATATCTATATGGTTTATATCTACATGTCTTAAAAAATGCTCTTGTGCAACACATCTAACTATGTTTTATCTAAAATCCGAGTGAAATGTGCAAGAGAGATTGTTGGCCCCTTCTTCCAGTGCTCTCTTTATAAACTCCACACTACTATTAGTGGGACAGATTGCCACCATGTTGTTTGTGTCTGATTCTCAGAATCTGGGCAGTGTATGAAGAAGATCGTTTATTTTCCAGCATACTAAGGCAACGAAGGGTTAGCAGATAATGAGGAGACATTTACTGAAGATCAAATAGTGTTGTGTTTACAAAACACTCAAAATTACTGATCTTAAGGTGTTGCATAAACATTCATTTGCCCATGGGGATCCAGGTTCCCACGAGGTGTGCTAGAGGTGTGCAAGAGGTGTGCTAGACCTAGCAAGCGGGGCTGTCGAGCCGGTATCAGTGCTAGGTTAAAAGCTAACCCCCACAGGACAGCACTTCCGTCTATTCTGCTATCAAACGTCTGTTCACTAGAAAATAAAATGGACTACCTCAAACTGGATTTAACTACACAAAGACAGGTGAGAGACTGCAACGCCATCATTCTCACTGAGACGTGGCTTAACCACACCGTTCCGGACAGCGCCATTCAAGTGGATGGATTAACAACATTTCGGGCGGACAGGAACCACGCCAGCACCGGTAAATCTTGGGGAGGTGGTGTGTGTATTTTTATTAACAACAACTGGTGCACAAACGCTGTAGTCATCTCAAGTCACTGTTCTGAGGACATTGAATTTTTAACGCTTAAATGACGTCCTTTTTACTTGCCGAGAGAATTTACCCCGTCAACATCACAGCTGTTTACATTCCACCCAGTGCAAACACAAAGGACGCACTGTCCACATAGTATCAGTCTGTGAGTTCACTACAGGACTCAAACCCGGACTCGGTCTGCATAATTGCCGGCGAAGGAAGCAGCCACCACAAACCAGCATGTCAACCTCACCGAATACACTGAGTCTGTGACTGGATACATATCCAAATGCATGGATGATGTCACAGTCACAAAGACTGTCACTGTACGAGCAAAAGACAAACCTTGGTTCACCAGGGAGGTACGTGAGCTCCTGAGAGCACGGAACACTGCTTTCAAGTCCGGGGACAAAGACGTCCTCAGAACAGCCAGGACCAACCTGCACCGGGGCGTGAGAGCAGCCAAGCAGTCCTATGGACAGAAAACCCCAGACGCCTGTGGCAAGGCATCCAGTCAGTCACAGACTACAAGCCAACCCCCCTGCCGTGCGAGGACAACACAGACTTCCTCAACTCCCTCAACACCTTCTTCGGTCGGTTCGAAGAAAACAACACCACCACCCCAACAAAAGCCCCTACTGACCCAGACAACACACCACTCCAAATGGACCCAGTGGACGTGCGGAGGACCCTACTCAAGGTGAACCCCAGAAAAGCTGCAGGTCCAGACAACATACCCGGTCGTGTGCTCAGAGACTGTGCAGACTCACTCACGGATGTCCTCACAGATATTTTCAACATCTCTCTGAGCCAAGCCAGCATACCAGAAAGCTTCAAAGCTACCACCATCGTACCACTACCAAAAAAATCCCCAGCTACATCACTAAACGACTACAGACCCATAGCACTCACTCCAATAATGATTAAGTGCTTTGAAAGGTTGGTCAAAGCTCACATAACAGCCAGCCTTCCCACTACTCTGGACCCATACCAGTTTGCCTATCGCCCCAAGCGCTCCACTGATGATGCCATAGCAACAGCACTCCACCTATGCCTGGCTCATCTGGAAAACAAAAACAGTCACGTACGGATGCTGTTCATTGACTTCAGCTCCGCTTTCAACACGGTCATCCCACAACACCTGGTGAACAAACTGAGTGCAGTCGGCATCAGCACTTCACTGTGAAACTGGCTACTGGACTTTCTCACAAACAGACCACAGACAGTAAGAGTCGGCAAAAACTCCTCAGAGACCACCATCATAAACACTGGGGTCCCCCAGGGCTGTGTGCTGTCTCCATTGCTCTTCACACTGATGACCCACGACTGCTGTGCCAGATTCACATCGAACCACATCATCAAGTTCGCCGATGACACAACAGTGGTTGGCCTCATCAGTGACGACGATGACTCAGCATACAGAGAGGAGGTACATCAACTCATCAACTGGTGTGACAGAAACAACCTACAACTCAATGTCAACAAAACAAAACAAATAACTGTGGACTTCAGGAAACAACACCTGACACACACCCCACTCACAATCAATGGCAGTGCCGTGGAGTCTGTGAAAAGCACAAAGTTTCTGGGAGTGCACATCACAGACGACCTCACATGGACCACCAACACCACCTCCCTGGTCAAGAAAGCACAGACACGCCTTCACTTCCTGCGCAGGATGAGGAGAGCTGACCTCCCCACTTCTGCACTCACCACTTTCTACAGGGGTGCTATTGAGAGCATCCTTACCAGCAGCCTCTCTGTCTGGCACGGCAGCTGCTCAGCTGCGGACAAGAAGGCTCTACAGAGGGTGGTGAGGACTGCAGAAAAGATCATCAGATCACCCCAACCAACCATTCAGGACCTATACACATCACACTGTTCCAAGAGAGCCACCAATATCATTAAGGACACCACCCACCCAGCATACAAACTGTTTGCCCTCTTACCATCTGGAAAGCGCTACCGCAGCATGCGGTGCCACACAAATAGACTGAGAAACAGCTTCTTTCCACAGGCCATCAGGCTACTCAACACAATGAAGAAGATTCCATGAACATGTTACTAACATCCACACACTGATGTCCATGCTGCTTTTACACTTGCACTTTACCAACTGCACCTTCACTTATTGCACCTTACATATTGCACATTTCACTTTTTCCTTTTCACCTACACCAGCTACCAAGAAGAGCTACCTCGAACTTTCCTTCTTGTTGGAAGCGTATATGTTTATCTGAATGTCTTATGTCTATTTATTGTGGATGTCTGTGCACACTTCGTGTGTGTGTGTGGGTGTGTGTCTGTGTGTGTGTGTGTGTGCGTGCGTGTGCGTGTGTGTTTCTAGTTCAAATTGCACATTTGGTGTCTGGTGAAACGCAATTTCAGTCCTTTGCGTAATTCCTGTTACATAGTGAATTGACAAAGTACACTTTGACTTTGACTTTGACTGAGGTTCGAATCCAGCCTGTGGTCATTTCCCAACCCTACCATCTCTCTCTCCCACTCCCTTCCTGTCTTAATCTCCACTGTCCTGTCTCAATAAAGCCTGAAAAAGGCCAAAACAATACTTGACCTTAAAAGAAACTGGTAGAGTATCAGTGGAAGGGTGGAGATGAAATGCAGCATTTTTGCAGTAAATTTAGCATGTTTGTGTTGATGCATGTTTTGGAATGTTGTTTATTAATGTTGTTTAGGAATGTTGTTTATGACATGTTTTTGCGATGTGTAAGGTAACTACGGTCTGCTGTCTTTTGCCTACAGGTCAGAGTAAAAGGCCCTCGCTACTGGGAGCTTACTATTGACACGAGCAAAGGAATCCAGCATCTACAGTAAGGCCTGATGAGTGATCTTTGTCATGTGATTTGGAGTATCTGTTTTAAGTCATTACGCAGTAGACCACCAGTAATCAGAGATCTAACAATCATTACAAGAAGCAGGCCACTTTTTCAACTGAGTGTGGCAAAATCTGCAGTGGCGTATATATATTTACGCTTGCAGCTGTTTTGTCTTACCATCTAGTATGTCTTGGTTTGTAACATCTGGTTTTCTTCATGCCTATTACATGTTTATTTACCAGACAATTGTTTATGTATGTTGTTTATTGCTGAATGTTTCATTTTGTCTGTACAGTTCATTTCATTTTAGCCTGTCTGCATTTTCAGTGTTGCTGATGGTTTTGTTTTTCCCCTGTTTGTTTTGCATGCCTGGGTGTGTATGTGGTGTGTTTTCTAGTCCACAATGGCTGTTACTCTGGTCTTATTTTGTCTTGCATGCCTGTGTTCTTGCGTGGGATGATTTTTTGTTGGCGATGTGTTTTTTGTTTTTGTGTGTGTGTGTGTGTATGTGTGTCTGACTCCATGGCATGTGTGCAGCGTCATATGGGGGTTTCCTGCAGTCTCACACAGCTCTCTGTTCCCTCCCGCAGGTCTATCCTGTCCAGAGACGGGGTTTTGTACGTGAAGCTCCGGGCGGGACAGCTGCCCTACAAAGACGACCCCCTGGGCCTGAACTTGACACTCAACCCTGACGTGAGCTCATTTAAGGTGAGCGTACGTGTGTTGACCTTTAACCTCAATACAAACCACAGGGGGAATAAAGACACTCAACCCTGACGTGAGCTCATTTAAGGTGAGAGTACGTGTGTTGGCCTTTAACCTTAACATTACATTACACTTAGCTGAAGGTCTTATCCAGAGCGACTTACAGATATTTACAGGGTTTCAGTTACAGTCCCTGAAGTAGTGTGGGGTTAGATGCCTTGCTCAAGGGCATCTCAACCATGGGTGGGGCGGGATTCGAGCCGGCAACCTTCTGATTGTAAGACCAACTCCCTAACCACTAGGCCACAGCTGACACCTCAATACAAAACCACAGGGGGAATAAAGGCTTTTTAAGAGTTCTGCAACACAGCGCCTTGGTTTCATCTTCTTCGTTCGTGTAGAAACCACAGGGGGATTTTTGGGTGGGAGTGAGGGGATGGTAATGCTTCCCCCCACCCCCATAAATCTGTCATTTTTCAGCCATTTCGTAATACAGTTTGCCCACTGCACACAGGGTTTCGAACTTCAATGTTCTTTTAAACCAATGTCACATTGCAAGGGCTCTTCCCTGGTGTGGGGGTGGCGGGACAAAGTTGTCTCCATGGAGTGAAAACAAACTTGTCATACGTGAATTTTGAGCGGCAGTGATGGTGGTAGTTGGTGGTTGGCAGGGAGTGAGAGAGAGACGGGGCTGCTACTTGTGGCGCTGTAGTGTAGTCTCATGCTTCTCCTCCCTTCCTCTCCCTTTCCTCCCACGCAGCCTCAGGCCATCTCGGCCTTCACCTCCGACGCGGCCTTGCTCTCCTTCGCCGAGTACTTCTGCCAAGTCTCCACTGACACCGATGCCAAACACGTGAGTAGGCGTCAAGCCCATATTCAGGGTTCAGCTCTACAGTAGTCTCGCTTTTTAGGCACAACAAATGCAGACATGCAGGTGGACCTTTACATGTATTCATTCATTTGTTTATTTTTAGCCACAGTGCTTCATTGCAGCTCAGCACAAACATATTTACCTCAGTGTTACAGTATGGGTGTGGGATAGTGTGTGTGTGTGTGCGTGTGTGTGTGTGTGTGCGTGTGTGTGTGCGTGTGTTGCCTGGGAACCAAACCTTCTTCCTCCATGGTGTTAGCGCCTTGCTGTGCTAGTTAAGCTAGTGAGAGCGTACATCGGAGGAGTGCGAGCCTGTAGGGGCAGATAATCAAAACCAGTCTCATTCAGTTTGGCGGCTCTACAGAACTAGGTCAGACCGGAACAGGCTGGAATGGGCTGTTGGGGTTGTTCAAATATGCTCTGTGTAATGCAAACTGGAGAAGGCCAGACTGCTTGTGAGCTGTTTTTCCATTAGGTCCTTCTTTCCCTAAACTACACACACACACACACACACACACACACACACACACCTCTAATACTTTCCAAGACAGTCTAACGGTCAGCTAGGTTTCCGTCAGTAGTTCCTAAGAGACCTTCTTTCCCGGGGTTTTCCCCTTCTTCTTCTCCTAACAGAAGCAGGCCTTATACTCCGCCATCCTTTATGAGTGTGTGACCCAGGAGAAGCCGGAGATGCTGCCCACATACATGGCTATCGATCAGGTAAGGGCGCAGCACCTCACACCACAAATCACCCATTATCACACACGCACACACACCCATAATGCACGCTTCGCAATGAGTGTATCAGTCGTCATCTCCCATCCATATAAAACCAGATGACTTAACCAGTGATCAGTGGTACTGTAACCGGTGATACTTGCATAAACGTATTTGTGGTCGCATATGTGTTCATGTGGTATATGTTTGTGTGTCTTCAGGTGGTATGCACGATTACTTTCATGAAATTGTGGTATGTTACCATGTGTGCATGTGTGTTTGCCTGTGTATGTGTACGTGTGTGTGTGTGTGTGTGTGTGTGTATGCAGGCGGTACGTGCAGTAGAACGGGGCGAGGTGAGCGAGACATTCGCTCTGGCCCAGATGAAGCTGGTCCTGGAGCTGTGCGGGAGCCGCGTGCTGCAGAGACGCTACGCCACGCCGCCGCCGCGACAAGCGCCCCACAGGAAGTCCCGCGGCCTGTTGCTCAGCTCCGAGTTCCTGCCCGTCATGAAGAGCGCTGCCGACTCCGCCCTCGACCGCTGGTTGGCCAGTGAGTGCCACACCCCCACTGAAAATTCCTTACGCATTTTTCGTTTTAACTCATGCCTGTCTATGACTGAAACAACAGGGCAGTCTAAACCTGAAAGACCTCATATTTTGCATTGACCCTCTGGGAACTGCCACAAGTTCTGAAGCCAAAGAGTCATGTGACGCGTGCGTGAGTGCGTGCGTGAGTGTGTGTGTTTGTGTGTGTGTTTGTGTGTGTGTTGTTGCATAGCAGGGCTTTTGGTATGTGTGCCACAGGGCACTGCCAGGCAATGAACGCTCTCTGTTTCCTTGCCCTACAGGCAAGACCATTGTGCCACTCGGACGCCAGTCAGGGTGGTTGGCATAGTCATTCACATACATGCCTTGTTTGAGAGAGTCATTGTATTTTGGAATGCTTTTACAGGAAGACCAGTGAAGTCATGCATTCTTCCCACTGAGACAGGAGGGATTACGCTGGGAAGCCTAGACGTCTGGCTTTTCAAACTGAGTGTGGGAAAAGGTGTTTTACACTGACGTTGGTGTGGGGTTGATCGGTAGACCATTTTGCTGTAATGTTGTGAGATGCAACATAGCAGATTATGCTAAGTGGCCCAGGAGTTTCATAGACAGGCTAGCGCCGCCATAGTGCCTTCACTTTATATTGTATTCTGCTACAGTACTACATAAGGCTATTCTCCTAAGGCTTTGGTTTCCCTGGCTACATCTTTTTAACAACCAATCAGCAAACAGAGGGAGGGCTATGTCGTTCATTGGGAGGGCTGAAAACAATGACATTGCACTTAAGTTGAGTTTGTATACGAGTATGTATTTTGGCAGTTGTCAAAGGAGCTAAGTTGTAAGCAACTGGACTTCTTTTTGGAGCTTGAAGACATTTCACCTTTCATCCAAAAGGCCTCTTCAGTCCTGGCCTGATGAAGAAGCCTTTTGGATGAAAAATAAAAAGTCCAGTTGCTTAGCTCCTTTCACTACCATGACCTGGATGAATGAGAATCTACATAGACAGTTTGGCAGTTTTGGTTGTATGTACAGTCATAGCCCAAGGTTTTTGCAGTGATGCATAGTTTGTCTTTTGCAAACTATGCTGCTTTAGTTTTTTATAAAGGCGGCACAAATTGTTCCAACATTTTTGCTCAGCATTCAGATCCATATGCATACAATTATCACTCACTAAAAACCCCGTTTGCACTGTATTTTTGCCTTGGCACAATCTTTATTGCATCCATATAGGCAAAGAGTGAACGAATACAAGTCAGATAAGGTCAAACATTCTGCAACCTAGTGCATTCTAGATTTTTGAAAATGGAGAGAGAACGTGCTTAAAATCATAGGCTTTCCTGCTAAATGCCAAAGACAGACATGTAGCTAAAATTCTCTGTTAAAATATGAAAATATGTGCCAATAAAATGAGCAAGTAAAGTAAAAGGCAAGCATAGAGGAAGACCAAATTACAGTTGTGGCAAAAGATTTGGCAGTGGAATTGCCGAAACATTTGGCTGCAACTGTACTTGATTTGGAGCTGTGATACAGTAATAGCAACTTGCCATGAGGCATTTCAGCAAAGGTCCTTAAAGGCCGTTAAAAAGTCAACATTTTTGGGAGTCATTTTATAACAGTATGCAAATCTGACATTCTTTCATCACTTTACTTTTCAAATCTGGCCGGTTTAAAACATGTTTGGATGTGCCCACAACGCCACAACTACTCTTAGTTCCCAAAAAAATGAATGTATAATAATGGTAAGTGGCTGAATGGCTCTTTGCTGCGGTGATGTTTTAAAATGTGACACCGTGCTTCCTCCTGTGTGCAGGCAACAGCCACGTGCTCCGCGGTTACATGAGTGGGCAGCCTCAGGATGAGGACTCGGACAGCAACATGCTGGCCTGCTTCCTCATCTACCACTCCTTCCCCAGCCTCAAGAAGGCAGCCACCGCCAACCTCGAAGGTAAAACAAAGAAAAACGCCCAGTTTGACAGGATGCCATTTCTGCCTTACAAAGCCAAAAGCAGTAACTACATATTTTCTTAAGAGTTTAGACTGGAAATTGACTTTATAACACCTGTTTTGTCTTTCGACTAAATCTCTTGCTTCTTCCTATTAAGAAAATACACCAAAAAATGACTAAATCTCTTGCTTCTTCCTATTAAGAAAGTACAAAAAAGCATCACCACTATTATACCAACAACATGTTTGACTGGGCATTATGACAACTTTAAAGGCGTTTTTCACAGTTCCATTCACGTAGTTACTGTGTTACTTTGCCTTTGTAGGGCAGATTTTGACAACCAGCACAGTTTGTGATTGTGGCGAAAGGTTGTCCACGTGTAAGCTCAGCAGCCAGTCAGATTGTAGTCATCTCCTCCGTGCTCTTGAAAAATGGTTTGGTTGACAGAGGGAGAGTATTGGTCAGGGTGTGAGCCACATAGTTTTAATTTTACTCTTTAGAGTGCTAGAGCTGTCTTTAGACATCAGTATGGACAGTCCCAGAACCTCAAGGGGGAATTTGTTGACTAATTTTTAATCTGACCGACTGTGTTAATTAGTCAGTCGTATACTTCACATTTTTAAAGCCTCATAAAAGACTTCAGAATTTATACATTCTTGTGTGTAATATATATGCTCTTAATTAGTGCACTGTTTTAGATGGCACTTTAAATTACATTGTGTACAATGACAATAAAGACTACTCTATTCTACTATTCTATTTTATTTCACTTTGTTAAATTAAAATATTGCGGTACCTGAAGTATAAGATATTGTTACGAATAGCTGGACTGTGTTTATTAATTACATGTTTGTAATGTTTTATGTCTTTTATGTGTTTGAGACCACTGCAGCCTGTGGACTGTGCCCTTGTGTGCTTGTGTGTGCCCTTCCTGCAGAGAGCGCGTCCTTCCCGGAGCTGCTGGTGAAGTGCAGACAGCTGGGAGTGTCTGTGCGGGCCGTGCTCAGCCTGAGCCCTCTGCTGCTGGGCACAGTTGGCGCAGGGATCCCACAGCCTGTCAAATGACCCCTGCCTACCTTACCCTCCTTACTCCTTAGCCTGCCCCTCCCCTCCCCTCCCTTGCCTTCCCTCCTCAACACATGCCTTACACCCCACACAAAGGATGTGTATTAACAGGCCATATCGCGTGTGTCAGTCCTGGGAGACCATAGCCCGTCAAATGACCCCAGTCTACCTTACCCTTAAGCCCGTACGTCCATTCCCCTTTCCTTACCTTCTCTTCCCCTCTCAGCACATGCCTTACACCCACATGAAGGATGTGTATTACTGGGACATGTCGTGTGTATCGGTGCTGGGATGACAGAGCCTGTGAAATGACCCCTGCCTACCTTACCACCGTACTCCTAGCCCCCTGCACAAAGGATGTGTATTAACAGGACATGACGTATGTGCATGTGTGGAGAGAGTGAGAACATTGAAGCTGCATCCTTGTAGCATGTATTATATTTGTACTTATGTTTGTACTGAACACACAAGAGAAAAACTAATGGAGATGCTAAAAACAAAAAATAAAGAATCCATCGTTTTCTAAATGCTCCACGTCTCAGCCTTTAAATGTGCAGGTTATGCGAGTCAACCTGACACCAAGGTGTTTTGTTCATGTTGCCAGGCTCACTGTTGTTCAGCACATTACTTTCGCAAGCGCATTCCTCTTGAAATGGAAAACATCCCTCCGCAAATAAGCATCATACCACGCTGCGCTAAATACCAAGCGCATCCCTCCCTCCCTCCCTCCCTCTCTGAAATATTTCTCTTTCTCTCAGTTCTATCCCAAAGACAAGATGGCTCCACTTAGGACTGTGGGGTTAGTTCTCGCGTTTATGGTGACATGTTTTAGGGGGAGGGGGGTAATGAAAATCTTGATATTAAAAAAAAAAAAAAAAAACGGAAGATGAAATCTCAGGCATCTCTTGTGCTCCCTGCAGCCCATAGATAGCTTTCACACACTCTGCCAGAGTGCTTCCTCTGTGGTCAGGCTCAAGTGCCGCCTAAGAGGTGCACACGTGTGTGTGTGTGTGTGTGTGTGTGTGTGTGTGTGTGTGTGTGTGTGTGTGTCCATCTGTTGACAGAGGGCAAAGCACCCGTGGCACCCGATCAGGAAGCCCACACTGCTATATATTTTCAGATGACAACCTGGCCTCACAGGATGTGGCAAAGAGTTCACTAGTTCTACTACTGGGAGATCACTGAATCTTCTAAGTGTGTGTGTGTGTGTGTTCATTTGCGCACTGACACGTGGTGTGTGTGTTTGTGTGTGTTTGCGTGTTTGAGTCTGAGCACTTAATTGCTGTCTGGTTTCTTCAGTGTGGAGATGAAAGATGCCGCCGCAAAGGCAGAGCAGCCCCACAGGCTCCAAGGGTCCGGGTTGCAGACTTCCCAGCGACTGCACTGCACTCCTGCCACATCAAACTCAGCTCGCTCTGGCTGTAATCAACACTCACGACTCTCAGCAGCTTTGTAAGCTGTACAGGAACCTTAGCTGTGTCTTAGCGCGAAGGATAGGCATAGACTTTCATCTAGGTGTGACTCCGGGCTCCAGGCCATTAAAAAAACCCACAACTTCCGATTAAAAACTGTTGCCACTACTGTAGTTTAAGGTTTGTCAACCCCTTGCGGGCCTGGGGACCCCTCAAGCAGTTGCCTGTTTTTCCTTTTGTGTCTGACATGCTACACCTCTGCCTTTTATCTCATTGCATTCCCCACATTTGACGTATCTGTCTCACGAGCCAAGCGACTGTGGTGTGGTGTGCCGCCCGGCCGTCCCCTTGAGTCAGCTGCGGCCACCGCAGAGAGACGGAGCCGAGATGGAGCTCCAGCCATGTGCTTCTTCATCACATCAAGGCAGGAATGCCAGCCACCCTCCAGGAAACTCCTCAGCGGAAAATTTGATTGAGCAACAGCAGCTGGGAGAGCACAAACAGCTCACTTAGAAACAAGCTGGCTTATCTATGCTTGAAGACGTTTAGCAACTTCTAGGAGAACTTTTTAGCCACAAGTTTCATCCTGCATCTGCTGGTTGTGTGGTTCAGTCCACTCCGTTGGAGGGAAGGAAGACAAGGGGAAGAAATGTGTTTGACATCTGTTATCTGTGACCCTTTGGCAGGTGTCCAGATGAAATGCCATGTGCCAGGACCTGCGTTATTGACAGGAATTGGTGTGCTGCGCTCTGCAAAGCCAGTAAAGCAGCTATGACTGAGCATGTGGCGACAGGCCTGCCCCTCAAACAGTTGTCACCATAAAAGATTGTATGTATGTCACTCACACCCTGACTGAGAAATGTTACCACGCCCTTATTCAAACCAAGCCTGCTTTGAGCAAGTTACCATGGGAGAATAAGCTGTTGAAGAAAGAGAGGTCAATTTTAAAAGCATTTAAATTCCTTATGTCTTGGCTGTAATTAAGTTAAATGGCCCCTGTTGCCAAAGGGGCGGCATATAAAAAGTAAATATTTCCCTCACTGCTGTGTAAGACGGTTGAGGTATGTATACAATGACTTCTAATGGGAAGGGCTAGTTGTCACGTCGTGGACGGTTTCAGTTCGCAGTTCTTCATTCACAATCACTTCAGCTGGGCCGTTGCAGCAAAAGTTGCCTGTGTTAAACATGAAGTGGGTGTGCCCAACTGCGCAAGGGGAAAGTCGCGGTCCACACACAACCCTTCATGCTATGAATGACTCAAGTACAAGGCAAGTCAAAGAAAAAGAAACTAAGTTTTCAAGAAAAAAGGCGAGGATAAGAGAAATGAAATGCGAAGACCTTGGCACTTGCCACTGAAATCTTTACTGCTTTTTTTTTTTTTTTTTTATCACGAACAAAAGTAGACAAGACCGACAACTGCAGAAAGTGTAACCCGCGACTTTTGCAATGCTCCCAGAATAAACGGTGAGTAGACATCACGTTGGAGTATGACTGTAAACGTTATAATTACACTGTATGTCGTTTTTTGTTTGTAGGCTTTGAATATTTACTTACAAAATTTTGTTCTTTCTTGTTAAGTCTGTATGATGAGGCAAATACTAAAAAGCTCAGTAAAGCGCAGGTAAATACATTTGTTTGAAGCAGTTGTAGTACATCGTTTCCAGCGCTCCCCTCATTTTCAGAGTCAAATTAATTAATAAAAACTATGCAAAATGTAATGCCACGGGTTATTACACAACATTATAAATATAGCCGAAATGACACATTTGAAGAAAAGTGTGAAATGGCCCTGAAAATTATCATAGCTCATTGGACGGTTGATGGAGATAAGAGGAAGTATGCGGTAGAGGGTAAGTTTGAGATAGTGACTAAACTTCCTGTTCCTCTTTGAAAATTCAAAAAGACACAAGAGATCATTTGGCCCCATTTGAAGTAGTAGCAATGCCATGAATTCCTTAAAGGTCCTATACTGGCCTATAATGTTTTTGAAGAATAAGTTGCTGTACGTACACCGAACGTGCTTTATAATGTCATACTTCAGCCAGTCTAAGAAAATATTGTGAAATGCGCGTTCAGTTGGTTTTGACAGCAAGGGCCCCGCCGTGTGGTCAGGCTGCCGAGTCACGTAGTTTCATTTCCCTACGTCAGGCAGTGGATTCCGAGCTGGAGGTGTGTCCGGGCTGACTTATCAATGCCGTATCTGTTAACGCAACATCGAGCGAAAAAGGGTGGGTTTGTTAAACAGTGACTTTGTTGCGAAATGTGCCCGATGTAAATTCAAAGCCTTCACATATAAGCAGCTCTTTGTAAAAACATCTCACCTCCTTTAACTATCCTAGCCTAAATGTAAGCTGTCATAATTTGAATGCCCTGTTGCACTTTAAATGGTGCACCAACAAATAAAGTTAAACATGCCTATTGCGTCTCTTGTATGCTCTGCCTTTTGAAGGTTTCAGTATGTTTTTTTTTTTAAATAGTTTTGGGGGCTTCCTCTTACTCAGTCATTCATGTGGTTTAGCTGTACTGAGAGCTTGTAGGCTTTTGAATCTGTGAATAGTGCGGTGATTTCCAGGGCCCCTGCCACCTGCAGAAGCATGACCTGAATCAAAGAGCACGTTTGACCTTGCCAAAGAACGAGCAGTCCATCATCGGCAGACAGAGACAAAGTGCATCTAGGGTACAGATGACAGCAGCATTTATTTGTAAGCCTTGAATAGAGATGAAAGTACTTAGCTTTACATTGTCAGGACATGGCACAGAAGCTCATTTAGCCTTTGTAAACTCTATTTGTAAAGTCTATTCCCTTGACTGTTGGCTGTGTGTAAAATGGTGACCCAGAGGAGGGATTATACGTGGATTGTATTCATTGTCATTGGACTGTATTCATCCTGGCCATTACCCCTATTGTCTTCAGCAGAGAACACCTACGCTTGGAGGTAGTTGTGCATGGGTAACCACTCCTTGTAAATTGTGCTATTTTAAAAACACATTCTCTCAGTCACTCAAGTCTGGTTTCCAGTAAAACCTGTCACTGTGATCCTCAGGAAGTCTGTTCAGTCAAATTCATATTCTTAAAGTCTTCTTTTTAAAATGGCAGGATTCATGGCACTTATTAAATGGCTGTTGAGAAAGAGATGTGGTTAGCCCAAATCACTGGCCTTGTCCACTGACACAGACAGAGGGTGATGAAAAAATGCCAGCACAGCATTTAGGCTGTGTAGTGGCTAACCATTGGGTTGCATGGCAGGTGCATATTTTGAGGAAGCAAGCAATATAGAGTTGTTGAAATGTGGCCTTGTCTGCTCTCTGTGAGTAGACTTGTCATATTCTTCATGTTGTGGAAGCATGCAAATGTAGTATTTATTGTTATGTATGGGCAAAACACGGTAAAAATTCAGCCTTTGATCTAGCTGCCAAAACAATAACACAAATGGCACATACACAAAGCATGCCCACTTATCCATTGTTTTTCAACACTTACATTAAACATTGTCAGCACAGCTGTGCTCTTTTTTACACTGTCTGCACAACAACAAAAAAGACAGGATGGTTGAAACGTCATTATGACGGTTTGTTTGTTGTAATAAGGCTTTTTTTCTTTTTATGTGTGTAATTTAGGTTTTTTTTAGTCTTTTAGTATGTCGTCCAAATGATATTTACTTGTCTGTGAATGTTTTGGCAGGGTGGATACGTCATGCAATCAATGTTAACCAGGCACCTCGAGTTCTCTTCTCCCGTTGCAGATTGTTGGTATGTAGCGCCATCTAGTGGCTACATGAAGCAAGTCCATTAGTCTTCAGCATGAATCCCTTTTCAACTTTGAGTGTCGTATTTCTGAAGAACGACTCCAGTCAAACTTTGGTTTTATGGTATTCGACAAATGTAGGAATTTAGGGAAGAAAGAGAAATAGAAAGAGATTTTCTTTACCGCAGTGTTTTAGGGGAACTGAGTAGCTGTTCAAGCTGTGCTGTTAAAGCACCCTAGGGCATGGACATTTTTATGTATAACTTTTATTAATTATTTGTGATATAAAGGCAATTGTTTTGAAAGAAAAGCCTCCAATACTGAATCTTTACCTGCAATGCAGTGCACTCTACAGTGGACGTTGCATCACACCTCTGACGTTGCAGTAGTACCACCTTTCAAACACTAGGTGGAAATATAGCCATTTTCACTGGGAGAGATGAACAAGATGTTCAGAGCACTGTGCAACACTGAGGTTCCCTGAACAGTTCAGAGTTTTGTGATTCACATATTCATTACTTCCACATATTCATAATTCCACCAGTGTTAAGAGAGGATGGTTTCATGTAAAACTTTCATTGAGTATTAAGTATCCATAAGAATCATTTAGTAGCTGTTCATTTAAAGATGCATGATTGGACATTTGATTCTACACATTTAACCAGAACAACACTAACAAGAGAAAAGAGGACACATTCAATGTCATATTAATCTCTCAGATTCAAGGCCGAATAATATTACTTCTCCACCTCACCCAAAGAAAGCAGAAGTTTGAAACATCCATGTTTTATCTAAAGTCACACATGAGCACAACAAGTGTTTTGGCAGGTAAGGTCTCAGACTATTTAATGTGATGTACTTGCTTGAATAAAGACATCTCACTAGTCATAACCACGTGGTTCTGAAATAGCAAAAGGGCATGCTCTTGAATTGTACCGTGGCATTTTAGATTGTGTTATTGGAAATGAGTCAACTGGTAGTGAAACAAAACTGTTCATGCCACGCATGCCACACCAATCACACACACACACACACACACACACACACAAAGTTTTCAGGTGGCAAAAGCTCTGATAATGTTTTTTAGAGTCTACTCAGAAATAATGTCGCACAGCACACCGTGTTTTTTTTTACTTTAACACTAGAGATATTTTATTGGACAAATTCATTCGCAGACAGAACCTGTTTTTCCATTGATTTCACGTTAGACAGTGTGGATCAGAATGTGTAAGATCAGAGAATGGTGGTACTAGAAATAGTGGCTTGTCCAAAAAAAATAATAATAGGAGATCAGAAGTCATGAAAAAAATGACACTGTGTTTTTCAAATCTACTTGCATCAGGTAAAAAAAAAATATATAAAAATATATATTTTCAAAATATTTTGTGAATGGGTCTGTCCAATATAACAAAATGATTTCAATATGAACATGTGCGAAATGCGTAGCAAAACATGGCTTCACGGCAACAACTAATATTTTTTTTCACACACTATGCTTTTGTGATCAGCATGTCAAAATATTTGGACAATCAGATGGAGCCTGGCCACCCTAGATTTGATCTCCTCCATCGCATAAGCCACTTGTTGTCTTGGCTCTTGCGGTGGACACAAAGATGAAAGACATTCACACTGCATTATTAAGTGTATATTTATCAGTAGTCATATTAGCATCGCAACAATATGCAGCGTTATTGCATATCACACATTTTACTATATCATGCAACCCATGTAGTAATGACAAAATGATTCAACCTTCCTGAATTTTCTGGTATACACATATGTACATATACATATACAGTATAGCTGATCCTTAGTATGGTGTAGTATATGTAATAAGGCTAAATAGGTCATTTAGGAAATAATTAAAAAATATTCTTTACCTACATACTAGTATTAATATATGATACATGAGTGCCGGCTTTGTTGGCAACATTGTCCTGCACACATTCTTCATTGTGAAATATGAATGTCAGGGAGGTTGGTGTGATTGCAGTCACTCACTGTAGTACCACAGATTCTCAGAAGGATTTTGATCAAGGCTTAGCCCTAACCACTGTAAAATATGTACATGCAATGACCGTTTTTTGAGGCAGCTTGAGTCTTGTGGACCTTGGGTAATTGTCTTGCAAGGGGGTGATCTCTCTGTTAGGTGTAGTGTTACTGTTACAGACATTGGACTGCCTTGTGAAATTGTGGAACTGAAGTCCGTTCATTTTCACTGAAATTCCTAAACTACATTTCCTCAGTTTCTACAGACAAGAAATTTCCTGACATGCTAGGGTGCCACTGGTTATATTTCATGATAGGGATGGTATGCCCTAGCCTGGTAAACCAGTCCCTTGTACTTCATTTCATTTAGTACAGAGGGTCTGGCAGTGCTGTATTGAGAAACGATTTCTTCCTGGAGGTGTGGGCTCTGCTAAAGTTTAAAACAAGTGGCTCTGCCTTTACCCAATCGCTAACATCTGGTCATGGCAGATGCAGTTAGCCTGCCTACGCACAACAATTGAAATGTAGCACACAAAGTCAACGTCATTGCTCACAAACACTCCTTCTGTTCGTTGGCTAGGCAAAGTCTACCACCTCATACAGCAATGTCAGTGAAAGCACTACCAGGCCCTCTGTACAAAATACAAGGATACAAGGAGTTTTATTTGTCACATGCATAGACATACTGGGTAATAGGACATGCAGTGAAACTGTTGATTGTGAGTCTAGACTGTGCATGGGGAGTGGGGAGTAAAGTGCGTAGAATGCATTTGCGGGGGATGACTACCATAAGAAGGGCAGAGGTAGAAAAAAGGTTAAGTATGAGGGGCTGGTTTATCAGGCTAGGGATGATATGCCCTGGGGTTTACTTACCATGTAGTGCTTAGCCAAGAAGCCCTCCATAATACACAGTATTTGGTCCCCATCATATACAGTATGAGAACATAGGTATTCAGATGTCTATTATAACACTGTGTTTAAATATATATGCGGTAGTAAAATATGGACTTGGTCACTCTTTAACAGTATGATGATAAGTAGCTGAAATTAAAATGCCTTTTCATGACCCCTTCTATTGAAACCCCAGCAAGGGTCACAGCACTTAACTAAACTAAAACTGCCTAGGTCACAAAAAACAAAGGTGATGTAACTGTTTAAGCCCCGAGGGCATTCAAATCAATTTTTTTTTTTTTTTTTTGTTATGTTTCGGTGAGGCTTACTCACTCTAGTGTGGTGGGGGAGCGAGAGACAGGTGTCACATATCACATACGGCTCCCAGTAAAGGGCTATTGATCCGCTGCATTTAGAAGCAGCGGTCCTGGGGACCTTATTGTCCCAGGATGATTTGATCAGGGCTCCAGTGGGCATATCTAGAGTTACCCGTGTCCCTCGTGCCTTTGTCAAAGGCAGCCTATTGATTGGTGCATCTGTGTATTGGATTCTCTTCGTGTAGAAATACTGGTGAGAATGCAATGGAGCTTCATTCTCACAGGATCAGCGTGTATATATGTGTGTGTGTGTGTGTGTGTACATACACACATGTGTGTGTAAAAGCATGTGAGGACTTGTTTGTGGTGCAGAGTCTTAGATTTAGTCAGCAGACAGTGACAGCGTTGCAGTGCAGACACCATTTGAGCAAGCGCTTTGGAGAGAGTAGTAGAGTACGGCAGTCACAGTGTCTGCGGTGCTGCTTCAGTCAAACTGATAAAAGTTTCTTTTTTAGTACTTTTCTTTAACCCCTCTCTGTCTGGTCAATGCACACCAAAGCCTGTCCAAAAACATTTTTTTCCACCTGTAAGCACAAATTGTCATTGCCAAGCATAATTTGCCATTTTGCCACCATATGTTGAGAAAACAGCAGACTCTTTAAATTGGTTACATCAATGGCTGCAATATTTGCCTAATGGCTGATTTCAGTTTTATTATTTTGAAGACTCGCCTTTGTAATCAGATCCGATAAATCAGACACTTTAATGAAACCTCTTGAACCACTAGATGAATTTAAATGAAAAAAAGTTTGATACCTGATACATTTTAGATAAAGAAACACAACCAATAAACTATCTGCAAACTTCAGCCAAAGTTTAAAAATTATTTCTGAAGCCTGTACTGCAAATGAAAAAAGTTTACTTACAAGCATTTTGGAAGCCAACAGGAAAACCATGTTTTCTCACTTTCTTTCTTTCTTTTTCTCTGTCTTTTTCTTTTTCCTGTTCTCTATCTCTCTCCCGCTCTCTCTCTTTCTCTGATGTAGCCTATATATATATATATATATATATATATATATATATCAGTTCTGACTTTGCAGAAACCCCAGTTTAATGGCTTTTAGTTTGTCTGACATCAAAAAGAAGCTAAGTTGCCCTGAGCCTCTGATTCTTTTGAGCCTTCAAGAGACATAAGAATGGGAATGGTCCTTTTGCTTGTACCTACTCTGTTCAGAGCAAATAATGTGTAATTTGTTTTCATCCAAAACAGCAGCAGGGTAGCATAGGGGCAGTGAGCATAATGTCATTTTGTTAGTAACTGTACATTTCTCCTCTCCCTGTGCACAAATGTTTTTGAGACTTTTGACACGACACATTTATGTAGGACTCATTTTGATAAGGCACGGATGCTGCTACATGTTTACCATGTAATAAAATTGCTGTTAGTCTCAAGTCTATCACTTAAGGTTATTGTAGCCTCATACAAATTATATTACCTAATATAAATGCACAGGCCATGGCCATAACATTTGGCTCTGTGATCGTGGCTGTTATGATTTTAAAATGAATTCCATTACTTTTCTGCTTAGTTATTATTCATAAAAACTTTAACTTCTAATGTATAAGTACTAGTTCTGCTTTCTGTTATACGAAGACCGTATTCATAGCCATTGCTTGTCTGTCACATAGACAAACAAAAATGTTGCCATTAAGTTGAAATGTTGTTGACTTTCCTTACATTTATCTCAACAAAATCTTTATCTTCTTTCCACTGGGTCACTTTTATAAAGTAAAAAATGACTAATTATGTGTGTCTGTGAACAGCTGTGGTGACCTCTTTTTATGCTCTAGCTGTAAACAGTTTCATTTTGACTAGGGTGAGCAGACGGCTGTTCCGGTCACCATCCGGTGCCTAAAACAAACACAGTTCCCCCCTGTGTGGACCTGCACTGTCACAAGTTGCAGAACGTGGGTTTTGATTTAATCTGCTGTATCTCGCCCAGGATGTAGCTCAAGCAGCCCCATCTCTGAGTCACTGCCCTAATGAAGCCCTTCCCCTCCATTGAGACAGACAGAAATAGATGTGGTTGCTAGGGCATTGGGGCTGTTGCCTTGGTCCTGCTAGCCATAGCTGCCTGTCAGACAGAGATGGATAATCAAGGCCAGATCCTGCAGATCTTGTGTGTGTGGACTAACTGCTTTGTTGGGAGGACAAAGGCTCCTTTCATCCCTCTTTTCCTCCTGAGCTGTGACTCAGCACCTTCTGTTGACGTGACTCACGGCTTCAGCTGGGGCTCCTCGGGGGGGTCTGCGCCTTGCAGAGGAGTCGGAGGAGGAGGAGGATGCTGGGGAGATGGAGCTGCTCAGAATTCCATCTGCAGGACAGGAAGTTCTCAGAGCCAGTGGACAAGGGCGTGAGAACCTCCGGGCAAGTGTGGTCATGTGATAGTGACTCATTTCCTCTCTCCCCCCAGCTTTTCAGCAGTTTTTTTCCCTGGTCTTTGACTTTGGACTATATCATGAACATGAAACAGCGTAAGATCATTTACCCCACTGGAACACAAGACATCTGTAAGAAGTTACTCCTTCCCCAGTCACCCATCTAAAGAGATGTCAGCCATCTTGTTGATGTAGTGATTCTTTTTGACAACATGTTTCATGTTCATAGTGTTTCAATTAGTGAGATGGTGTCCCTTCAAGAGCGTAAGAGCTTTAGGAGCAAAAGAACTTGCTTTGAAACTTTTGTTATTTACAACATCTAGGATTTAGAAGTGAAAAAAGGAATAAAACGACCAGAAAGGTCTAAATGCTAAACAATGGTTGTTTTGTGTGTAATGGTGAAGTAGTTAGTGTCAATGACTATGTTTTCTTTGGCTGTGGTTGGTCAGGAGAAATGATCTGGTAAAACCAGTCCTGAGCCTGTCGGCAAATAACCCCAAATGACCACTCCAAAACAGATTCATCAGTTTATTTCAAGGAACAATAGAAAAAAAACATGTCACTTAATTTCTACCATATGCACAATGAAGTGTAAATTGATACTAGCATTTTACAGTGAACAGACTATAAAATCACCACGGGAGTTCACCCTCTTGTTGCAATGTGCACTCTACACAAACAAAGATGTGGTGAGCTGGAATGTCTGTTTTTTCATAAGTTTATGAGGTAAAAAAAAAAATTGTTGGGGGCTTCTGTAATGTCAGACTGAGGAATTTTAGTCGGCGATTGTAGAGCCCAGATGCCATAGCCCATTGTCTGGCCTGTATTTATAATCCTGATTGCCATCAGTATGCAAAGCCCTACAGGCCTTCAAGGTAGAGCAGCACACTCACAAATGAAACATTTGATAGTACTGTGAAAGCGTGCTTATCATCGTAACAGTAGAAGCCATTGTGTGATGCACGCACCTGTTCTCTCCCTCTCTGACTTTCTTCCCCTTGTAGAAACGTCGCTGGAAATGTTTTATGTCAGTGTTCCTATTGAATGCTGTGTGTCAAGCAGGCTGTAGGTTGGAGTGCTCGTGTGTCTGTCTTCTTGAGCGTTTACATTTACCCCGGATGACCCCAGTTTTGTTATGCGATATCTGTCTGAAAACGAAACAGATTAGCTGGAGATCATTATGTGTAGAAATTCTCTGAGGGAAGGCAAAACGAGAAGAAAGGTGGGAGTAGAAACTGTCCTGCTATGAGTAATTACCCACAGGATCGGCGTGTGTCAGTCTATACAACCCGCTCCTCTGCCTCTGCGTCTTAGCGCCCTATAATACACAGCGCACTATTGTATACACCAAGGGGGGGAAGTTAACTTTGCAATATGTGAACCTGTACTAGCCACGGAGAAATAAACGGTGAAAATTGCCAACCCGGTCAACAGTAAATCATTATTTTGTGTCTGAAATCTACCAGCCACTTTTATATTTTACCAGCATTTTTCTGGTGGATGGTGTGAATTTCCATCTCTGGCGTGTGCATCCAGGGCCATATGACATCCAACATTGGTGTGTGATCTGTACACACTCCGCACAATCACACCACCAGTCCTTTTTTGTGGAAAACACACACACACACAGGCAGTGTTATATCAAAGTCAGACAGTCAAGTATGCTGTGATGGCAGAGGTTATAATTTTGATAAAAACTATATTTACACGTGTCCAATTTTAAAGAATGTCAGCTTTTAAAAAACAAACATTACGTTTCAGCCCTCCTCCCAGTGTGTGTGTGAAATAAGAGCAGTGCGTACTTGCACTTTGCAAGACTTTGTCAAAGCATGTTTACTCTGATAAGCCTAGTAGTTTGCAGCTGTCATAGGATGCTTATCACAGGGCTGGGAGCTGCTGTGTTAGTCGTTCCACTGAGGCTTTCCTGCCAAGTCTGATGCACTTTGAAACCCAGTCACTGCCTCTGCATCTGCCTCTGCCTCTGCCTCTTTGTAACAAATACTGTTGTGGAAATAGCTGTCGCAAATATCCCATGATGCTGCTGTAGAAAGCTTGAGTGATGGCTTTTCAAGTGTGTGAAGTTGTTACTTTTCTTTTACAGTTTGTCAAAGGAACAGCACCAGGTTCGGAACGGACTGATCGGAATGAATGAGATCTCGTGTAATGTACTTGCATGGGCTCTGGTCTGAATGTAAATCCTGAAGTGAAGTGCGGTGTCAAAGACGGATTTCAGTTCTGGCATGGAAGTGAGGTTGACACACACAGAGTAGGTTTAATTTTGAGTTGAGTGCGGTCATCCTTGCTGTGACCATAGAACCGCTGGAGATAACCACCACACCACCACCAGTTCACGGTGAGTCTGCCAAGGTTTGATTATTCACCCAGGATCGACACTGGATCGAACACTATTTATTTGTCACCATGACACATGAAGTTAGTGTCGTCATTGCTGTGGTACTTAAAGAATAACACTTTAAAACATGCTTGCATACTCACCGCTGGTTATGACTGTCGAAGGTCACCTTCCCTCACTCCAGTGTTGTCCAAACAGACCTCCCATGCAGCAGGGCTGTGGGAACTTGACCATTCATCTGTGAAGTTATGAGCAGTATGTGGGCAGAGGAAGCCGTGGTTAAGTGAGTCAGCGCATCACAAGCCGTTCTGTTCCGTTAGGCTTCGGTAATGTTTAGCTCTTTGAGTCATCCGTATTCCTCTCTTCCTCCCTAGGACGTTGTGCGTGGGTGTATATGTGTGTGTATGTCTATGTGTGTGTCTGTGTGTGTGTTTGTGTGTGTTTATGGGACTTGTATCAACAAGCGGGGGTGGTCAGTTTGTGCTGTTTGAAATCACTGGTTTGAAAACTGGTCCATTTCTAGTCAGACCATTTTTGTTTCTGCACTGGTAAAGGCTGTGAGACTGAGGAGTCGACTAGTTGAGAGTTGTTGGTAAGTTCATATGGAATTGCTCTTTGCACTTCTTGTCTGCGGGTTGTGTTCTGTGAAGATTTGGCTGACAAACTTGTCTGATGTACGCGGTTAGAATATCGGGTGAGAAGTTACATTTATAAGCATAGCATGGATACATGCAGTTGCTATGTTTGACCTTTGTCATGTTAGGCATAAACTTGACCTGATGTTTAGATTCAGTTAACCAGCACACAGAATCTTGATTTCTGTTGACTTCTGCCTTAACTGTGGATTATTTAGTTTAATGTACATATATGGTCAGTTTTGATATGAAAACTGAAAGTGGAAAATCATGCCTTCTAAAAAAGCAGCCTGAATAGTTTTACATTTTGAATTGAAATCATAGATTTTCACTTACATCAAAAACTGGAATGACAAGGTGTTGTATCATAAATGTCATCATCTTAGCATAGTTGAAGGACTTCAACTCTCTGTCAGCAAGTAAGAATATCAGCAGTATTTTTGATGACATGATGATTTAGCTGATGACTCTCGCTATGGTGAATCTGCATATTTAGGGTTGAATGATTGTATGATATAAAAATTCTTGTCCTATGAAGCTTTACTCTTGTTTCACTAAAAGGGAAGCTGCAGAAGCTGCTGTTATTGCTGCGTAATGGCTGAGATACGTCACCAGAAAACCTCTGTTTCACTGGTATCTATCAGAGCTAGAGCCTTTCTCATGCCGTGTTTGGGACCCTGTCCAAAACAGTGTGGGAAAAAGAGCTGTCCACTCCCCCTGCGTCATTTTACATGACCCTGGGTCACTGAGGCAGAACTTGCCTTGACTAATGCACGCCCATATTTCTGTATATATTATGGGATGTACAGCGATCGTGGGAACTGATAAGCTTAGGGAACGAGTGTTTGCTGTCAGTACCTAACTGATATGCTGTATGCACATGTTAGTGCCTTATAAGGCCTGCATTTTTAGGCCAATAGTCATCAGTTTCTTCCTTTTGTGTACAGCAATTCCATCCCACAGCATGATACTGTATATAAGGATACAAACTTTTAGTTTCATACTTACTATTAGTAACCAAAGGTTAAGATCAGATGATTGCAGTTATTGAATATTTACCAGGAATAAATTGCCTATTCAGTGAGAGTAAGAAACAGGTGAAAACAGGACTAATACGTGAATCAATTGTGCTTCATGAAAACTTAATTGGCCACTGATACAGAAACATAGTAGTGGTTTGTTATTGTCCAAGATTTTGTCCCTTAAGATTTATCATCATACTTTACGCAAATAATTAACATGTTATCTTTGGAGATAGTTGCTTTACTTTTACTACTATACATTTACTGCTATAAAATAAGATATTGGAACAGAATTTTATAAAGAAAGAACTCAGCTTATGTGCTGAGTGAGCCAAGTTTGACTATGAAAGGTCTAGACTGAAGAGATGAAAATTTGAATATGAGATTACATCAGTGCAAGGCCTTCTTGGCACAAGAAGCAACTGCACACAGCTGAACACATAATAACACTTGAACAGGGTAAAGAGGCTGTTGGCTCGCATCAGATTAGCTGACAGAGGAAATCGGTACACAAAGACAGTTTGGAGCTTGTCAAAAGGAGCAGAGGTAAAGCTTATCAGGCAACTGCTTGGGTACCCCAGACCACTACAAGGCCCTCGAGGGCTAACAATCCCTACACTTCAGCAGTGGCAATGCAGTTTTTATTGAAAGTTGTGGACTTTTTTTGCCGAGGGCCCCAACATAGTTGTGTCTAAAGACAGTGGAAAGTCTAGTGGGCTCCTGCCATGATTTTTGTCCCACAGCATGAGGTGTTGTGTGTGGTATAGCAGCTCTTACCACTGACTCGTGTTTGGTCATGGAGAGATGTGAGACACAAGTACCCACGCTGGTATCCACCTTGCCCATTTACTGTAAGTGACTATCATCGCAAGTGTTTTCTCCTAAACCACCACTGGTAGCTCTGCTATTGTGAGTGCGTTGCACAGACAACCTTTCTGTAGCAGTGCAGCGTGGGATGCGTGGGCTGCCATGTTAGAGATGACTAAGCATTCTGCACACACACAAAAAAAGCGATATGCTTGTAGTGCATTAGACCTGACCCATAAGGGATGTCTTGGTTCTAACTGTTTCTGTCACAAATCGCTAATCAGTACTGGTGTCATTAGTATTACTTTAATTAACTATTATTTAGAGGCAAGTATGTTTCTACATTAGAATATAATTTTTTAATGCAGCAGCATGGGCTGTTCAACATGTGAAATACATGAAATGACAAAAGTGGAGGTGAAGGTCTGGCCAAAAGGTAAGAAGAGATGCAAAGTAATTTTTAATATAACACTAACACATTAATTATATAATTTATATACATTAAGACGATTAGTAAGATACACTTCCCTTTTGAATATTATTCACACTTAGGGTAACTCAAGTTACTTTGATGTGGTAATAAGCCTTGTGTGTATAACATGTTGTAATGATTTATTTATTGATTAGTAGCCTACATGCAATGACTTTACAATAAGCACCACCAGGCCTACTGTGAAAATCTTTGGGCTTTGATGGCTGCAATAAGCATGGCTTAGTGTCAATAGTTTGACTCTTGAAAGGTTATTACATTTTGATCAGAGGAGTGAAACAGCAACTAATGAATAGTGCTTTATCATTGTGCAAAGTAGTTAATTTAATTGTATTTAATGGAAATAGCTATAGGATCGTTTGTAGGATTTGTTGAACATTTGAGAACTATCTTCCTAAATTGCGGGGGCGGGGGTGACAGGTCAAAATGATCGCAGAAATTTTAAAATGTCAAGTTGATGTCACAAGATGACTATATCAGAATCACGGTTTTAATCTACTATTTAGTTTCTAAACTGCGTGTTTTATCTCGAAAGGTTTCAGTAGTCTTAACAGTCATTTAGAACGTATGCTACATTATTTTTCTCTCAGCGAGTCATATAACAAGACTGCCTACGTGTTTGGCGTAGTAAGACTCAGCATTTACTTTTTCGTGTAGATAAAGTGTGTTGTCATCTTTTGTCTATAATAATAATAATAATAATAATAATAATAATAATAATAATAATAATAATAATAATAATAATTCGTCCAGGGTAGTCTGAGGATTCTAGAGGAGCCAAATGACTTGTGAGGTGATAGAAGTTCATCTGAGTTGACGTTTCATGGGAATGATTTTGTGTGGTTGTTGTGAATTATTTCATTGAAACTTCTGTGATGCACGACTTGTGTAGGCGACAAACAGTGTAACCTGCAAACTTAACATTCTGTCAGCTAGGATTTTGCGAGGAAAGTGGCAGGAAGGTGCGTTTCGTTCTTCTGCGTCTTGAAGGGTCTTAACGGGAACTCACGTTGGGTACAGCCTGCCTGCTACACTTTACCGAAACTACTTCGTCATGGGCCCGTGCCACATCTTCAAAAACAATTCGGTAGTGAACAAAGAGCTCTCAATATGAATATGCTGTGGTTGCTCACTTAATGTCAGGTTTCAGTTACTTTAAGGAAAACAAGTCAGCTGAGAAAATGCCTATTGTCATTACACTGAGAAATGACATTTTATAGCCTATACACGGCCTTTGCATAGGCGTAAAAAATAGCTTCTGACCCACCAAACGCACACACACCAACAAACTTTCAAGAGCTTTGCTGTGGTAGTCTAACTGTACTATCAGGAAGCAATTATCTGATTGTAGAAAGTACAGCCTATTGCTGCTTTTCTTCGTTTACAGTATGGTAATTGACGGGTTCGAATAGTTTTGTGACAAAGAGAGTTTTGTCAGGAAGAAAATAGAGACCGTTCGGTCATCGATCACTAGGGGGCAGTGTTGCTTAACATTGGCTGATGTATTGTTCACTGAATGTGAGGGAGCATTCAGTGGCATGTTTTGTTGTACGCCCAGCGTTTTTATTTCGATCAGGTCTCAAAATAAAATAAAATAGGCTGAATGTGCAATCATCAATGAAATTATGTTCTTTGCAGTTAATTTCGGGCCACAGTTGTGGACTTTTGTCCTGGCCTATCTTTTGGAAGAAAGGTGTTTTTTTTGGTTGCAATAAAAGGTGAAGACTTTTTTCCCCAGACAGATTTATATATTTTTAAACGCATGGATGCAAAAGTACATGTATGAAAACTTATTTCAGATTACAGTAGTTTTGTTCTGTGACTCCAACATAGGCTACATAGGTTACATAGCCTACATTTTAGCAAACCTATGCATGTCTTCAGAGCAGTTCTGTTAATAGCCTAATTTGGGCCGTCAGAAGTGCCAATAAACAACACAATGTGATATTAATCCACATGACAAAATTATGTCTGTGCCATACATATTACTACAGTAACCTCAGTTATTCAACATAGCTTACTTGGATTTTTTTAAAACAAAGACAATGCCTGATGCGTCGGTGTCCACCTATATTTTCAAGTTTTTTGTAAGTAAGTTTTGATAACTAATCGACGATGATTTTTATAAAACACTTGATATGTAAACCTTAAATGACTTTTTTTTTTATTTCAGAATCTAATCACTGATTCACAACAAACTGTAGTTTGTTCTTACTATTATTGGTCCAGATCTTGCTAGTTTGCCTTCGAACGACGACTCCCTGTTTGGTAGGTAAAATTAATATCTTGCTGACTGGAGACCAAACCTGTCCAGCTTACAAATTCTTCGCTTACAATTGCCAAAATCAATTCTGTTTTTAACATCGATGACATTTAATGTGCTGCATTGATATCGACGAAAAAATACAGTTTGTCTTCTAATGAGGGCTAAAAGTTTATTGTGCATTTTTTGTGCAACAGCCATCTTGTAGTAACGTTTGTATCCAACACAGGTACATTTATCTGCAGTGCAACAGTAAAATATTTCAGAGTTCAGGACTTTCACAGTGTAACAGAGACATGTCATAGGATGTTTTTTGTAAGGTTTTGTGTGATAATACCATTAATCTCTCACAACAAAATGACTTAATTAATAGTATAGTGTTGTGTCATATCTTCATAAGGCTTTCAAAACAAACAATCCACTAAATGTCACTGGTGTGGGACTTCCGCCGAGATAAGAACGCGATAAGGTGGGACCGTCGGTGACATTTGTGGCTTTTGGAGAGCGTCGTGTTTTCACGGTATGGAGGTGGTGTCAGCAATGTTTGTCATCACCACATTACTTTCATATTCACGCAAATATAGAAACAACACCTGGTACGTTGGACAAACAATAAAAGCAATGTTAACTAAAGCAAAACATTTACAGACCAGTCTTATATTTTTAATCTTCGATTTCTGGAGGAATTGAGTAATCAGCGACTAAACGCCAACATCAAAATGAAAGATGAGATTTTCCATATAAATCAGGATCAGATTGAACATAAATATTTTAATGATACTTATTCTAGGAATACAGGTTAATATGCAACAATTTTGGACTTTTAAGTAAAACCCTTACACAAACACATCATATGTCAAAATTGAGTTTAACTGAACCTGAACATATAAATAACACCTTAATCAAAACATTTTGATTAGAAAAAGCAGTTTCATAGTTGTCATAATATTTCTCCTTCACCCCAAAATTACAGCCTCTGCAACAAACTTTGGAGACAGAGACATGTTGTACATACCATTTCCTGTTTACACTGGGTTTACACCTGTGGTGACATGAATATTAGGGGATTGTTCTTCTCTGTAGCATATTGTGTTATTGAAGGCAGTTCAACAAAACTGCAGGTTTGTGTCAGAAATTCTGCCACTCACAGCCATGGATACTTTTGTTTGGCTAAAATACATACTGCAATAGCACAAGCATTTTCTCTTCCAGCTGTTTTCAGTTTCTGTGGTTGAGAATTATGAATCATATACTCCCGTTTTACAAACGAGTTAAGTGCAGGTTATTGTAGAACAGAACGCTTGGTGTCGGCTTATCAAAATTTGGACTCAAGATTTGACTGGAGATTACAAAGTTGTAGTTAATCTGAAACACCCAGTGAGTCACAGACTGTGGAGGCGACATTAACATGTTTGATCCATCTTTTCTGTCACACATACACGCACACACACACGCACACACACACACCTTTGCATGTGTGGTTATGCCATAAAACAAAAAAAAAAAGTTGTCATATTTTCCCACTATTAGTCAGTGGAAAGACTGACGAGATGTTGCTGGGGCTTTAAAGCTTTGAGCGCATCTCTGCCACGATGTTTGTAGGTGATACTCTTCCTCGGGTGTTGACTTCGCACGCTTGTCTGATTCTACCTGACACTTGCAACTGTCACAGGCTGCAGCATAAGTGGTAAAGAAATGGATTAACATGTTTACATTACATTTTTTTCTTGCAAGCTATAGCACTGGATCTCTGTCACCAAGATAGAATTTGAGATGCCTTTGAGGACATAAGTGCTTTTTGAAGCAGTTATTTGTAAAAATATGCTACTGAATGGGTAAAGTAGGAAATGCATTTGAATTATAATGTACTGTAGACCAGGAACCTTGGTGAAGATGTGTTTTCTCATGTAAAGTGAACTGACTGAACAGAGATGTGCACACAGATGCAAAGGGGGAACTTTGGAGGATCTCGCTGTGATCGAGACTGTATGGGTTTGTGTGTGTCTGTGTGTGTGTGTCTGTGTGTGTGCGCCTGCATGTGTGCATGCACGTGTCTGTGTTTTGTGTGTGTGTGTGGCATATATAGACAGAAAGGGTACCTGGCAGCCATGTTGTAACAGGCAACTCAACTGTTAAAAAAAAACACACACACACCAGTTGAGAAAACAATGCCAGTTGAGAGGGACCCGGAAGAGAGACTGACCCAGAGACACTCAGTTTGACGGGTACCCATGGTAACGGCTGCTGGGAAAATGGGCTTCATTGATATATGGGAGACACCAGTCTATAAAGACAGACCATTGTTGACCATTTGTTTAGTCATAGCTTATCACCAAGGAGCTTATTTACCCTTATTTAATTCAGCCACATGACTTAAGTATTTTATGACGGAGCCATTTTAATCTGTTTTCCTGACAAGCACGCATATTTACCATGATGCCTGCGGTGTCATTAACAATTGGGAGCACAATTCAGTGTCAGTACATGGTAGCACCATACCGCACTGGTGTATTTTTAGTAACATTCCAAGAATAATACTAGCATCTGATTTGACTCTTGGGCACAACTGTGTGTTTGCTAATTTTGGACACAAAATATCCCTACCTTGTTGGAAAACATGGAATATTTAAAAGGTGCTCATATGCTTAAAAATGTCCTCATTCGATAATGTGTCATTGTCATCACCTCAGTGTCAATCTAAGGCGTGCCTTAATGTAAACACAAAGTTCAGCTCAGTAAGCGAACGTATGAATTGTAACAACAAGACAAAACAAGAAAATGACACACGAGCAAAAGAGATGCGAGGTGATTACGCCTGCGAAACCCGAGGCTCCGAAACAGACGGAGTTGTAAAAGGGAGCTGAGGCAAAGTGAAACCTTAGTGGACTTCCACAGCAGAATTATTTGAAAGAGGCCCTGATCGTGTGATTGTTCTGCTTTGGGGCGAGTGTGAGTGCCCAGTATTTGGGCCAGCGAAGCCGCACACAGACGCTGCCATGAAACGATGCCTGTGTGTGTCCAGATGACTGGGGGACATTTAGGGGCACATAGGACCCTCCAACAATGCTTAAAAATACCCTGTCCTTATTTTTTCTGATTGCCTGACAAACGTGTCTTTTTTTTTTTTTGCCGAGGTGTTACAGAAGCACTGTTATGTTTGACAGGAAAGGGTTTTGAGGCCTTGTCAGGGCCCCTAAACATGACTGTTAGTGACAAGGAAGACAGCTTGTAAATGTTGAGCCTTGCTTGAGACCACCTACAGTAAAAATAATACACCAAATGCCTCTAACTCCTTCGCTTCCCAGGCTTTTGAGCCTTTTGAATGGCTATTTGAATGGTCTCAGCCTCTGTTTGCATGTGAGCCGACCTTTGACACCATAGTGTGTATAAAAATCCCACCATTTGCATAAAAAGCCTTATCAGTATTGCCAACTTTATTGTAAACCTCAGCTCAAGTTTGAGATGAGATGTGTGTGTAATTCCTACCTCAGTATGTGTGGTACATGCGGCACACCCCAGATGGGCGGTATACAATATGAATTATGGAGAGAGAGGCTTGTAATGTCTTTGCAGCACCTTGTAGTGCTCAACTTGAAAGACAGCATGAGGAGCTCTTTGTAGGCTTGATTAGTGATGCGATATTTAAGAAGGCGTTTGAATCCTTTTTGTTAAGGATGTGGGGAGTGATGTGCGAGATGGGTTGGGTTGTGTTTGTGTGTGTGTGTGTGTGTTTGTGTGTGTGTGTGTATGTGTGTGTGTGTGTGTGACTGTGGGCTGGTTTTGAATGCACAGATAGCGCCAGCCATAGGACGTTTAAATGTCATCTACAAACATCAAATCCTACACAAAATATTGCCTTCAGCTGCCTCGGCCTAAATGGTTCTGACAAGAAACCACATAGTTTCTCAGTTTTGTTTTCTGTTGCAAGTTTGTCTTTTGTCTTTAAATTAATAGGAGACAGGGACGTTGGTCCAACTGAGTCAACTCAGTGATGTTGTGTGTTGTGCTGAAACTGCTATATACACAGTGAGGCAAGCAAATCAGTACAGAAAATATGCAGTTGAAAATATATGCTATCTATGCATCAGTATCAAGTGTAGTAATCAAAATAATAGCAATAATTAAAAAAATAGTTTGAGATAAACCTTGTTAATTTGTATGTGTTTGGTTTTTTTTGCCTGTGCTTCTCAGGCAGAGACACAAGCAGATTATCGGCTCAGTAATGCGAGTTCAACTTAAAAACCTCGAGGTGGGCGGATGATTCTGCTGAAAAAGAAAAAAAAAATACATCAGTCGTTTTCAGAACCTAAACCATAAACATAAAATTAGGACATGGTTCACAGACCAAAAAAAAAACTTTGAACATTTTAGGATATAGTGTTGTTATGTTTTGGATGAATGCCTGCTTAATTTTTATGAGTCTTGTCTTTACTTTTTTGCAACTGATCTGACCTTTCTTTTATTGTATGAATGTGTTTACATGTATTTTGTGTGTGTGTGTGTGTGTGTGTGTGTGTGTGTGTGTGTGTGTGTGTGCACATTTCTGTATGAGTGTGCTGGTATCAGCACTCCCACCTGTGGTTCTGTGTTCAGTGCATGGCTGTGCAAACATATAGTGGGATGATTGCAGGCTTTCAACGGCTGCCTCTCTTTAACACACACACTCACACACACACACACACACACACACACACACACACACACACACACACACACACACACACACACACACACACACACAGCAACAAATAAGTACACAACAATGACCATTATACACAGTGGTTTGTGTAGCTAGTTGTGGTCGTTTCATTATAAATGTGCCATTTGACATTTGCACATGTAGATTGTTGTCAACATTTAGCAGTGCAGCGGGAGTAGAAAAAATGTGTGTCTGAGTGACTGTCTGGAGTTGAGTGTGACACTTTACTCAGTTTGAGGAGTAACTCTGTTTAAGGCAATGTCTTGGACATTGATTTTTTACAAACCTCGTTTCATAAAGTGTAGTTTTATATATCTACTTTGTCACATTTCTTATAATAAAATTGAAAAAGGAAGTTATACTTTTTGTTCAAGGTCAAACTGGCTTCCCCCAAACCCCTGAACAGATTTCAGCAGCTACCAGTGTGAGACTGTTTTTTATTTTCATTTTCTGTGAGTATAGTAGGCTGAAATAGTATTTTTGCAGAAGTGGACAATAATTGTCTGGGGCCAGAATGACCCAGTTCAGACAGATAATGCAAATGCATTCTTTCTTTTTGTCATTCTCAGCTAAGCATATTCAGTTAAATACAGAGAGCAGCTCCTTTCATACAAAGACAGGAAGCACTGCCTGTTATCATGTTGTTTTTGTTAGCTATTAATTGCTTAATTTTGACACGGCTTTCAGAGGCCTCGGGTCCGTTTGTCTTCTCTATCTCCCTCTCTGTTTCTCTCTCTCTCTCTCTCTCTCTCTTTCTGTCTTTCAGACAGCAGGAAAGAGTGGAGAGACTGACACTTACTACCCACGGTATTCAACTCTTGAGTCAGCCACGGCAACCCATCAAAGAGCCTGTGCATCTTCACTGCTCTGTCGTATGACTAATTTTGATAAGGAGATGTGCTCTGTAAACCTCGATTTTTTTTTCTTTCTTCTTTTTTTGGGTCGGTCTACTAGCATTGTCATCTTTTCATTTGGAGCACAGCCACAAAAATATCCCTCTCCAAAGTTCAAAGTGACGCATTGACAGGAGACAAAGGAGAATTGTTTATACAGTATGTGTGGTGCTGGCTTATGAAGTAATAAAATCTACATTGCTTACAAACTGTTTTAATACCTCTATCATATTTTCATATTTGATTGCAAACCAAACACTTGATTTGAATTGCATTGCATGTCTCAATTGGGTTTACTGTGTCAAATGCAGAAAGCACAAAATACAGTTAGTGTGCCTGGCTATATGTTTTAAGTGTCTTGAAAAATTAGAAATCATTATTGCAAAATACTGTCCACATCGAAAAGTATAATGCATATTTGTCTTGTAGTTGTTTTTATATAAATAAATCCTGAAGTCATTTTGAAAGTGATGGCTGGGGTGATATTACAAACACTGAGGGGAATTTGCCTCTTGAAAACGTTCTTTCACAACCCACTCAAGTTTCGATAGGAAAAATCTTTAACCTTTTCAGCAACAACAAATGCCCATCAAAAAACAGTGCTCTTTTTTTTTCAAGACATTTGTGTTGCGAGGTGCACTCTGGTGCAAAACATCTGTCTGTGAGACAACCTCAGAGTTGAACAACACTTTACTGTAGCTGTGCATTGCTAACAAATAAGAAGTGCTTTGCACACAGTGTGTGATTTAGTTTATGTCTTGTGCCGGATTAAATTCTTCGAACATTGCTTTAGTTTATATCTTTTGCCAGATTACATTTCTTGGACACTGCTGCGTTGCTGTCATTTGCACTTGAATGTGGTGTGATCGTGGGAGGTGTGTGGGTTTGGTGACAGTTGGCAAATCATACGATTGTGATGAGCACTAATGCTTTTATCTCACAGAATATGTGGGGTGTAAGACAGATTGTCTTAAAGGCCGTGGGTAGCTGGGGTCAATATTTATCACACTTTTTTAAGGGTTGCAATTAATATGTTTGGCCTAGCACAAAAACAACAAAAGATTTTAAACTGTTTGTCTCATTAGGAATTGTAATGTGATGTTAAATGTGTTTGTTAAATGAGGTCAGAAGTACCTAAGCTTAATTTGATAAATCAGATGAGTTAAGTTGCAGTACACTTTGTAAAAATAAATAAGACTATTCAAGCCATAGTTTCATACTCAAGTTGATCTCCAGAATATGTATTATAGTCAATTTTACGTAGATGGCATGAAATACTAAACTGATCAAATTAAAAGTTAATTTAAGATCCAACTCCAGATTTTACACTTCAAATGGCAATGTGTTTACTTTTTACATTATTTACATTTAAGCATATGGCCAGTGGAGCTCTTCTCTGTGGAAAACATTTACAAAAGACCATTCTTGATTAAAGACACATTTATTAAAGATCTCAGTTCATCTCTATAGATACCTCTACTGCTATTATGTAATTATAAGTAATTTCTTAAAAGAACTTTGACTTATTTTTCAGAAGCACAACCCCCATGCTCCTAAAGGTCATATAAGGTCTTGCGTTATAGCTTCTTGGTAAAAAAGTGAATAGTATCCAGAGGCATCATCTTGTGTATCATCAGTGACATTTAGGTTAGGGGTTAAGTGGCATTTAGTAAAGTGTCGTTGCTTAATTTCTCCCTCTTTGTCAGTGCTGCAGCGCACCGGCACATATTAGCGTCTCACTTCCTGTTTGAACTGCTTTGTTTACCATTTACCATGAGGTGCTATTTTTAAAAATCTTTTGCCAACAGCTTGTTGTCTCATATTTATTTGCTCTTTTTCTCTTTAACATATGCGTGTGCTGAATAAAACAGGGACAATGGCGTGCGCACACATTTGTTTGTGTGTGTGTGTCGGTGTGTGTATGTGTGCGTGTGTGTGTTTACAGACAAAGACAGAGAGAGGCCCAAGATTTTACACTGCTTTTATCTGGGCCAGTGACTGATGAATCAGTCATATTGTCGTACACACACCGTCATAGTGAAACTTTCACAAAGCTGCTAAAATAATCCTTAAACGCACGACCTTTGCCGTATGATGTTGCCTTATGTTTACGCTGAACAAAAAACAAAAACATTACAGTGTTAGATTTTTTTTAACTGCTTCACCTACGTCATACTGTATTAAGTCTGATACATTTTTAGACCTTGGCAGCTGAAGACTGTGAGTAGACTGTACCTCCACATTATTTAGCATCCATCTGTTTCTGCCTGAGCTGCAGCCCAACTGCCGCAACTCTGTTGATATGTGAACTCAGCAGCTGATCAGATTACACCTTTTCCTTACATGATCCTGAGGCAGTGTGTTGATGGATTGTACATTTTGACTGTGATTGTTCCCCATTTGGAGAGCCAGGGCTGTTTACACCAGACACCAGCACTTTTTTTTTTTTTAGGAACACACACTTTTTTTTTTCTCAAACATTCTCTCTTACACATACACACTCGCTCTCTCCCTCTCACACACACTCTCTGTCTCTGGTTCTGTCTCTGTCTCTCTCTCTCTCTCACACTCTCTCTCACTGTCACCCTCTGAACACAAACGCACACACACATAAAGCAGACACTCTGTGAGGAGTGATTTTCTACATTTGACTAAAAAGTATTTGGGATTAGCGTGGTGGATTATGCCACACGACACCTTCCTCCAGTTTGAATAACACAGCACACCCACCTATCACATCACTCCCCAGCCGAGGGTGACGGATGCCTCTGGCTCCTCACCTCCCACCCCGTGGGGTCTCGGCCTCCATCTCTCTCCGCCACCGAGGCGTTCACTCATCCTTCTCGTCCCTTACCCTCGGCCCCCGGCATTGGGCCCCCCCCCCCCCCCCAGCCAGCCACACAAATGGGGAGTGGGGCCGCCCGCTCTCCGTCCCCCTCCGTCCCACCTCCGTTTCTAATGCGGGGCCCATCCATTTAAGAGCAGGTGATTAATGCGAACCATTGTGGATAAAGTGCTGGAGCCTGCACAGGTGTCACTCTGCCCATACATTATCAGGCAACCGAGTAGAGTGAGCGATGATGAACTCGGACTGGGTCGTGGTGCTGCTCAGGGTACTCCTTCATCTCTCCGCTCTCCACACAGCTGCTCCTGCTGGGAAAGCAGACTGTTAGTCAGCCACCACCACGCCTAGCTCTCAAACCAGTTGTACCACCGGGGAGGGTAAATAACCGATTATATGGTCATGATGTCTTACCACATCGGGATGACACAGTAGAAGAAAATGTTTTTTTTTGTCTTACTCACTCCTATTGGCTCACCCCCATTCTCCTTTTGATTGGCAGCAGAGCTTCGGCCACGTCACTGGCCTTGGCAGTATGGAGTGGCCTGTTGCACGAGCTATAGATGTGGTGCTTTGTCGCCCTTTACCCGTTGAGGAGGTTTTTTTGTGTGGTTTTACGGCCTCGTGGGTTGGGAGGAAGAACCAGTACACCACCATCAGATTTTGGTTGTTAGGTTGTTAACTGTCAAACATGCTTTTGTTGTCCTTTTCAGTCAAACTTTTTTTTTTTTTTTGGTGCGTGATATCATTTTCTGAACAAATAGTTAGTACAACGCTGCATCATTGTGTAAATGTTGCATCATTGTATGGTTAATTTTGATGTACAGGCAACTGTTCAATGACAATAAAAGTCTGGAAGACTTGAAGTAAATGTCAATCAGTTAAATCAGTTTTAAATGGTGTATTTCAAAACTGTTTTTGAGCATGTCTGCTTTAGACAGGGCTTTATGCTCATGATATAAAAAGAAGCTGTGTGCCACTGAAACTTTATCTACTTACACTGTACCATAACCATAGGGTTATGGCTAGGGCTCGTATATACAGTGTAATTACATAATATTATGAACACACACACATACACACACACACACACACACACACACATACGCACGCACGCACACACACACACACACACATATATATATAAATATGTAGAAAAAGGAACCATAAAATATAGTATTATTTTTGTGGAGAATACTGTTTTACACCCCAAAACACACTGCCAAATAGTCTATTTAAAGGCTTAATCACGCAGGGATAATTAAAGGGTTGATGACTACGTTAAGCGGTTTCAGGGGAAATTAAGTGCATGTGTCTCTAACATAATAGATCAATTAATACGCAGAAAGCAGTGTCCTGTAATTTCAGGGACAAAACAAGCTTTGTATAAACATATATGTATGTATATATTTTAAAGATGATTACACAACAGTTATGTGAAAAATACACCGATATTGACAGCAGTATTTTTAATGGCAGTGTGTTGGTGGACTCTTCTGAGAATTAGCCTTAGTTTGTCCTGTTGACAGTGTCATCACCTGGCATCAACAGCGGGATTTTAGAGAAGTCCACAGTTTTACGGCTGAATGGTGAGACATCTCTGGTTCTGATCATGGTCAGGAATCATGCCGTGTGGTAGCTGACCTTGAAAGCTGTGTCAAAAAACAGAGATGAATGCCCTGTCCGTACGGATGGGTACTCTGTCCCGGCCTGTCTTTACCAGCCTCTATAAATAATTCATGACACTTTTCCTGTGACGGGAGAGCAGTGTCTCTGACGGATTAATTAATTGCTACACTGTGAGTAATGCCCGTCTGTTGTCTTCTCTCATGTTTGTATTTTAAAAGGATTGTTTGTGTGTGTGTGTGTGTGTGTGTGTGTGTGTGTGTGTGTGTGTGTGTGTGAAATAAGCGAGGTCCTGTTTCAAGGGCCTGATTAATGTTAGGCATTAGGGGGTTAATGCCCCAGCCCTCTCTCCTCCTCCTCCTCCTCCTCCTCCTCCTCCTCCTCCTTCTCTCTCTCCTGAAATGGCGGCAGGGGCGGGTGCGGTGTAGCACAGTGTGGTGTGGCACAGCATGGTGAGGCAAACCTCCAAGTTGCAGCACTGTAGACATACTCCTCCTCTCCCAGGTGCCTATCCTTTGCAGGGCTCCTAAATCATCACCTCAGCTGAGTGAAACACTGCCTGGAGCGGGATCTGTCAGTCCTACTCACACTGGGTAGAAATGAAAGAATGGAGATGCTAGCTAAGACGATGTGCTCAAAGTATTAATTAGATTTTAAATTAATGGGGTGAATGACTTGAGGTGTCATTTCAGAGGTATTACATTTGTAACGCTTGTGATCTAAAACAATACAGGAAGCTCAAATATTTCATTTTGTTGTTCAGTGGGAAGAATGGGAATTTTGTGTGTGTGTGTGTGTGTGTGTACTGTGCATGGATTTAAGTTGACAATAGTTAATTTGGTTTCATATAGCAGTACTGCCCTATATACATGTGTATGTATGTATGTCTAAGCACGGCTTTGTTTTTGTGTGAATTATGGGAGACGGAGGAGCTGTGTGTGTGTGTGTTTCTGTGTGGCTGGTAAAGCTACACATATGGGGCACACATTTTCCCACTAAGATAGAAAAACCAGACCGGGGCGATTTGTGGGGAACAAATTGTGTTCCCCACTATTCTAACAGTGTTTTTCTTGGTTATTTTGTTGTTACTGATAGAACAGAAAGTGCCAAAAAGTACTTTATGGACAGGTTAGGGTTAAGGATGGGTTTGTGTGTGAGTGTGTGTGTTTGAGTGTTACTGTGGACATTTGGCAAATTACAGAGATTGCTGTCTTTCTTGTGAGTGTGTGTGTGCGTGTGTCGTGTCTCTGTCTAGCTTTCTGCACTGCCAGCTTTTATTAGAGGTCTCTGACACTATGCATACAAACACATATTCTTATTTCCTGCAGCATTTAACTTCTTTTATTTCCTTCACTTAATGTGACCGCCACCATTAAAATGATGGACAGCAGTCTGGTCTGTTAATAACTTATAATGGGCATCTTTGTGTGTTTTTCTTAATCATGCCTTCAAAATATGGCCTTTCATTGCCTTTTGAAATACATGAAATACATAGGAATATGTGCATGTATACAGTGAAAAAGTTATGAAAGCAGGGCATTGGTAATTATAGGGATGAGGACAACCTTTGCATGCACAGACATACCATTGCTAAAAACATACAGTAGCATTTGTGCATCAGGAAGCAGACCCATTTGCAATGCACTCACGATTTTAAATTACACGTCTCTTATGTTTGTTTTTTTTTACGACACAATATCCTGCTTCGTAACAGCAATTGCTCACTCCGTTATTGTGTGTCACATTGTTAGCTGTCTAGCATTGTTAGAGACTATGCTTAGAGTGTGGGACCTTAAGAGACAAATGTCTGGCGATAACCCGGCATCTTTTGACAACAAGACAAAATGATGGCGGGGTTAAGAAGCAAAATGTTGTGGTCGGAGTACAAAGAGAACAAAGTCATTTCTGAATTGCTGAAGGGTGCAGGTCTGAAAACTGACATGTTAGACAAAGATGAAACTTTTACTCATCTGTTTGTGGCTTAGACAGCATCGTTAGTGGTCCTTATACTCGCGTTCTGAAAAGTAGAACAAAAGAAATATGAAATACCATGACAGAAAGCTTTTTACTCTCTATGAAACACAACGATGAGTCTCTTTGCTCTTGCATTGAGGGAAGAGTGGGGGGTGGGGAGGGATGAACAACAAGGCATGACTTCATTCAGAAGCTGGAAGATTCTAATGATCTCCATGAATCCCATGAAAACAAAGCAGCCAAGTTGGACATATATGCAAAACTGTCTGAACAACCATGAGAACACGCTTTTAAACCAAGTCTTTGTTTTCCTTGTTCAAAAGTCATGCAGTCAGCAAGCAAGTTGTTCCTCCTCTCTCAGCGCCTCATGTCATGAATCACAGTTCCAACATCACAAAACAAAGAGCATGAAGCACTCTATTATGTGAGACTGAGACAGTACTTCTCACAGCCTGGGTTGCTTTCTGCTATCTGGGTTCGTTGGACGTTCAGGGTGTAGTCACTCTGAGACTGTTAGGGAGGTGAGTGAGCGTGTGAACCCCCTCCAGGCTATGGATAAGATGCTCCTGACTCACCTTCAGCCTTACTGTTAAATAAAGTCTGTAAAAAAGTCACAGGCATCACATTTGTTCACCTTGTTCCACACTTGCGTGATACATCTGAGATAAAAACATTATTTATTCATACTCCTTAACATACATAGTGGGTCCTACATAAACAAACATTTTTCTATTACTCAGTATGAAGAGACCCATAATTATGCCTGACATAGTTTTACTGTCTGAAAAATTAGCATATGTGAATTTTACTGACTTCTTCCATATTGACCTACTTAGCGGTACAAGCACTTTTCGAGGACCTCTCTTCCAGAGTGCTGATCTTGTCTTGGCTGTGTGCCTGGGGGTAGCGGAGGGCAGTGAGGTCATGTCAGATGGCCCAAGGACAGGTCACTGTTGAGGGCCTGAGCGCTATGGCTAAGGTGGTTAAAGGTAGAGGCCATGACGGTGAGCGAAAGGTTATTGATATTTCAGCTCAGCCGCCATTGAAATTAGAACTTGTCACGTCTCTGTTCTCCCAAAGCAACCCATTGTTCTGCCAGTGCTTGTTGGCTAGAATTGTGTAATATACGGGCTCCCCCTGAGCCTATATATTTCTTTACTGTGTGTACGACTGTAGGAAGGGCTGTGTACAAACATTACAGTTTTTACAGGACACAGACACACACACACACACACACACACACAAGGGATGGAAATTGGCACCAGCCAAATGCTGGTAAAATGTGAAAGTGGCTGGCAAATTTCAGACACAGAATGATAATTTACTGTTGAGTGGCTGGTGGATTTTACCATGCATTTGTCATTTGCTTGTAGGGGTTCACATTTTGTACAGTTAATTTCCACCCATGACACACACAACACACACACACACTCACACACACACACACACACACACACACACACCTACACATCTACACACACATACACAGCACAGCTAGAAAGCTGGAGGACTGTGTGGACTAATTCCACGAATGTGACAGGGAGTGGAGTGGACGGGAGTCACATGTGTGCACATTTTAGACACTGCGTCTCCCGCCAGAGACGCAAATGTTGAGAGACACAAGCTGTGCACTGAGCTGTGTACAGTCATCTTACTGTTTGCTTTGCTAATGAATGTGTGTTCATTGTGTGTCATGTGTGTTTCTGTTTTTTGTTGTTGTTGTTGGGGCCCCATCAACTAAAAAATGTGTCCTTCCTTGTTATGTGCGCAGGTCATGCCAGATGGTTGCTGCTTCACAGAGACTGCGATCCTGATCAGACTCTCAGGAGGTCAACCAGCCTCAGGTCAGACAAGACGCCCGGAATAATGTTTGGGTTTGGGTTTCATTTTAGACATTTGACGTTTTTGTTAATAGCTGAAAATGTACGCAAAAATCATACTGGTGTTTAAAATATGATTTATTTTTAAAAATCAAGGAAAATGAAATTCCCAAGGAATGAAAAAATTGTCATTGTAATTTCTGACAAATAAACAAATGTAGAACTTAACTTGTGAATGGTGTGATGTTTCTCAGTAGTGGCCGTTGAGTTGAGTGTTGATCTTGTGGTGCTGAGTGTGTGTGTGGGCCCTTAAAGGCTAGCAGCCAGTTCAGTCTCACACCTGTGGTTAGTAAACACATGATGCCCCCCCCCGCCTCCTCACTGAAACACCAAGTCTGGTTTCACAGACACCTTGGACCCTATTGTGTCCCTCAATCATGCTTTTTCATCTAGACAGTCTTTTGCAAAATGAGCCTTGTTGTATGGTGTAAAATGCTACTCCTGTTTCGTGTTGGGAGATTCTCACTTGTGTGTTTCTCTGACAGTCTGGCTCGGGGTTAGATAGAGGGATGAGCCTGGTTAAGGTGAATGTGTTTACTGTAGGATGTGTATGCAATGTATATACACGTGTGTGTGTGTTTGTGTGTGTGTGTGTGTGTGTGTGTGTGTGTGTGTGTACGCAGTACAGTAAAAAAGTCTTTATTTTAGCATTTTTTTACACGACTCTATAAATGACTATAAAAGTCATGCTCGTTATCGGTACAACCAGAAAAGACAGAAAAAAAAATTACTTTATGAGGGAGATCTTAAATGTTGATATTGAGGATATTGTCTTTTCGGGATGACAGTACTAAACAAAGCTAAGAACTTGATAAGGTGTGTGCCCAGAGAGTTAGACTAAGTACTGACTTTGGCCTGTAGGAGCCATTTCAGGGGCTGATCAAGGCTTTTGCACAGGACAGTCTACGTGTGTACAGTAAATTCAAACCTGCCTCTACCAATCTGCATTCTCAACAGCAATATAACAAAGTGACAGTTTTAAAATGGTCTCTCCCTAAAAGGGTTATTTTTTCGAAATTGCAATTGGAAGTCACACGAACTACCTTTGTGTGTAGAAGCTGCATTGTGGGGTAATTATTACCTTTTTTAATACTGTGTGTATGTGTGTGTTGTATTTTTTGCATTATAAAATAGATTAATAGAGCCAAATACATGTACATTTACAAGCATTTGCTTTAGACTGTTACATATTATACATACATGTGTAATACATAATAGTACATTAATGTATTCAGCTTCGGAAAAAGTTAACAGACCTCTGCAAATGTTCCTAAAATCAGCATCTCTACATGTATGACAGCCATTCCTTTCCAGTGTCAGTTGAATTTGAAATTTAGGAGAAATGTTAGATAATAAAATAAAAGAAAAATGTTTACATACACATATACCGATTAATAGTTAAATCAGGGAAACTGATAATTTTACAGTGGTCTCTTAATTTTTTACAGAGCTGTATGTGTATGTGTACACACATAAAAATACAAACACACACACACACACACACACACACACACATATATATATTTCAATCATTCATATATGTCTTTGTGTGTGTGTGTGTGTGTGTACTGTTGAAGCAGTGTGCAGAAAAGTACAGCCAGGTTTAAATTCATTACATCACTTAAGAATCAACTCAAAACTTCTGTTCTTTTCTGCATTCGTGATCTCATCAATTTAGACACTGCTACATTACTAGCAACAAAAAGGAAATAATAACATAGGGTCCCCCTGAAAAGCTAAATTTTACTAAATACAGTTGGTCATACCAACTACTGAGCTTTACTCACATATGTCAAAATTCTAGTTTTTAATATTTTCTTATATAGCCTGTATTTTCTGTGTATATACATACATATGTCAAGTACGTACAAATGTTGCTTAATCACCGGAGTGGTTCCTGCTGTAGACACCAGTGGCCAGTTGTTGTTGCCATATCTGGTTTCACCACATATAAGCCCTGTGCTGATGGACACAGATTTTTTTTTTTACATTATGTCCCTACAAAGAACAGCCATAACTGTCATAGTCTATGGCAGTGTGGGAGAAATGTACATTTTGCTGTAGAGGCAATCTAAGGGGAAAAAAACAAAAACATTGGCATGTTTATTTGACCCACTTAACAGTGACTTGCACGTCAAGAAATAAACATCCAAAGGTCTTCACCGCACTGCTATAGAAGTGTTGCCTGAGGTCGCCAGCCAGGCCCCTAGGGGTTTATCCAGGACAAGCCCAGATGCCGGGTTTGGTCAGGGGTTATGTACGAGTGCAAATTGGGTCATGTAATAGTTATCTACACATCCCCATGCAATAAGGTCCTTATCTCAGCAACAGCTGATCTTGAGATGCTGTCTGTTTGTGTTTTGCTTCTGGGTAGCGATGCTTTTATTGCCCACGTCCGTCACATCACCAGTGGTAATTATAGTGTACGATATGGCACAGGTGACGGGATTTGTCACCGAAAGATTAGTCTGGATGACACGCCCATCGTGGATGATCCGCTGTCTCCGGGCCTCGCAAAAACACGGGCTTTGAGATTGGCAGCCATCATTTTATTAGCCCAATCACATCCATGTTTACTTGAATCAGGCTGTAATGTGTAATTGCATCCTGTGGGTTTGGTGACCCGTGTTGTGATGCTTGTCTGAATCAGAGTCACGGTGGCGGGAGGCTAACAGCCGTGAGCAGATGACAGCGATCAACAAACATGTCACTCTAGGGGGTTCTGAATAAATTCAGACATTTATGAGAGTAACCTTCAGCTATGGGTGAACTACTAAAGCATGTCATTAATTTTCCCATATAATCGGTGCTTGTAAATACACACATTGTAAAGGGAGTCAGAAAAGAACAGACTGTGCTAGCCAGACACAGAACACAGATTGCACAGTCATGTATCAACCAAGTTACACATCAAGAAAAAAAAGGAAAAGACTAATGTCAAAAAAATTGTGTTTCCAAAGGTTTCACTACAGATATGTCATGGGGGTTTCTTTCATCATATGAGAAATACATTGCTTGACGGAAACCTCAAAAAAAAATTAGGAAGTACCCTCAGTTCTGTGACAGTATCTATAAAGGTGTTTCTCGCCGCCCTGTATTATTAGTCTTTACAGGAAACATGTCATTTTCCTGAAATCAACCATGTCCTACCTCTGTAAATCAAAAGTGAAAAAGATAGATACAAAATCATAACTGAGAAATTACATACTATGCCATATGATTAACTGAAAATGAATATAATATTCTTTTTTTTTTTCATTTCATTCCAGTCCAGTATGATTACTAAATGTTTTTTTTTTTTTTTTAATTTTTTGTATTTATTTACTGCTGGCTACAGGCATCAAGTGATTTATTTTTTCTGTGTGCTGGTAGCTGGGTCAATTTCAGCATACACTGGCAGCTGGGAACTTCTTCATTTGAGAACAAAGACGTGACACCTCACTGCCCTGGTCTGTGAGCGTGTGGTTGCTTAGCTGTGCCTGGCCGCTCCCTCTTCTGCCTCTCGTGACTCAGCCAACACACTGTCACAGGAAGTTGTTTAAGCGGACAGGGTCATGTATTTCACTCACTTCCCAGTTGTGTGCTGTGTACATTCCCAGTCCCCTTGGCTCTGGAGACTGAAGAAATGGCAAGACACTTCCTGACGGCACTCAATAGGCATCTGTGCTTATTCTCATGCTGCCACAAAATGGAGGACAGTCTAGTGACGCAGTGTTGTGCATTAGAATGTTAACAGTTGTCTTTGTGAGATGTGCTTGATAGCACGGATTGTTGTAGAGTGAAGCCAGTGGTGGTCACTTGCAATGTAAAGAAGCTTGAGCCAGAGTGTGTGTGATATAGATATGATTAATATCTGCCTAGATCCACTGACAGCCGTCACACAAAAGCTGAAGTGACTCATAGTGCTGGGACAGTAAGTTTCTGTGGTGTTGTTAGCCCCCTTCGTGACTTTTGTGCTAAAGAGTGTGTTAAAGAGTGTTTAATTGTAAAGGAATACTGTATATTAAGTGTATCTTTTGAATTAATTCTGGACACCTTTGCCTGAACATTTAACATCACCTACTCCAAAAATATTTCTATTATCATATTTATGTCACTGTTTATTCTTTAGAGGGTGCCAGAAATAAGAATGAGCCCATACCGAAAATCTTATCCTTCAGTCTTGACAGTACCTGACAAAAGGACATTATTTCTTCTTCCCCCCATGAACACTGAAACTACTCCCAATTACTTGCTTCAGCCCTCTTCATTTTATGGGTCTGAGGTGGGTCATTATTCTGAGACTGTCGCCTGCTTTTTCTTGTCCGTACTGGCATTCTTTGTAGCAGTGAAAGAGAGGGAGAGAGATGGAGAGAAAGAGACAGAGAAACAGAGGGGCACACAAAAAGAGAGCCTGCACGTCCATAGAAGGGAGAGAGAGAGAAAAAAAGAGAGAGAGTGTGTGTGTGTGTGTGTGTGTGTGTGTGTGTGTGTATCTGAATAGTGTCTGGGCCATAGTTTGTGCTCACAGTGCCTGAGGCAGTCGGCTCCATGGTGCTCAGACTGGGACACGCCCAGACATGTCTCACAGCAGCTCTGCCTCCCCCTTCTCTCTCTGTCCTTCTCTCTCTCTCTCTTGCTCTCTCTCTCCCTCCCTCTCCCCCTCCTCCCTCCCTCTCTCTGTTTGTCCCTCTCCCTCTGTTTCTCTCTCTACCCCCCTCCCCCTCTCCCTCCCTCTTTCTCTGTTTCCGCCCCCCCCCCCCCCCTCCCTCCTCCCTCCTCCCTCTCTCTGCTCTCTGGACACTGCAGTGTAAACATGGCCATGCAGTCCATGCCAGCTACTTGGGCCGCTGCCTGCCTGCTGCATGTTGCTGCGCTGACTGCCCCTCAAAAGCACACACACTCACATTCACACACTCCACACACACACACCAGCGCTTTCCCCCTCACCATCGCAACAATGTGTGATATGAGTACATGCTGTTTTGTACTTTTCTTTCAACCACAATTAAAGACAGGCACATTTTCAAACTAGGCCACAGTTGACAGGAATTGAAGTGCTTTGATTGATGTTAGGGCAAAAATTGAAGTTGTTGTTTCTGTCCACACTCATTTCTAGATTACAAAGGAAATGTGCTGATGATAACAGGGACTTGCACAGAGAACGACAGAAACCTAGAAAGCAAGAGCATCCGTAAGTAGTACGAGAAGGAAGGTGATGTGTTGAGGGAAAAAATGTCAGTTCATTTTATGTCAGTGCCTCAGTGGGACTTTTTCTTACTTTCAGAAACCAGAACAGAAATCGCTTGAGTTGATCATGCTATTTGCCTCAACAACAAAAACAAAGGCTTGCACAAAGCACATATTGTAGATGCCCAAGCTATTTAAATGCTTTGGATGGGCATTTTATTAAGACCCATGATCCATTTTTTAGGCAAAACATAATCGACCCACAGTGCTATGCAAGCTGTAAATCCTGACAGCAAAATGGAGTCAGGCATATTTACGCACAGCTGAAAAGGCTGCTGACTCGGCAGGACACAGCATACTGCAGTGGCCCAGATGCCCAGTCTCAGACGGGAGAAGGACTCGGGGTGGGCTGAGATATCCTCTCTGGCTTTAAAAGGGCCCAGATGTGGCAACATCACTTTTCTTCCTGGTGCACATAATTGTGTTTACCTTGCTGCCTGAATAAGAGATGGGGATTGAGGGTGTATTGTTTCAGCCACATCAATGGCTGGCAAGCAGAGACATTTAGAGAAGACAGACACTTTGTGTGTTTTTCTCCGTCCATGATGTGCAGGCCCTCTCCATCAAAGAGCTTTCGGCGTAAGCCCGCACATGGTTCCCTGTTTGTCATTTCCCCCTCTGTCCCAAGGGCTGATTTCAGATCCCGGGTCTAATAAGACCAGTGCATTTCCAATACAAAATGGCCAATACCTGTATATACTGTACACTACAGTATAGCATCAGTTGCCATATTGTTGAGGTCATGACCCACTAAATGCCCACAACTATCCCACATCCAGAGACAGTGGCCATATTGTTGAGGTATTGTTAAGATGTCATTTGATGTTGTTTTGCTAATATCTTTAACATTTCACACTTCAAAAAAATCCAAACTTGACACCGCTCTCCCTTGGGTCCTGGGCAACTACTCATCAAGTGTGACATCAGTTGGATGAGCAATTTTTAAAATGTGTCAACCAAAAAAAACAAACATACAAAAATTCCTGAAACATATAGACAGATGACAGTTGATTTGGGTTGACAGACCCTCACCCTACCCCACCCCACCACACCAACCCCCTTAGAATCCCACCCGCACAGGTGTCTCATCTTGGGCTGCCTACGGGTCTGTGCCATCGAACCACCACCCCTCCGGGTCACCCGCAGTTACAGTACCATTCCACTGAACACAGCCGTGACCTTTCCCCCATTTATGACTCATCCTTATGGTGCTATTAGAAACCAAGGGCCATTGGTGAGCACAAACACTACATGCTGTATAGCATGTACACCTCTCGCCTGAGATTGCATTGTGCCGTGCAGTGCCAGCTCTGGCAGTGGCAACATTATCTCTAAACATCATAAAAAGTCGCTAATTATTAATCCCCGCTTGGATTCCTGGGGAAGCCCGTCTCAGGCATCAGGCGAGCTGATAAGAGCTGTTGCCTCCGTCAGATGATGTGTTTGGCGGCATCGCGGTTCACTCACGTTCCAGGCATGAGGGCCGCAGGACTGGTCTCGCCGGCGCTGATGCCGGTGCCGGTGCTGATGCCGGCAGCCGTTCGTTAGCAGGCAGGGCAGGTGAGATGGGACGGGCGAGTGAACGCTGAGTGGAGTCTTTTGTTCACAGGTTGCTGGTGCTCTGCCAGGTCGCTTACACTCGCACCTACTCTCTGGCACGCTCAGATCAGATATCACCCGCCCTCAGTCTGGGAGTCCAGCACCACGCAAGGCTCCACTCGCCCCCTTGGGCTGCGATTAGCCGTGGATGGGCAAACACTGGGTGTTTACACTCTGACAACAAAACACGTTTCGGTATCTGACTGTAACTTATCATCATTAAGAGATGTCATGATGCACACGTATCACACACATACACTTCTATATCCCACATGTGTCATACACACTCTCCTGATGGCAGATGACCAATGCAGCAGAATGGGCAGGTATTTTTAAAACTCAGAAAGAGGACTGTCAAACTAAGCTTGAGTGAAAACAGAACACTGAACTGAAACATATACACTGGTACTCAGCAGATGGGTTTAAACTGGTATCAAATATATTGTTCAGCTAAAAAAAGTTACATGTTAGTGGATGGTTATCATAAGTCCAAATTGCCTTTGGTTTGATTGTTGATGTTACACTGTAGGTGCTAGGTGAATAGACGAAGACTGGTTCAGTACCAGCCAGGCTTTTAAAAGAGAAGCAAATATGACGGTGTTGAAAGATGGTGGCCCCAGTGAAATCGGCCCCTTTGGTAAGCGACTCTGATGACTCATGGTCTGGTGCCCAGGCTGTCACAGCTGCTCATGAGGACGACAGAGGGAAGCAGCCCTTCCTCAGATAACCTGCTGCACACGGCCACCGGACCTCAGGCCCTACCGTCATAGTAGCCTGGTAAACCAGCCCATCATTTTGTACAGAGGGTCTGGCGTTGCTGCTTTGAGAAACGATTTCTTCCTGGAGGTGTGGACTCTGCTGAAGTTTAAAACAAGTGTCTCTGCCTTTACCCAATCGCTAACTTCTGGTTATCACATATGGAATTAGCCTGCCTACACACTGCAATTCAAATGTAGCACACACAGTCAACGTCATCGCTCACAAACACTCCCTTTGTTTGTTGATTGGCTAGGATTCGCTTGGTCCGCACACACGAATTTCAACGGCAGTGACTCCAGACCCTCTGTACAAAATGAAATGAAGTACGAGGGGCTGGTTGACCAGGCTACTGCCACAGTGTTGTGTGAACACACAATGCAGCGTTCTACCGGTAAGCGTCATTGTTTGTTTCACTGTGGAGCAAGTTGCTACACAGGGTTTTTTTTTTTGCGAACCTCCACAAAGACTTACCGCTCACAGGAGGGGGTTATAGAACTTCCTGTTGTGCTTGATGATTGAACACCTCACGCTCTCAGACCTCTTCCCCTTTCATGGCAACTGAGAAAGTTTTTTTAAAAAAAGGAGAAGAGCAGCTTTCCTTTCAAAGGAAATCAAAGCTTACCGGCAACTGAAGTTTTTTTTTTTCTTTTCTAAATGTTACTAGCATTGGAACCTGAGGTAGTAGAGGTTGTTGATATCACAGCGGGTAACACGTCAGTGAATCACACAGGATGTCCTTGAGACACGAGGCTCACATTGCCCCAAGTCCTGTGGGACTACCAACAGCAGCAGCTCACCTGAGCCTGTTTTATACCTGGTCGAAAAATAGAACAGCCCATCACCCATCGTCAGCCAGGGAGGGGCACTGACTCATCGACCTACTGAGAACCACTGAGAATAGTGCAATTGTGCTCCCGGCAGAAGATAACAGCGCAACCAAACACACTGAGACTCTTGGTGAGGACAGAGGTTGTGTGTGTGTGTCTGTGTGCACCTGTGTGCATGCGTGTGTGAATGCGTGTGTGATTGCGTGTGTGTGTCTGTTTTTGGGGAAAGGAGGGGGTTTGCGAGGTCAAAGTCCATACCAACACTAGAACTGTACCTGCTCCAAAAATAGCTCAAGCTCAAGCAAAACCCCCCTGGCCCAGCCCCACCCCAGGCAGTGACTAACCACTTTCAGGAAAGACGCAGCGTGCTCGTGATTTGTTGTGTAATGTTGACAGTCAGTGGCATTACCACATATGGCATATCATCTTTATGCATAACACCATATAAGGCTCAAAACACCCTGGACTCTATCTAACTCTCTCTCTTTCTGCCTCTCACTCACACACACAGAAACACAAACACACACACACACACACAGCAGTGGCGGTGGGGCCCTTCTGTTCTTATCCTGCCCTCAGGCACACTGCTCCTCCGGCTTCCTGGTGGGGGAATTTGCTTTTTTTTTTTCACTGAGAGATGGCCAGCCCGCCTGACTTCTGCCGGCTGACAATAGGAAAGTACCTTGAGCCCCGGGAGGGGAGTGGTGTGGGGAGAAGGAGGAGGAGGAGGAGGAGGAGGAGGAGGAGTGAGATGTGGGGTGGGGAGCGGAGGGTGGAGGTGGAGGTGGGGGTGGGGGGATGAGGGGCAGGACTGGGGCCCAGGCACAGGTGAGAGGAGCTGGGCTTTAGGCAGGTAGCAGTGCAGTAGGTCTCCAGGCCCCGCCCAGCCCAGCCCAGCCGGCCCGGCACGGGTGCACGCTGTTCCTCAAAACATTTTGACTGACAGCTTTATCACTTCACGCCTATCCAACAGGTTTCTCTCCCGTGACACTGCACTGAGGTGATCCTAATATTAGGATATAGCACTGTCTGCCAAACCAAGTGGCAGCAAACATCATGCAAGTACATTTAATTATAAATTATAAATAAAAGATTCATCACTTACATTTTAACAGCAATGAATTAATTAAACAAAATCACATTTTATACATCAACTTATTGTTAGTTTTTGACTCCTTTGCCATGCTAATTCACACTTTGTTCTACTGTTCTTCAACACACGTCAAACCTTTGGCTGTTTCACTGTCACTGTGTAGTCACTTCCTAACAGTGTGGCTGGATGGCACAAATAAAAACAGCCTTTTTCCATGCCCCCCTGCTGAGCAGCACAAACCAAGCTGAACAACGGGTGAGAGATGCAGGCAGCATTTGTTCTGCGCAGGATGAGAACATGGGTGACACACATTTTCCATTAGTGTGAGGACCAGGTGATGTGGTTGTCCTCTTTGGCGTGTCCCAGTCTCCGTTCTAAACAGAACCCCCCCCCCCACCACCACCACCCATCTGAGAACATGAAGAAGAAAAAGAAGAAGAGGAAGAGAAAAAAAGAACAAGAAGAAAAAGAACAAGAAGAAGGAGGAGAAGAAGAAGCGGAAGAAGAAGAAGAAGAAGGCAGGTATGAAATCTGAAAGCTGGTTGAGTTGTTTTTTTCTTGGTCAGGATTACCAGTAGGTAGCTTTCTCTTCCTGCTCCACCATCGGTGAGCCTCTCTGATGTTTGAGTTTATCGTATCATCTGAGGTCATCCATGTTGTAGATAACAGTTGTTTTCATCTATGAGCCATGTCTGTAATGGTTGCCTAAAGGAAGGGAGACACAAAGAAACTTTCTGTCATTCTCACTCTCCCTGTGGTTATAGTTTGTGGTCTAATACCCAAATAGTTAAATAGTGTTATCATTACAACCTGAACAACTTAACCAGTTGTATCAGTGGTGCGCTGTTAGTGGTAACATACAGAAAGAGGAAGGTGAAGAATAATCCTCCTCATTGTCTTTTTTGCCTCATGAATCATTTGGCCTTCTTGGTTTTGTGGACATTTTACAGGGAATCCATGGGCTGAGAACGAAACCGCCGTTTAAACAAACAACCGCTGCTTCAGCGGGTTGGCGCTGCCTGGCAGCCTCACATTAGATCCCTGACGCTGTGGCTACATCCAAGGCCACACCACCACTCCACACGCCACCCCATGTGGGATCACTCACTAGCCATTCCCCACCCCCCCACCCCAATCTTTTTCGTTTTTTTTTTTTTTTAAAGTGTGGGGTGTGGGGCAAAACAATTCAGGGAAGCTTGTACAATTTTTTTTCTATTTTTGGAGGGTGAGCAGTTTGTTTTCCATGGGGACCGTTGCACCCATGTATGTTCCCACTCTGAATCCCCCCGACCACCCCGGCCACACCCCCACCACCACCACCAACCCCCATTCGCCCCGGTCGTCTGGAGGAGTAATTCATCTCTGGTGACTGAGAAGACTCACGTTGCCCTGGGAACGACATCAACTGCGACACATGACATTTTGTGAAAGGTACACTTTGATCTTGAAACCTGCTGTTCAGGTTAAAGTGACAGAGACAGTAGTTATTATGTAGAGGTAGCACTGTGAGCTCTATGCACTTCAACTTTGATTACATCAACAGCAACAGTCCAGTGCCAGTCCTTCAAGCCCTTCAAGTCCAAGTTTAGTGTGTGTGAGTTTTTGTGTGTGTGTGTTGTGTGTGTTTGCGTGTGTATGCGTGTTTGTGCGCACATGTGTCATGTGTTAGGGTGTGTGTGTTTTTTGTGTGTGAGAGTGTGTGTGTGTGTGTATGTGTGTGTGTGTGTGTGTGTGTGTGTATGTGTGTGTGTTTGTGTATGTGTGTGTGTGTGTATGTGTGTGTGTGTGCGTGTGTGTGTGTTGTATGGTCACTGTGCCTTGCAGTGCTGAATCACAACCTGCTTTGTTTGCCAAACCAGGAGCACAACTGTGGGTAATAGTAAACAAGAACACAAACAGTGTAATTACAGTCGAAGGACCTCAGCACCACCACATTTAGTGCAATGCACAGTGCAGCTCTCGGATATATTTAGACAGTCAAATAAAATTAAGATTAAATCTTATTTTGCAGTCTTGTGATTTACTTTTTCTTTTTTTGTTTTTCAAGATATAGCGTAAAAACCCTCTGTTGCCATGCCAGCCATAATTTACTGAACTTTTTTTTTCTCCATTTAGCATTTTATTTTTGTAGACCACCCCACATATCCCCTGTAACTGGATGCATTCTTTGTAGTGCACCTGTCATACCATCCTGCTGATGTTACTTTCATGTGGCGATAGCACACGCGGGGCTGCCACAGCCTCCCCCTTAAGTCTAATCGGAGCAGAATTTCATGCATCAAAAAACCTAGCCCTCACAAGGGCTGATGCAAATGTGATGCAATCCCCGTAAACTCTGCCAGGGAGAGATACAGATGGAGAGAGAGAGACAGAAAGTGTGTGTGAGAGAGAGAGAGAGAGAGAGAGAGAGAGAGAGATACAGAGAGTGTGTGTGTGAGAGAGAGAGAGAGAGATGCTTATGTCCTGAGCAATGCTCTGAGTGCTTGGCTGGAGCTGTCATTCAAAATAAAACGCAGGGATTTATCTTTTTTCATCCACACCTCAGCATAGAAATGGCAGGCCAATTAAAAACAGGAAATGAGGATTACGAGGCATAAAATAAACATTTTAGCAAGATTCAAGTTTAAAAGAAAGCTACAAAGACAGATTTCTGCCAGATAGACTCACATCACCACAAATCTTCTGCTGACTGTGGGAGTCCATGGTAAGTTAAGTCAGTGGTCATGTTTGTGTGCTGTGTTATTAGCCTGGCGCTAAGTGTTAGCGTGACCACACAGGCCACTGTGTTCTCTGGCCCACCTGCCGAGAGTCTCCATTAATTCTCCCTTGCTGGACTGTATGTTGGCTTCTCAATCGCAGTACGTATTTGGACAATACTACGTCTGCCAGCAATTATTCGCACAAAAGTAAACGAGAGGGAAAAAAATGACTAATGAGAATTTACTTCAACTGATGTGTCGAGGGAGTTGACTGGAGACAGAGTTTAGCGCGCTCTCCAACACAAGCAGTCTGCTCTCTACATTAGCTGGCCGACTTGGAGCTACGGAGCTACTAAACTCCCATCATCATGTCAGTTACCAGTCACACACTCATACAAAAGGCAACTTTAAAAATACACAAAAGCACTGGCATGCTTCTTGGGTGTAATTTGAACGCGTTTAGTGTGCGTTTTAAGTGGGTGTCTAGCAGATTAGAGCCTCAAGTAGGTCTAGCCTCTGTGGTGTTTTCCCTCCTGGGTTGTGTCTTTTTTTCTGTTATTCTCAATATAATAATAGCAATAACAATGAAACAAAAGTGCAAACAGACTCATAAACTTGAATATAAATGAGGTGGTGTTGTGTATATTTGTGTATGGTTGTGCTCTCTGTGGCTGACATTAAAATAGAAATTTTAGAAGCATGTACGTGTCCAACTGCTGCCCATCTGGCGATCAGAATCAGAGTCCTGCCGTACCAAGGTGATGGTTGCTGGAATGGCTGCTTGTGTTTTCACAACCTGGGCTCTGCTCTACTTCTCTTGAAACCTTCATGTCTCTTCCTCCTCCTCCTCCTCCTCCTGCTCATCCCTCCCTCTGCCTCTCCTTCCCTCCCTCGCACTCTCTCTCTCTCTCTGTTTGTCTCTCTCTCTCTCCTTTCCTCCTCGTGCCCTGGTTCACCCTCGGCCTAGCACACACTCACACACATGAGCAAACGTTATGCCACTGCTGTCTGCGCCCCTGCTATGGAAACTGCTCCAGAGCCTCACTTCAAACACGCCGTCAGATGAAAGGCTGAGAGGCATAGCGTCTCACCTCAGTGTTTCCAAAGCTGCATGGAGCCCCCCCCACACACACACACACACACAAACACACACATGCATGCACATCACATCAGTGTGTGTGTAAATGTGGGACACATGTGACACACAACTTAAAACAATGACACTGCGGGGGTGAAAGAAGCAATATGAGGCAGACACACACATGCACGCACGCACACACACACACACACAAACACACACACACACACACACAAACACAACCTTACCTAGTGTAGCGTAGCTGTTCTCCACTGACTCTTAGCACACAAGCCCTCAGAAGAACCCAGCTCCTGTCCTCAGATGACTCCCCTGCCTGGCCCCCTGCCTCTCTTCCACATGCAGCTCTCCCCATTCACTCAGACTGTCTCACATGTCTCCTCCACACCCACCTTTCCCCATTCACTAAAACTGTCTCATATATGTCTCCTCCACACACACCTCCCCTAATGTACTCAAGCTGTCTTACATATCTCTCCTCCATACTCACCTCTCCTCATTTATTCAGACTGTCTCACATATCTCTCCTCCACACACACCTCCCCTAATTTACTCAAGCTCTCTCACATATCTGTCCTCCACACACATCTCTCGCCATTCACTCAGACTGTCTCACATATGCATCCTCCACTACATGTTGTCTCATCAACATTTCTTCCATTACAGGGACCTGTGCCTTTTTACTCAGACTGTCTCACATATGTCTCCTCCGCACACCTCCCCTAGTTTACTCAAGCTGTCTTACATGTCTCTTCTCCACACCCACCTCTGCTCATTCACTAAAACTGTCTCACATATGCCTCCTCCGCTCTATGCACCTCTCTTAATTCTCTAAAACTGTCTCACATATGCCTCCTCTACTACATGTTCTGCTCCTAATTCATTAAAGCTGCCTTACATATCTTTTCACCACACCCACCTATCCTAATTCACTCAGGGTGTCTTACATATCTCTCCTCCACACCCATCTCTCATCATTCACCAAAACTGTCTGACATATGCCACCTTGACTACATGCTGTCTCTGATGTTTTTCACTCAGACTGTCTCACATAAGTTTCTAACCTCTCTGTTGTCCCTCAGATTGTCTCACATATCTCTTGCAATACGGGCATGTTTTCTCCACTTCATGCAATCTCTGTTTTTAAACAGACGGTCTTACATAGGCTACAGTAGGTCTACTCCAGGGGCGTTACTAGTCCTATTACTGTACTGGGGCACCACTGGGGCACAGACAGTTAATGCGAGCGTGCAAAGCAAAAACATTTTTAGCACTTATTAATCATAAAAAACATAAATAGTGCTTCAAACTAAACAATAATATCAGATTATGTTGATATGCTCATCAAACATTGTAGATGTAAGATAGCAATCTCCAGAAACCAAGTGTGGGAGCTCACAGTGCTAGGCTAACCGTTACATAATTCAACAATGGTAATAGGCATATGCCAGTTAGCTAAAAGACAGTAGCTAACATCTCCAGTAGGCTACTTCAATTTACAGCCAGAACTAGCTTGCCTGACAGCTGCCTCATACATTAAACGTAAAAAGTAAAGATGTAACATTTAAATCCACATGGAAATGGCGACACAGAGGTGAAAACAAAGAACAATGATGGGCAATTTACCTGGTACTAACCTGTAAGACAGGTGGAAAGAAATAGTGCTCAGACACCGTTGTTAGTTAAGTCACAGCCAAAGTCGCGTGAATAAATTACCATATAAAGTAGCCATGTGTGTATTGAGTAGCTGTGTGTGCATTCTGTAGATTATGCCATGTACACCTAAAAGTATAGAGTGATTTTCTTCACTGGTGAAATGTATAATGGGGCACTACAGACCAATACTGGGGCATGTACCCCAGTAAAACATGTCTGGCGACGCCCCTGGTCTACTCCACTCTTGCCCCACCCCTTTCACTAAGACTTGCCGCATTTGACTTGAGCTAGACGTTTGCATGCGTTTGCATCCGTTTGCAGCCTGACGCTGAAAATGTTGCATTGTGGTTAGAAATTGTGTCCGACATGCCCGAAATGTGTGAGGTTGTCACGAGTTGTCACAACAATGCGACCATGACACATGACCCGAAAACTCGCGGGAGCATGACGCTTACAGACAAATCGTACAGACCTTTGCAGTTGCCTCCACACAACTGCAAGTGGCTAGCTAACGCCTCCTCGGTGACGCTACTTTGCCATGGTTGGTTAAAAGTTCACTGACGTCTGTGCAGGTGCATTGTCCGGTGCTCCCCGACTGGACTTGTCATCTAAAGTGTACGTTATTGTACTCCAATTTGAAGATATATCTCTTCTCTTTATTTTTACCTTGTTCTGATGGTTTATCTGACGCTGTCAAGCCCGGCCCATTATTTATTTAATTATTAATCCCATTTCTATTTCATTGTCCGTGTTATATACCTACCTATGGTCTTTGTTTCATGGTTTTGCTGTCTTAGTTTTCATGTTTGTGTTGTGGAGCACTTTGGGGCAACTCGTTTTGTTCCAATGTTAATCTAAACAATAAGAAAGACTCGACTTCAATTAAACTCTCAGTGCACCCCACTACAACCATAGACTGTAGAGGACTACAACCCCCGCCCTCCCTCTCCACACATGACTTGTGTGTCATCTGCTACGATGATCGGGGAGGCGCGAGCTCAGTCTCGTTAGGATTTGTGTTCGACTTTATTTTCCTCATTTAATGCCCACCCCTGCTGTGACCAGCAATTCTCGTTGACGTATGCAGCCAGTTGCAGACGGGCGGACTGGAATCTCGAACGAGCCTACTGTCTCGCATACCACCATATCTCCTCCATGGTGGTATTATAGTAACTGGAGTAACTGGCTCCCATTCATTTCATTAGGAAATGCTAGACTAGTGAATTCAGCCAAAATTGAACACATTTTTCAAGTTTCAAAATGGAGTTTCACAGGGCTCATTTCCACCCCCATTTTGCTTACCCAATTACGTGCCACGTTACTAATTGATGTGAGGTAGAGCAAAAAGCTATATCGAGGAAGGGTATTGGATGTTCAGAAATGGACAGTGACATAGTTCGGGGACACCCTCGTGCATGAGCACCCACCAAACAGCATTGGGGGAATGGGGGCAGGTATTATTAAAATTTCTGGAAAATGGCGATAAGGAAGTACCTTGCTAATTAGATGAAGCTAACCAGTCAAATCCTGACCGCCTGGTCTCCTCATCTACACTCATCTCTCACTCATTCACTGCCTCCTCCTCTACAGGCCTCCCGTCATTCACTCCAGCACATTCTACAGGAAGGCAAAATTTCATATGATCCTTAAAAGTGAAAAAAATAAAAAAGGTTAGATGAGAATAGAATGAAAGTACTTTGAGAAATGTAGTTGGACTTGAGGGTTGACACAAGAAGAGGGATATTTTGCTGCCTAGAAATAAACCCATATCCTGTCTCAGCCTAAGTCCAATTCAAGTTCAAAATATTATAGTTTTCATGTCAATGTATTCTTACCTCGCCTTATTTCCTCTAAATAAGAAATAGATGAGATGTCAAAGAGCACTGGTGTATTTCTTGTGAAACCATTTTGAGACAAGAAATTTTCTGGCTGGAGCATGTATATGCACATGATTTCTCATGTATGCCCCCACCACACACACATCTGCTCTCTCTCTCTCTCTCTCTCTCTCTCTCTCTCTCTCTCTCTCTCACACACACACACACACACACACACACACACACACACACACACACACATACACACACACATGCTGTCTCACACACATACTGTCTCACACACAGTCCCCAGAGTCCTCCTCTGCCTCTCCTGTAAGCATGTTTTACTTTACTGACACGACTGACAGAGTTCCACGTAAATCTATTCCTGGGGCAAAAAGAGCAACAGGTGGATCAGTAGAGTGTCTCTAAAAACAGGGGCTGTGGTACAACGAGCGAAAGAAAAAAAAACACAAACGGAAGGAAACAACATTTTTTATATGCTGACACATCGGCAGAGATAAATAGCAGATGCAGGTTATAGTATGGAGACGCTGTTCTTTGAATGAGCTCAATAGAGGAAGACATTTGTCTAGGGTCCTTAACCACAGTATCCTGAGCACGTTCCCCAGACCTTGCACACGTCTGCGCCACGGAGGTGGCTGCTGTAGCCAGGGACACCAGCTAACAGCACTCTGATAGACAAACGAGTCATCCAACACTTTTCTGAATCAATATTATGTATAATCACAACACCTGGAAAAATATGATAACGTACAGGTGTTCTTTTTCAAACCACGAACTAAGAATAAGTCAGATTAGAGAAAAAAAGACCCTTGACATAAACAATGGAATGGAGCAATAACAGCAAAAAAAAAAAAAAAAAACTTCCTTATCACCTAAATGATTTGGACATCAAGCTCAATTGCCTTACAGTCATCCAAATATTCTCTGACAGCTCTGCATTAAAAAGGCTGCAGGTGAGATGGAAACAGTGACAGGCGTACGTCTCCTAATACCGCATAAATGCCCTTTGGTAACGTGAGCCGTGATGTGAAATGTAAGTTAATTAGAGCCTTCTGTCCTCTGGTGAGGGCTGGCGTTGTCAATTGAGCTCAGGTGTCACCACCACCACAAAGCTGCAGCTGAGAATCCATAACACGGAGCTGTAAATCGTAATTATTGTGAGCTTGTGAATTTGTTTGCCTCCCAGCACAGCAAAGCCACAGGGGGGGAAAGTCAGGTGGAGGCTGATTCCCCCAACCCCCCCACCCTTTTGGGGCCTAAACAACACCCAGAGACATAGACAAGAGATAAGCATCTCACATTAATAATCAGTTTTGGTATTTTGAGATGATGCCCTGGTGTTTCTCAGATTCTTGTGGCTCACGCAATTACTCCTACTGGAGTGAAGAAAATCCCACAAAACAAAACAAAAACAAAAACAAAACATAGTCATTAACTATGTCAGCTTAGCAAAACATAGTCAGTCACTAGATATACAGTATGTACAACTCTTATCAAAAAAGGGAAAACTATCAGTTGGTAACTGTAACGTTGTACAGTTTTGCAAATAGAAAGCTGGCCAGCATAAATCCTTCAACAAGATTCAACCTGTTGGTAATGGTGTTGCAGTCATATTATTGCAGGTGGGATTGAAGGGATAATGTGTAATTCTACATGCAGCAGTGTTTGTGCATGTTCATGCCTTGCATGCACGATAGTGACTGCAGCTGACAAAGTGTCATAGTGTCATCCAAAAACACCACAGGAACAGGGCTGTGTGTTCTTTTAGTCAAGAGTGTGAAAAGCTGTTAGAGTTAGCACGTTTGTCATCTTGAAACATTTGTAATAAATGCTATCTGTCAGTGAGTCAGTGAGTCTGAGCTTGACCTTGTGAAGAGTTAAAATGTTTACTCCTGGATGGTGAGGTCATTGGGACAGGCGCAGAGCTGTGAGTGGTTTAAGCAAGGGTATGTAATTATGTAAGCGTGTTTGTGCCAAGTTGTGGAAGGTACCGTACTTTCCGTGTCCTGCAGATGCACCCAGATTGCCTAGCCATTAGGAGGAAGAGAGAGTGAGCAGATATTCAAATGGGGCCACACAGAGCAGGATGTAAAGCTCAGTAATATCCCTTTTCCCTCATTTGTCCCCCATGGAGAAAATTACTGTATACCTTGAATTTGTGATTCTGTTTAGTGCATTTGGAGTCCCTTAATCTGACCCTCTGCTGGTTGTCTTCACGAATAATGCTGATGACATAACATGAATTATTGAAAACCATCAATTAGATGATGTGTTTGGTGTATTTTAGGATGATTTCCTTTCGTTCAAAGATCCTTAAGACATTCAACTCCTGGAGGACAGCAGACAATCTCACACACCAATAGGCTACACTATAGACACAGGGAGGACTGGGTAGACTTAGTCTCTAAGGTGACAACATGAAACCTGTTGCACTACTGGTCATGCTTTCGTATGTCACTGCAGTCACATTACTGCAGACACACACTAATAGGATTAAAGGGATAAGATTGCATTTCACATTCATGTATGCAGCGTAATATGTCAAGACTGCTTGGGGCCCCCAGGCCACTACAGGTCCCCCAGGCCCTGACAAACCTTAAACTACAGTAGTTGCACTATACTTTTTAATAGAAAAAAATGTTTTTTTTTTTTTTTTTTTTGCGTGGAGCCCCAACAGACTGTTGAATTGTGTGTTTGTGCATGATTGTAAGAAGTAATAGTAGTAATACCACATGCCGCGAACATTAACAGCATTTTCATGTCGAATATCGATATCTACATTCATTACTGTGTGCGAATCTCCACGTATTACACCTAGTAACAAAATGGACCGTATAATTCAGAAACACTAAATGCATCAGTGGAACCAAACTTTACCCATCTCCTAATGCCCGTGGCCTCTTCAGCGGACACCAGTGACTTGATGAAATGGTCATTAGCTTTAATGGCAACGTAAGGGAAATCCTAGACAAAGTCTATCTGAGGAGTCTGCAGATTTTTTTCACCAATAAAATAACAGCTATCAGAACAGGTATCACTTATGACACTAGTTACTCCTAGGATCACACCAGTAGGGAACCCTACAGAATTTTAGCACCATCATGGAAACTAAACTCTATAATATTGTCAAACAAAGCATGCAGTCAACCTACAGCCTTGACCCTATCCCTACTTTCCTCAGGAAAAACATTTTCAGCTGCGTCTCCTCAGCCATGCTACAGATCATTAACACCTCTATCCTCACAGGTGTTTTTCCCCAAACACCTTTAAAACCGCCGTCGTAAAGCCCCTCTTAAAAAAGCCAAATTTGGAGTACAATACACTAAATAACTATAGGCCCATATCTAACTTCCCATTTATAAGCAAGATAATTAAAAAGTTGTTTTCAAGCAGCTTAACCAGTTCTTAAATGAAAACAATATGCTAGAAAATTTTCAATCAGGTTGACAGAGACTACCCTAACCAAAATAGTAAGCGAATCCAGACTCAGTATGGCCGCAAACAAAGCCTCTGCTCTGTGCCGCCTTCGATACAATTGACCACAACATACTACAAAACCATATTGAAACCTGGATAGGTCTGTCAGGTCATGTACTAAAATGGTGTGAGTCGAACATTAATGGAAGACAATTTTATGTCAGTATCGGGGACCACGTATTAAGAGAACATGCCCTTTGAGGTCGCACAAGGTCTTTGCTACTATATGCTACTACTGGGCAACATTATCAAAAAACATAGCATAGACTTCCACAGCTATGCAGACGACACACAATTCTGTATTTCAGTCGAGCCAAACGAAACCACTGTTCTACAGTCATTAACCTCTTGCTTGTCAGCTTTCACACAATGGATGAGTAATAACTTTCTAAAACTAGATGAAGACAAAACTGAGCTATTATTTATTGGCCCCAAAGATAAACGAGATAAACCTCTTGCTTGTCAGCTTTCCAGAGGTGGACAGTAACTAAGTAAATTTACTCAAGTACTGTACTTAAGTACAATTTTCAAGTATCTGTACTTTACTTGAGTATGAAACATTTTGGCAACTTGTGGCTTTCACTTCACTACATTTTTAAGACAAATATTGTACTTTTTACTCCACTACATTTGAAATGCGCATGAAGTACTCATAACATTGATGAGAGGTGGATGCGCTCAATTCCTGTTTAAAAAGTGTGATCAGTACAGTTCCAGTACAAGTTACATTGAAACATGGCTTTGAAGTGATTTTGCAATGATGTGATCGATAGATCATATCGAAGTCTGAAGTGTCTTTACTTTCAGTCACTGAACTTGGTAATGATCATGATGGCAATGGCAGATAATGACAAATCTTTGTCAAAACATTTGTGACTATGATAAAGTTGGAATGAAAAAAGACAATCACTTGACGTTCACACATCTTTGCAACTAAACATTACATTTACCACTCCAATTGAGTTATTCTGTTTGTGTTCAGGTGTTTCAGATTTGTTAGTAGAGAATGAATAACAATAGTAATTCCATTGATGGTTTTAAACATGGACTAGGAATTACACTATCTCAAAGATTTTTTTAAACTACAGAGCTTCCCCAAGTACATATTGTTTTGTAATTTACACCATTATCTTAAATCTCTGCAACCATACGTGGACCTACTTACAAGGCAAAGGATAGAAACCAGCAATGATCATTTTCAAAGAGCTAGGCTATGTTGACTGCAATTATCCTTATTGAAGTTTTTTTGCATCTAAATTATTTTATATTAGGCTAAAATGTAAAAACCTTGTGTAGTTAAACAAATTACAATGTCAGGTAGGCCCAAAATATGAATATAGTGTGAATACAGTAACATAATATGAAAATAGTGATGTTGTGTATAAAGAACTTAAGGTCAGGTCAAGTTCTACTGACTTGTCTGTGGCCCCACATTATCAAAAAAGAAAGAAAAAAGGTACTTTTACTTTTAATACTTAAGTATTTTTAAAAACAATTACTTTTGTACTTGTACTTGAGTAGAACATTGGCATAGCAACTTTCACTTGTAGTGGAGTAATATTTGACTAGGAGTATCTATACTTTGACTTAAGTAAAGGAATTGTGTACTTTGTCCACCTCTGCAGCTTTCACACAATGGATGAGTAATAACTTTCTAAAACTAGATGAAGACAAAACTGAGCTATTATTTATTGGCCCCAAAGATAAACGAGAGGCTGGGGAAACCTAAACCAACATGTCAGAGAAGTCTAGGTGTTATTCTTGACTCCGACTTAAGCTTCACACCTCACATCAATAAAGTAATTAAAACAGCATGCTTCCATCTAAGAAACATGCAAACTTGCAAAAGTTCGCCCCCTCCTAACCCAGCAGGACCCTGAAGAACGAGTTTATCTTGTCCATGGGTTAGGCTACTGTAATGCCCTATTTATACGCCTTCCAACAAAGTCAACTGAAAAACTACAGCTTATTCAAAACTCAGTGAGACTTTTAACAAAAACAAGGAGAGAGCACATTACTCCTGTACTAGCTGAACTACACTGGGTGTCCATATCCTATAGATTTCACTTCAAAGTACTGAAGTATTGAAAGCTGTTATGGGTGAAGCATGCTATATCACTGACACACTGTGCTTTTACATTTTAGTCATCAACTATTGTCTCCAGCCAAGTGTCTCCTCAGCCTATAACTGTTTCAAAATAAAAGTGCCCCCTATAAGAATTTACAATTACATAATTTAACTATTTAAACTATGAAACTATTTAACTGTACAGCCATGTCAAACTACCAACTGTCATCAACTATGTATCCAGCCAACTATATTAAACCATTTATCTACCTAGCAACCAACATAGCAACCATTAAAATAAAGCAACTATGTCAGTTTTCATAGCCACCAAAAATTATGATCTTGCACTTGCACCATTTATCATAGCAACTAACATAGTAACCACTAGAATTCTGATAGTAGCCACCATGACAATCCTAGCAAGAGCCTAGCAATCACTTCCACAGTTACAACAAGTGCAGTTTTAATGCACTGTGTAATTCCCTGGAATTGTGTTCTCTAGTTATTATTATTATTGTTATTATGGATGCTTAGTCAATTAGCACAATTTGTAACAACTGCAATTTACAGCAGACACAATGCCAGTGTCCAAACCATTTCCTTAAAATTACATTCATTAAATTACCAAAAATTAATTAATCAACTAATTAATGTCAGTCAGTCAAAATGTGGGCAGGGGAAGTAATGTGTTTACATTGATAAACAGACTTAGAGACATACATACATACATAAAAAGGCAGTTTCTGACAGGCGCATTTATTTACAGCAGTATTGCACATTTATTATAAAAGCATAGCAAAAAATTCAGTGCAAAATACAAAATACGTTTTTTTACAAAAAACTGAAAACATTTCTGCTACAAATGAACTGGGTCCCATGAGGTGGACTTAGGTCAGCTTCAACAGGCCCTCAGTGCAAACGTCCTGAACATGCTGTCATGTAGAGTTTGTCTAAAGTAATGGCCCTCACTACTGCTGTGAATGTTCAATGCAAGAATAATTGTTCTGAGATTAAAAAAAAAACCTGTACAGTAACTGTGTGAACAATAATGCTAATGAAACAGAATTAAAGGGTAAAATACTGGAGATACTGGCATGGCCTGCCAACTGCAAGGGGGAAATAACACATACCGTTATAAACATGCAATGCATAGGAATTAAAAATGACACATCTCGTCTTCCATTCATATTCATGTTCCCATTCATTTTATAAGAAAAAGTCTGCACACAGGTTGTCTTTCACAATGCTAAATCTTGCTTAGCTACAGTACAAGAGAAGGATCTTTGGTCTCACTTCCTGATTCACCATACAAATAAAAGGTTCAAAAGGCTCAGTGGTGGTCTTTTGGCACAGAGAAATACACAGTTTTTTTGTTTGTTTTTATTTTGTTTTTGTTTTTTTGCAGTTTCAAAGAGGTGCAAAAATGAGGCCGTCTTTAACTGTTTTGACTGCTGTCACTTTCTCACCCTCGCCCCTGGGCGTGAGCAATGCAAGGACAAATTAGGCGACCACATGATCAGATAAAAAAAACTTGTATCTGTTAGTCTTGGCTTCGTTCTACCAGAGGTTGCTTTGGTTAATGATGACTTCTCAGCTTTTAAATCCCATATCATACTGTTTCTGCTCCTGAATCGGGTCTTGGCTTTTTTCTGTTCCATGATAGTTATAAAAATGTGCTTTGCCATAGACCAGCTGCTGACAAAAGCTTGCTCTCTGAAGGCATAAGTGCTGTATGGACAGCATGACTGCTTTATTGAACTAGACAAATAGGATGAAACCTACAAAATGATGGCACACAGCAACGAAGAAAATACAATGCCCTTGAGTGCTCCACTTGCTCTCTCCATTAGAACACATATGCTTATGAGTCACAAGCAACAACACATGAGCAGACACTGCCAAACAGGTTTTGTGGTTATAGCCCCTGCATTGATGCGCATGTACCTCAACATTGCAATAGTCTGTGTGTCAACCCTGCTTTTGGAACCCTGTTACCCTTGATCCAGATTATTCAGTGGTTTTCGCTCATAAATCACTCTTTCCTGTGGTGAAGTCTGGTGGACCTACCCTTGCTTACAATAACGTTGTGCTAGCAAATTAGCATGGATCTTAAAGCTTGTGCCTGCCAAAAGCTGCAAACGTGGAGGTGGTTGATGGCTTGGTGTGCCACGAACATGGGAAAAGCAAGACCAGTATCACATAAAATTTTTCTATGCAAATCAGATAGTACTTTTTTTTTGACAATTGCATCCCTATGGTTTTCTCTATAAAATCTGAACAGTACTGAATATGACTCCCTACTATAACTGAGTAACTCCTTACTAACTGGATAAATGTTTTTGTTTTTAAAAACATGGCAAATTTCATTTTGCAATATACAGACACAAAAACGGAAGTGCCAAATTTGAGACTGAGAGGGCCAATCTGGACAGGCCGCATGGCTTTGCAGGAAGGTAAGAGATACTGTTTTGCTGCCTAATGACCACTTCACAAAAAGAAATGATATTATACACAAATGTACAAATTAAATACAAAAGATATAACAAAATAAATAGATGCAACGTAAAAAAAAAACAACAAAAATGAAGGAAGAAACAAGAGGAACTGAAAAAGGAATGTTTGTTTCCACCATGCTCTGCTGAGGCAGAGGGCTGCTCCTCAGACCAGGTAATCCACAGCATTTTCGGCTCAGCTTTCCAATGTCATGCAGGAAACTCATTATTTAAAAAAATTAAGATGTAAAAATATCCATGAACTGCAGATTTACTGAAACAAACAAGCAAACAAACAAAGCAAAAAAAACATGCTCCTTTTCTTGCAAAATTCCAATCTTTAGTCTCTTAGCTGGTGAAGTGGCTATCACCCCAGAGCCAATGAGCAAGTCCCATCATTGTTCCACAAGCTGTACACTGCCCTACAAAGCCAAAGGGCAGTAACTGCATAATTTCTCAAATTGAGTTTAGACTGGAAATTGACTTTATAACACCTCCTTTACCTTGTGACTAAATCCCTTGCTTCTTCCTATTAAGAAAGTAAATAAAAGCAACACCACTATTATACCTACAACAAGTTTGACTGGGCAGTGTGACAACTTAAGTGGCATTTTTCTCAGTTTCTATGTTGACGTAGTTACTGCACTTTGCCTTTGTAGAGCAGTACAGCATAATTGACGGAGAGAATGCAACTGCGCGGTGGCGAATGCAAGCTAGATGTATTTACATTATGTACACAAAGTTCAGGTGCTACAAGTCTGCTGGGTTTCCCATCTGTCCAATCAGTCATCTCCTCCTCATGATGTACTGAAACAGCCGTCCAATCAAGAGGCCCAGGAAGAGCATGACACCGGGGCCATTGGGGAGCTGATGTCGCAGACGTGCAAAGACTGCCTGACCATTCCCATCGTCGTGAGGCTGGAGGAAACACAAAATCAGAAGTTAACATTAAGAGTTACGTTTTTTAACACAGAGACAGCTGCACACATGTGAAAGTAGGCAGCTGAGAAAGGATATTGCTGCTGGGCTTGACATTACTCATTTTGAGATTGCTGACAAGGTAACTTTCACCAAGTGCTTCAATGAGCCCGCACATACACAACGCACAGAAACCAGATCCCACAAAGGTTATGGATTAAATAAGCGCTATGGTTTGGTGAGTAAAAGTCTATGGTGTAAAGAAAGAGTAGATCCCAGCATGTGCAGCATGTGTACTGTATTTCATTAAGCTTTTTTGAAACTGATTTGTCTCCTCTGAACTCTCTCATTCATTACATGAGTAAACTCTGTTTAGGTCAGCGTGGTCATAACGCTTTCTGAAACATTTTCACTTTTCTGAATTCCCTTGTTTTTCTTTGACATGAGTAAATTGTGTGTAGGTCAGCGTGGTCTGGGAGTTAGGTGGGCAAATAAGGTGGTGGGGAGGACTTAAAAGCCGAGGGGCCTCAGTGGACTTGGCAGCTGGGGGCGATAGCAGAGCAGGTGTCTGTCTTGGCTCGGCGCTGCGAGGCTGACTGCATGCATGCGCTACTTTGGCACAACACAGCGACTACGATAAGCGCAGGGCATGTCCCTGTGGGGCTCTTGGCAAGAGGTGCGTGAGGAAACCCACTCCAAAAAAACCCAACTTCCCCTTCACAAAATAAAAAAGCGAGGAGAGAAAAAAAAAGACAGAGAGAGAAAAAACAACACAGCGCACTGCTGGAGAGAGTTAACTAGCCCCCACCCACCCCCTCACCCCTCCAAGCATGATTACAATCTCTGTCTGCCAGGCTCAAGCTGGCTCTACTTAGGAGATGGACAAAAAAGAAACACAATAAAAAAGTGAAACAAAACAAAATGAGTCAACAAAAATAGCAGCTTGTCCTTCCCTGCACTACTTCCACCTCTCCAAAATGGACACAGTCAACGCCCTAGCAGGTGTGAGGATTTGAAGGCATCTGGAAGGGGAAAACATCAATATGCAGACCACATGGCAGTTATGGCCCTTAGATGGACGTGCTGGTCCACTTTTCCCTGAACAAATGAAGAGGGAAGGGCGACTACTCTCCCCAGATGAATGGTGAAAGTCTGTGCCAAAAATCACAGCAGGGCCTCGGCGAAATGGCCGATTGTGCTCCTACCCGCTCAGAGGAAACAGGTGAGCAGGAAGTAGGTTTGTACGGGAAGAGCACGACCGACTACTCCAGTGAGAGTGGCGCAGGATGGGACGGCAGCCCTCTGCCGCCACTCATGTCATCTCTCTCTACTTCATTAGCTGAAATTCAATCCAAGAAGAAGGAGGAGGTCTGCACAAAGTCTAGACAAAAAAACATGGCAACGTTTGGACCATCACCACAGCCTTGTGTTTTTTTTGTCTATTTGTTAAAATTTGGAGCATATAGACTACAATATGCAGAACTCCTCAGTCTTTCAGTTTGCTGCCATTGTCTGGCACTTGTAAAATTATTTTTGGATGTGCGTACCTTCTCACTGTTATGAACTTCAATCCAGGCCAAGAGCTGCTTCCATCGCTTGTTAGACAAGAGATGAGAGGTTCAGGAGAAAAGACAAGCAAAATGACAGGGGAAACAAATGCGATTAGCTTTAGCTCATGTAGTTCTTCAGTCACAAGGGATTCCTCAGTGTTCATGACCTGAACTAGCCTCAAAATACTCAGTCACCTCATCTTCATGCATGCAAAGCTGAAGGGCCTACTGCAATCTGCGTCCTCAAAACATACACACATGCTCTGCCCATACAGCATTATCTAAGCACAAAATCTCAGCTGCACAGAAAAATTAGTCAAACTCTTCTTGCTTTTTTTTCTCCTCTTCTGAATGTGACTGTCTTCTAAGGCGTGATGCAGGGACGTCAGTCAGAGCCTGAGTCATCTCAGAGGAACAGAGGAACACTGCCTGTGTGTGTGTGTGTGTGTGTGTGTGTGTGTGTGTGTGTGTGCGTGCGTGCGTGCATGTGTGTGTTTGTGTGTGTGTGTGTGCGTGAGTGAGTGAGAACAGTGAAAATCTATAAGACCACATGCAAGACAAACAGAAAGCCACAACTTACAAGGCCAGAGCGCAGAAAAACAATCCTCGCAAAACTGGGAGAGCAGCCCACAATTTGGCGTAGATGACATGCAATGTCACTAACTTGCTAATATGTTTGCAGATGTCTGTGTGCAGTTGCCAGAGAAGGCAGAGCACTAATGCAACACAACCCCCAGAGCCTGTGCGCCTACTTCACCTAAAAGACTTATGCAGCTGTGAGGCTAGGTTCACTCGTGAAAACATACACTCTCTCTGTCATACACAAACACATACACACAGATGTTTCAGAGTCTCACACACACACACACATACACACACCAGCACACATCTCTGCATGCACATTTCTTGTGGGGATCTCAATTGTTCCTCTGTCATCTTTTACACAGCCTGTCAGAGAAACAGGGTGAAATACTACGCTCCGTTAAGTACTACAGAAGTAACACAAATCACCAGTGATGGCCTTACAAGAGGCATTCAGGTGCACTGGCAGGCGCTCAAGGAGCACATGACTCAGCTTCCACAGATGGAAATGTGGCCGTGCTGAGCTACTCACAAAGTTTTAAATATGTCAGGTAGACAAGGTAAATATTGTCTTAAGCGCTGTACTCAAATCTTCACATTGGAGGTTAACACTAGATTTGAATCTGTGTAAACAAACAAGGCTTGTTAAAAAATTACTTAAATATTCGAATGAGTTTATGTTTAATTACTGCTGTGGTTTTGGATAAATGAGTAATTACCTAATTACCTAATTGCTTCATACCATGCGTGGTATTTGTCTCCTTGGGGTATTAGAAAGGGTGTCTCCAAATGCTTTAGGCTACAAGCATCTCGTAGCATTGGTAGTAAACTGTGAGATGGCAATCGTGTTTGTTAGCTGTTGCCTCATGAACTCAACTCAATGACAAACTGGAGACATTGGCCCCATTAGCATAACAAGCTCACTACACAAGGCCGGTACAGACCACATCTGCTCTGAATTAGCTGACTCTAGCGTTCTGGCTAGCATTAGCATCTCACGAGGTACTGTCCACTAATTTCTGCTAGCAGTGGCCACAGAGGGAATTTCCTCTGATAGAGTCACCAGTGTAGAGGGAGAGAGAGAAGGGCAGGGAAGGGATGACTAACACACACACACACACACACACTCAAGCACACTCTCACACACACCCGCACACAAACACACACAAACACACACACACAGGCTGGTAAAATTGGAGGCCAAGCATGCCAGATGCCCGCATGCAAATCCTCCGTGCACTGGCAAGCGTCGCAGAAGCCCAAGAGTGCATGAACTAAACAAAAAACGAATTTTCAAGTGAGCAAAGTCAGTGACGTAACTGCACAGAGGAGTGAAAAAGAAAAACAGTAAGGGAATCCTGAAGGGCCCATTCAAGCTTTAGACAAGCAGCAGTAGCAGCGGTAGTGGCCTGTAACACCCAAAGAAAGTAAAAAGCACTGTTGGCCATTCACACAGCCTGTCCCTGACCAAGACATTCAGTACTCTTAATGTCGTGAGTGGCAACAGCAGCCCTAGCTAGTGGTAGCCACACCAGCGGTCCCTGGAACCTGTGTGCAGACTGACCCTCAGAGATAATGACAAAGAGCAGGTCTGCTGGGGCCAGAGTGCGTCTCCATGGCGCTGAAGAGGCGGGCCAGTTGGATAATTAGAACCCAGAGTCTAACCACAGGGTAAACATAATGAAGCCGCCGTCAAGCCCGTCCTGGTCGCCTGTCCCCGGCAGACGGTCGTGGCAGGCAGTGGGGACGCTATGTTAACCCCACCCACCCCTCCACCACCAGCACTCCCGCAAGCACATCCCCTACCCCCGCACCCCTGCCGTCAATGCTGACCTCCTGACTGTCCTCTTGTCCTGTCTCCACATGTGTGGTGGTGCTTGTTAGCAATGACTCAGAATAGAGGAAACGAACACCGAGCTTTGTCTGTGTGTGTGTGTGTGTGTGTGTGTGTGTGTGTGAGAGAGAGAGAGGGAGAGAGAGAGATTGTGTGGGCTCTTCAGTGACAAGTTTCCTGTGCTGCTTACACTACATGACAATAGACACACGCTCGTGCGCACACACACACACACACACACACACACACACACACACACACACCTATGCCCTTCTGTCCTGCTTTCTCTCTCATGCTACCACATTGCCGACACCTCCTTAACCTCAGTTCCATGTTTCTCAACACGCCCCCACTCTGTCTCTCTCACTCACTCTGTCTTTGTTACTGAAACCTTTGCCAGGGGCCGACTGGGAAACTCTGGCTACTGGCTGGACAGGAGAACTGAGTCTGTGAGAGCATCTTCTGCAGCAGATGGACACTGCTTCTGGGCTAGTCTGCAGGGCCTCGTGACAGACACTTTGGAAACAGAGGGGACACTGTCGGCAAAAGGCAGCTAACTGGTGGTATACTGTACTAGCCTGGTAAACCCGCCCCTCGTACTTCATTTCATTTCGTGCAGAGGGTCTGGACCGGACGAATAAGAGACAATTCCGCTTCCAACCTGTAGGGCGACCACAGACGAAAACTGCTTAGTGTTGCTTTAATAAAACATGCTCCACAAAAAAGGCTAAACCCAGGGACCATTTACACTGTTCCCCTTAGAACACACAATGTGGCTTTAAAGGTGTACTTCCATCGTGTTTTCATTAATTTTGCAGTGGTCTCTAGTATTAATGCATGCCCTGTGAGCCGGTTTTGGTGAAAAAAATGCTTTAGTGCTTCTGTTTCAGGCTGTTCTAGTTTGGTGGAGGAGATGGAGCAGGGAGAATGACAGGTTCTCGGCTATGCTAGTCACAGGCTACAATCATTCGAAGCGCATTCGGTCATAGCGAACCAAATAGAAGATCTAAACGTTCTACACAAACACACATACTTACCTATACTTCGCTAAGTGAATGTGTGCTTCAACAAAACTTCTCCAGTAATCACAACTACTGTGACATAGCTTTTTCTAATTTACAAACCTACGTCACTTTGTTGGCCATTTTCTTATTCACTTGTTTTTCCGCCTACTTTCTTTCACTGACTAATGGAGACAATCGGGTTAGAAGAACATTTTCACGTGCAAGCATGCATATGCAACTCGAGTGACCTGTCGTATTTCAAAAGAGCAAGTACTAAACGGTTTCTCGTGGAAGTACTCCTTTAAGAGAGCTAGGCACTGAAATGCACACTACACTTACCCTGAAGTGGACACATACTTTGTTAATACAAAACACAGCCCCAGGCTGTATATTTTTTTCTCTTTGTGCACCTCCCACAAGCTTCATATGTCAGATAATAACACTCATCTTTTTAGGAGCCGTAGAGGGTACATCTAAGAGAACTATCTTGTGAGTGAATCATCTCATTTTCGTTCTCTCTCCAGCCTTATCCCTACTCTGTCCTGGCCTGAAGTGGGCTGGCTACGTGCCTCTGACAGACCCTGTGCTTGCTGACATTGATGACAATGCACACAACCTAACATCCTGGTGTACAGGCCTACACCCTACAACTGAAGGTTAACCAAGAGCTTGGCCGCCTAAAGTTGTACGATTTTAAGTGCCTACAGTGTCAAAAATAAACATCTGCCCACAGGCCACGCCACACCAGACAAAGAAGACCGTACCTCTGCTCTGGGCGGTAGGTGGTGGTGGTGGGGTTTCGGAGCTTGGGGCCCATCTCTACACTAACTGATCTCAGAGCAGTCTTGTGCCGAACGAGAGCGAGAGCATTATAGCACGCCAGCTGCTCTCTCTGCGTGACAATGGTGGCATAATTAACCGCTAGGCCATTGTCTAGGCAGAGCAAAGTACTGAAGAGAACAATGCGAAGGAGAAACTCCCCCAGCGCAAGGAAAAATGCACACTAGCACACAGAGCACCTATCTTCGGTATGTTGATAGGAAGTAGCCTTTAATCCTGACTGTAAATAAAGTGATGCAACATAAGGAAACTGCCAAAAAAAATCTTTACAAAAAACATTGCTCCCGTTTCAACAGCACATGCATCCATTACAGTGATAAGTAACTTTCCATTATCATAAATATGCAAATACTTTTTCCAAACCAGCTAGTGAGAAGCTGGCAAGTTCTCGTCTTGTAGCTACATTAAAATGCTAAATTATAAACTCCACATCAAAGGTGTGATTGCACCTGGCAGAAAACCTGTGTGTATTTGTGACAGTTTTTTTTTAATAAACTCCCTTGGTCATAGGTAAGCAAATGTTGCTCCATACGGTGAAAGATTTCATCACCAGCTGTCTTGATTTAATCCTCTGGTTTGTCTGTAGGGCTGGCTGTCAACACCCCTTGCTTGCTTGTGCCTCTGCTAGTGTGTCGTGCGTTACTCACCCCGTGAAAGTACAGGAGGTTGAATTCGTCGCCGATGCGCCGCAACTCCTGAGCCACACACTCCTCCGGCTGCATGTCCCCCGATGCTGCCGCCGGTGCAGGGTGGGGAGCACTATAGGGGGGCTGGGGGACAGGCCATGGCTCTGGGACACACACACACACACACACACACACACACACACACACACACAAACACAGTGAGTATCATTACACGGGATTTGATATGCAACCCAGCATCCACCACCACAAACATGTTTGGACGCAGTCTTGTATGAGCAACTGGTGGGGGGTGTGGGGGTTGGGGTGGGGTTTGGGTTGAGTGGGGTGGTGCACTGTTGTGAACATGGCTTCGCTTCACTACAACCTCTTTTCAGGTCGCTGTGGTCCAAGTGTTTCGTCATGACAACATTGAGAGAGCGAGAGCACTCGCGGGCTTAAATTTGAATCATTCAGAGAACACATTTTGGGGTTTACTGCTAATAGCAAAAAAAAAGTCAGTCTGGCTGAACTTGCGCTGATCTCTTGCAATGACTCAATCCCTTCTGCTTTTTCTCATACCCAATCATAATACGACCACAAGGCAGACCGTCCCCTGGACTGTACAGCAGTATGTTACCAATTCCATTCTCACTTTTACTCAGATACTACGACAATTCACATATCAACATCATTTTGTACTGTGACACCCACACTGAGAAATGAATTGTTATTATACTGTAATTACTACAAATGTACATTCATTTCTTTTTTGGCATAGATTTTATGAAACAGTTACATTTTTTATTGCCTTACAACAATGTATCGTTGACTGTTGCACACCATCATAATAAATTTGGATTTCTATACAGCACCTAATTTCTACATTAAAAAAAAGAGTGAAAAAGTATGTATGCGTCTTGTGTGTTCTGAAATCTGAAACGTTTCCAAGTATAGACAGCTTCAGTTGGGCAACCAACCAAACAACCAGCCAACCTGCCGGAGATCTGATAAGTTATTGTTGTTTTTCGCCATTAAGAAAAGCCTTTCAGACATGATGCAGGAAACACTAGAGTAAAAGATTTAGGAGAGAGATAGCAGGTAGATCTTTCCATTCTATCTCTTTAGCGCTCCTTAGGAAAATGGTCAGAGCTGGAACTCTGTCTAGTGCACACAAAAGCCACAGCACTATTTTGACTGCAGTGGTAGCCTCCACTAAGACCCCCTGCTTTGGGGCCCCATGCAACAGATTGGATAAATAAAACAAGCAAATAGGTCCCCTCTCCCACGTCCATTGAGCACTGATACTAGAGAGAAAGACAGTGAGTGTGTGTCTGTGTGTGAGAGAGAGGGGGGCAAAAGAAAGAGAGAATGGTGTGTGTGTGAAAGAGAGAGAGAGAGAGAGAGAGAGAGAGAGAGAGAGAGAGAGAGAGAGAGAGAGAGAGAGAGAGAGAGAGAGAGAGAAACAGAGAGAAACACACCAGAGCACTCAAAGACAGTACATGCACATGCCAGCACAGGAGACGCACATGCTTTATAGATGCATACCAGGTCGCTCTAAAAGCAAGTTGGTCCAGTGGTAAGTTCTGACATTTGCCTCAGCACTAATTATGGCCATTTCCGAGATATCCGAGTGAGAAAAAAAGATTACGTGGTGACAAAAAATAGTGACACCCTGCAACGCACGATGATATTGTTTTCCCCCAAGAAATGACATATTGTGTGTGGACAATGTTAACACGTAGATGCCACATGCACTGAGGAGGGCCCCCGACAGATAGTCCTTGATTGCTAACCTTAGGATCATCACGTTTTTGACGCATAACGTTAAATGGCCAGACAAAGGCGAGTTTCACAATACTGCATGCAGAGGACATGCGTTTTTTTGTTGGAACAATAATACGATATAAAGGAAAGAATACATGCGCCATCCAGCAATCAGAGTGGGAAGACGATAGAAAAAATACAACTGCCGCTTACAAACATACGAGTCAACTGAACCGCTTATGTCAGCTCTGAGGAAAATACATGAGTTGACAGATCCGCAAAGGTAAGAGAGCGGACGAATTACGGCGCGGCAGTTCTCATACGTGCTCATGTGTGCTTACCATGAATCGGAGAGCTGTGTTGAGTTTGAGACAAGCGTTGCACCGCGTGAGTAATGGCTTGACTAGACAGACTTGGCGTTTGTGTCGACTTGTTAGGCCTACAGGGCGGCGTTAGTGGAGAGCTTGGCACAGAATCAGACGACACATATCCACTGGAAGAGCTGGACACTGATCGGTGACCATAGGGATTATGGGACATGGTTGATCCAGATCGGGTCTGGTCCCCTTCAATCAGCTGAGGTTTGTCAAAGTAGTGAGGCTGGGAATCAGCTTCGTCAACCGGATGAGTCTCTCCGCTGCCCCCACGCTCAACTACGGTGGTTGGATCATTGGGCCGCTTCTGTCTGCCGGATAGATAAAGTGTATATTATTACGCATTTTACTTTGAAGGTGGACGGCGTTTGATTTTTACATTCTTCTTATTTTACAGACTATGTATATCACAAGTCCGAATAACGCTCGGGTTTTGGTATCTGATAATAATTACGTTTCAAGTACAGACATCCAGACTGGTTGATTACATTTGCTTCGGGCTATTTGGATTTCGCGGGTCATAAACTGTTAACAATGTTCGCCTTTCCATACAACAGATCCATGTTATTCTGATGTAGAGTCCCAAGTGAATTTGATTCCAAGTTTTTTTTGTTTTAACCGAGCGTGTTTTAGTACCGGTACTCTTTGTTCCACAGAGCTGATTGCAGCGTGTTTGAAGAAAAAAAAACCCGGACTGGCTGACTCGTATAGTTAACTGCGTCACAAATAAACTCCACTTTAAACCAAGTTTACTTCCTAATTCTCCCTTCGTCGTCAGTCATTGTTTCTTCCCACTCCACTCCTTTAAATACCGTGTAGATACGTCCTGTTATATACGTCCATACGCTTCGACCTTTGAAAGTGACAGCTATTGGGTACGCAATGTTGGAAAATGCATTCAAAACAAATTACGCAAATAAATGTCAACGCGCGGTGATAGCATGTATCATCTGTGCATTGTATATGCTTACACGACCTACGTATATGACTTAACCGACTTTGTCTCACGTATACATTTATAAAGCTGTTACTTAAATTTCAGATCGACTACTTACTCTCTTAAGATGCGCGCCGCTTACACTGCAAGAAGTGGATAACGACCGTGACGTGAGGTAGCTAAAGAATCATTTTAAAAGCATGAGTAGGGTGCGGGTAGTGACAACATTGGTTTCAGAAGCTCGTGTGTTAGCTCCGCTTTGTTATGAAAAACTTCACTGCGTCAGAATACTCATAGCGCCACAGAGAAACGTGTCGCCGGCGTTTGATGTGATTGGATATTGAGAGTCGGCGAGAAGCAGAGCGCAAGACGCACGAAATGTATCCCATGAAATTCCCTCTAGCTCGTCTAAGAGAAACCGTACTGCCCCCAGGTGGAGAACCCCCGTTGCCCACAAGTGATCGACTGTACCTAACACCCATGAAAAAGATGACACAAAGAGGAATATAACAATAGTCTCTCCAAGCCGTGTGCGCAAGTGGCGTCCTGCCTTTTTTTTGACAGAGCTGACGCCGATATACCTGTAACTGACAAACCGTCAGTTGCTGTCATTCCAACTTTTCTCACAAGTATGTTAAATTGAGCTCAACATGGACGCGGGTGCGAATTGTTTGCCGTAAACTGCACATAAGTCGCCTGTGGCGTTGCTATGCATAGGCTGTCTGTATAGGCATTTGAGTAGATAGATTCACATGTCCACTGCTAGCTCTCGCACATAGTCGAATAGGACTATTCGTTTAGATAGGAGCAATATCCACAGCGGCATCAAAGCGACTTTCTGGAAAAAGCACACTGGGTCTCTCCTATAACGAACGATGAAACGTACAGCACTGCTGAACATTAATTGAGCCACCTCGGCTGCTGCCTAATACTGCGACGGCCAAGCGACGGAGTGGGAGTAAAACCATGCAGATTAAAACGTTATTAAAACGTGATTTACCTGACACATTTATGCATATTATCCGTCCACATGCCAAACGATAACCAATGACATCGGTTTATAGCATAGATAATGGAGACTATTTCTCAACCTCACAAGGTTCATTCCGGTGTCATAATGGTGTTCTTGTTTACTGACTGTAGACTACACTGTGCAAAACGCCGTATGGGCTTATTGTTAGAATCACAGCGTAGAAAAAGTAGCCCACCGGTATATGCCTTGTCTATCTTCAACGAGCGCGTCTTGGCACCTTTGTAAGCACTGGACATTGTTTTTAGGGCTCAAACAAATCGGCAAAGCTAAAAGTTAAACACTTACCTATGCAAATGTGACATAGTCAGAGGGCTCAAAAGTTTTAAGGAACCATGGCGTACTGAAACTGACGACGAAAAACAAAACAATTAGGTTGTTTAAATTCCGTCTGACGAAACGTGTGAGTGACAAAGTCTGCAACCACTATCTCCAAAAGCTCTTCAGAAGCACATCCGATCGTGAAAGACATGCACTCAGTCTACGCTCTTTGTAGAACTCTCCATGTCAAGAACATCGCGAAGTCACTAGTCGTGTCCTTTGTCTCTGTCTTGAGAAGTTGCATGCACCTCCTCGGAGATTCACCGCCTCTACACTGAGCGTCCCGAAGTGTCTGCAGACTCGTCTACCGTCGTCTGCAGTTCGTCCCGCCTACAGGGAGGGAGGGGACTTAAGTCCTACATCGCCCTGTAAAACTACACTATAACTCAAAGTAACAAGTGAACAAGGTTATAAGAGCATGCAACTACTACTACACGTATTACTACTACGTGTGTGCGCGTGTGTGTCAAGTTGTAAACTTTGGGTCATGATTATTAACCCAGTGACATGATGGGATTCTCCCTTGCATATTTTAAACATCTCTGGCTCTCTTGTTTGACTCATGTTTCACACCTTCACCCACATATTTTTAGAGGATTTCTGAAAGCACGCCTCCGCTGCAGCTTTAGCAGTAGCTGATCTTCAAAATACACACAAGGAGCTCCAACTGATGGACTGCATTTATTGGCATCAATTATGACCAGTGTTTATACAGTGACAACTGTGAGCATAATATTGGATATTATGTACACTTTAGTAACAATTTAGAAAAATACAATATTCCCATAAAATGATTAATGAAAATGGGTCCTCTAATCCATGCGGATTGGAGGCAAAAACAAGAAAAAGAATAACATAAAGACTGTCCATGGTCTGTGACAGACTTTATTAAAATCTGGCATAGAAGATACAATATCTCATTTACAAAACATTTGGAATGATATGTCCTGCACCATTTACAACTGAAGTAAGTACAGTTGAATCTACTCAATACTTTTTAAGCACAATTGTCTAAGGGCCAAATTCGAAATGTTCCCTTGTTCGCTATGTACTGCACTATCTAGCAAACAGTGTAACTCACACTCTGTGTAGGGATCTATATAGTGAAGGAGTGAACATTTCAGACGAAGCCTAAGTTGTGAATGGGATACGTCTGAAGACAGGTGTCCCACTTATACCCGTGGTACGACAAGAGGCTAGACTGCTGCCTGTACTAGTAGCCACACTGCATCCACCACTTTCAGTGTAGTTAGGACCCCTTCATCCACCCACTTTGGCCCTGTAACAATACTGTGATATTAAAGTTATTATTAACGGAAACGGACTAATCTCTGCTTAAAGCTTGAGCTAAATCACCAGGTTACCACTTATCAGTGAAAACAGATTGAACGTTTCACATAAATGGAAGCCAGAATGGGGTAAAATGGACCTTTCATGTCAAATATCAAACAGTTTTCATACAAGGCAAATTATCTTACAGCATGTGGGAGAGGCATGTACAGACGAGGTATAACCACATGATTGGCACCCCGTCATCTCAACGCTATATGCAGCAACATGAAGACAAACGAACGAAAACAAACAAACAAACAAAAATTAACTTGAGTTAATTTACATTACAAAGTTATTCATGGTGTTTAAATGAATAACACATTTATTAATAATTAGCTCCATGGGAATGCTTCACAAGGTGATGGTGGCGCAGTACAAAAAGTCTAATTTGAGAGGTGTTCGACCTCCACATGTGTGGACTGATTTCTTTGAACAGTTATACTTAAGTAGTGAGCTGGTTGATTTTGTCTCCTCTAGAAAGTCACAGGCCTCAGAGCTTAGAGGCCATCTTGTGTGCTGATGACGGGACGTATGGCTGGGAGTAGAAAGCCCACTGGGCCCGTGGGTTGGCCACGCCCGCTATAGGAGCCTGGATGCAGCAATCCGGGACGTTGAAGTCGGATACCACCTTCAAGGCCACGTCCTTGACAGACCTACAGAGCTCCAGCAGCTGTGCAACAAAGAGGACATGACAAGAGATGTGACTGCTGTGTCCTGGTGTTTTGGTGACACAAACAGACCACACACAACACAGGATATAACAAGAGATGTAACTGTTTTGTCCTGGCGTTCTTGTGACACAAACACAGTATACACAAGTAGAGTATACACAAATGTAGATTGAATAACAGAGGGGTGGAATAGGCGAAACCAACAAATGTTAGAATCAATGCTAGGACAAACATGACAGGAAAAGGACAGGCAGGACAGGGTAATGAGCAAAGTGAATTTGACCTGACGATTTTTACATGGGTGATTTTGAGTTACTGACAGCTGTTGACAGCTGTATGCAATGTATGCGCATCTACACACACACACACACACACACACACACACACACACACACACACACACACACACACACACACACACACACACACACACACACACACACACACACACACACACACACACACACACACACACACACCATTATCATCAATTCATTTGTCCTCGTTCCAAAAGCAAACAAAAGGATATGCAGCATTTTATTTCTGATGAAATCACCGTGCACAGTTCCATTGTTGGGGTTGACTCTGGGGCCTAATGACACTCGTTTTTTGTTAAACCGCCAAGTTACTTTTTTGGAAGAAAATGCCTTCCTCAGAGCTGATTCAACACTTTTTTCCACAATGATTCCCCATAGTTTCTTAGGCGGCCATTTTACAGTAGTGTCATTTGTGTTACAGTAGTGTCTTGGAAATCAGTCCAATGAGAGGAACTGCATTAGTAGGATACATGCCCTCTGCCCCACATATGAAAATATGTGGTCTAAATAAGTATAACTCCATGAGAATCTGTGCTGTTAGTCAATCCAGTTACCAAAGTAGACCACAGGAAAACAGAACGGATACTAAAAAACCAAAAGAGTGAGTACAAGATATACAGTACTAGAGGATTTCAAATGGACACTAGGGAAGAGCCCTGCTGTGCGTGGTGACACAGAATGGAGATTCTTCCAGAAAAAACTGCGTCAGACAGTAGTCAACGTGTTTCAATTAGGACAGAAGAACTGAAAAGTGATGGGTGTTCTGAAAGCCCCTCTGCTTTTTTAAAATAAAGAACAGAGATACTGTTAAAAACCTCCACAACACATGGAACAGTTATACAGTGGTAGGGTAGATTCTATAACAGCATTTAAATAGACCATCATAATCATGGGCCTCAGTTAACCAACTAGTAGAGCAGGTTTCTAACAACAGTGAGGTCATGGCTTCAATGCGCAGGGGACATGCCTTATAGTTTTTTTTAGTACAATCAATCACTTTGGATGACTGTAACAAAACGTATGCATGAAGAAATGTAATAAAACTACCTACATAAAGTTTGCTCTGCCCTCTAGTGGCCAGCATGGAGGATGTTGAGAAAAAAACTAAACAAAAATGTCCCGTTGATTCATCAGAATCTCATGACTATTAACTTTGTGTAGTAACACACTTGCCAGAGGAACACAGGAGACTAGAAAAAACACAGTATCTTAATTCAGGCATGTTCAATATGGATCTAAGTCAAACAAGCCTTATGTACCTCACACTGGGATAGTCACACAGCAAAAATTATTTAAAAACACTCTGGAAATGAGACACCAACTGGAGTTTGAATATAAAGATTGGTAACAGAAACAGGGCCCTTAGAAATAAATTTCTTTAAAAAAATGTTTTAAAAAAAAAAAGTCTGTACTTTCAAAGAATGAGACCACTGTGTGACCTTGACTGATCACCATGCGCACCATATCAGTATTTATCGTTGAGATAAATACTTTGTCACATTTCATGCTGACCTCCCCTAATAACTAACCAAGATGTCTCCATACAGCCCTCTCTAAGCAAGGCTGTGGCTACTCAAGCCCTTCGTTCTTCTTCAAATAGTGAGATAAAGAGTGGAGAGATCACAGTAAATTAGCATTCGAAGTCTGTGGGGTTCAGTTTGTGACACTAACAACCCCTTCCTGAACAAGGGAGAAAGAAAAGAAAAGAAAAAAAGAGAAAAGTAATGTTCATAACTTCTGTATTTGCGTAACCTTGCCCTTATCTGAGCAACGCAAGGGTCTGAAATGTGCTTGGACATGTCTGACTCAATAGCCCTTTGTCCCACCAAACGCTTCAGGTGTGGCGGTCAGTGTTGCTGGTTGCTGGGCTCCCTCTGTTCTCCACTGCAGAGATAAAGGACCTTGGTCCCAGGACTGCTGCTGTGTCAGGGCACAGGGAGTGCCACTTTTCAGCAAACACAAAGAGCAAAGATGCGATAAAAGGGGGCAAGTGAGAGAGAGAGAGAGAGAGAGAGAGAGATAAAGTGGGAGAGAGGATGTTACTGTTGCGTATCAACTTAAAGCAGCACTATGCAACTTTTTCAACTTAATCAATCATCTTCATAATTCGGTGGATGCTTCATGCTAAATGAGTCATTACCAGGCAAATGAGGACACCCCCGCTCTCTGTGGACAGAATAACACGCCTGCGATATCTGGGCGTCCGTCCCGGCACCCTCAGACTCACAAAGTCTTGAATATCGTGAGAAGCAGGATCATGTTAAATTCTGAAGAAATTCTGACTTTAATTACCTCGGTGGACATGGCTACTTTTGTATTTGCTGGTTACTCCAATCAGTTCAGTTGAAAAGACACAGGTTGAGGGAAAACAGTCCATTTTTATGAGTGTTAATTTACTTTGAGACACTACGTGGAGCTCCGTTGAGGAAAAGCACTCAAAGTTGCATAGTGCTGCTTTAATTTACTTACTGCACTTTGGCAGTACTGTAAAAATATGTTATTACCATGCAAATAAAAGCATAGTAACTTGATCAGATTCGGAAAGAGAGATAGAGAGACTGAGAGCAATAAAATAAGAGAGTGTAAGTGCAAGTGCAGAGAGAATAAGAGAGCGAGTGAGTGAGAGTGAATGAGTCAGTAAGAGAGAAAGAGACAGAGAGAGAAAGACAACACGAAAGAGAAAAGTCGTGGTGTTGAAATGACTCACTTATCTGGACACTTATCCTTACTAGTATTTGCTGTGCGTCTGTGTGATGAATGGGGTGTATGTGAAAGTGCAGAGCACAGAGGGTGTGTTTGTGTATGTGCGTAAAACGTGCATATGAAGAGCTCAGATGCGAAACCCCCTATGTCCATTTTTAGAAATATGCAAATCTCCATCAAACTGCAATTTAAATATTATTATCAAGTAAAAACTAATCATTAACAAATCACTCAATAATGCACTTGGGGTTGGACTGAGGTAATAAAGATAATCAAAATCAAAATGAAATATGTTTGGGCAAATTCATCGCCAATGGAGGGTTTTGCATCTGAACTCGTAGTGTGTAAACCTGTATGCATGTAGTATGTGCATCTGTAGTTGTGTTTTTTTTACGTGTGATTTCTCCCCATGTGACTTAGCATTATTTAATGTTAATATATGTGTGTGTGTGTTTGTGTGTGTGTTTGTGCGTGTGCGTGTATGTGCATGTTAATATGTTTGTACACCTTGTGTGAGTTTGCAAAAGTGCATATGTATGCAAAATGAAACATGTATGAGTATGTGTTTGAATGATGGATATGTGTGTGTGTGTGTGTGTATACGCATGTATGTGTGTGTTTGTGTCACTGTGTGTGTTTGTGTGTGTGTGTGTGTGTGTGTGTGTAATTAAGTCCTGCACAGTGAGTGCTGCTTCCCATGCACCCAGCTGTGACAGCCCCCTGCAGCTCTCTATTGACGAGTGTAATGAGAGAGCTCCCCGCCTGATGACACGGTCACTCCGAAGGGCTCGAGACACACTGAGAAAAGTCACACCAGCGCGTCACCATCCAGGACCTCCCATTGGCCATTAAATGAGCTGGCTCCCTGGGCTTCATTTGGCAGGAGTAAATCACACACACACACACACACACACACACACACACACACACACACACGCACACGCACACGCACACACATGCACAAACACACCTCTCCTCCTGTCTGTGTGTGTTTGTGTGTGTGTGTGTGTGTGTGTGTGTGTGTGTGTGTGCCATGCTACAGTCTGCAAGAGAAAATGACATCATTTCCCCAGTGGTGAGAATATTGATGGTTCTCACAGAAGACTAAAGGTCATCACTTTTAGTAGACAGCACAGGAGAAAGACATTAACAAATCACTTTTCCTCTCCTTCACTCTCCTTATCAAGATCAATAGAAAAAAATATTTAGAACAAAACACTACTTCAACCCACAATGCAAATACATGCTGTACATTCACACCAGATCTTTAAGTGGAGACTTTAAGCCTGTCATGCCTAATACTGTATTGTGAAAAAGTCTTAGGCAGGTGTGAAAAAATGCTGTCAACTAGGAATACCTTCAAAAATTGAAGTGTTAATCATTTATGTTCATCAATTAACAAAATGTAGTGACTGAACAAAAGAGAAACCTAAATCAAATCAATATTTGGTGTGATCACCCTTTGCCTTTAAAAGAGCATCAATTCTTCTAGCTCTATTGCATACAGTTTTTTAAGTAACTTGGCTGGTAGGTTGCGCCAAACATCTTGAAGAACTACCACAGATCTTCTGTGGATGTATGCTTCCTGACATATACAACCAATTCGGTGTAATTGGTTGATCATACACTGAACTATAATGCTGCAAAATCCCTGACATTGTGGCCAACTTTAATTTGTTCCGTAACTGAGCTCATATGTCAATCAGCTCATATATCAAACATTTTTTTAGTGTAATTAGAAACTGTAAAAATGATGCACAGACATGGACAATGAATGAGATTTGTCTTTACTGTATGGGTAACACGCGAGAAAGAATGACAAGCTCGTTGTACTGATGCTTCACCCATGCACCAACTAGTGGCAGCTTCCCAAAGCGCGACTCGTATCTCAGAAATGAACTTGCATGTCAGTCAAAAAAATTTGCCGAGCTACCACTAGAATCTCAAAAAACTCGTATGTTAAGCTAGTCGTATCTCAAGGTATCACTGTATATATATATATATTCTACACATTCTATACTTTACCTCCCCCTTATGCACAGTTTAGACTAACAATCAGCAATTTCACTGCATGTCCTCTACACAGTATGTCTATGCATGTGATAATAAAATATCCTTGTATCTTTGTCTCCTTGTATCATGTGACAGCACCCATCCATAACCTCCGTGTCCTTTCACTTCAATTCAATACAAACACTGCTAGCAACTGATGATGATGGCTATCGCAGGTTGTTTACGCTGCCTGATATCCCTCAGCGTGTGCCCGGCGTTCGACCACTATCAGCAGTCCGAGGCGAACTTATCCATGTGTGTCCAGTGTGGGTTATCTGTGGGCTCGATCACGATTTGGAAGGCATGACGGAGTATCACAAAGCCGGGATAATGACGGGTACGGTGGGTTCAGCTCGTTTGCATAGTGTTTCTGACACGCGTGGTGATAAGCAAAGATGCTGCCCTTATCTCACCTGATGGCTTTTTTTTGGTCATTTTTCCTTGCCTTCGCACCAGCACAGCAGGCTTGCATATCATATTACATTACATCACAACAGCACAATCTTTCTGCTGTTTTTTGCATTGCATTGATCTGCTGACAAACAGGACTTTGAAGTGGTTGTGTGACATGGCTTAACCGCAAGAATTAACTGGAAAATCGAATGCTGTGTCATGGAATCCACTCTGGGTATTTGGTTATTCCATTAGAAATTTTCCTGAAAAAACTTTGTGACATTTAAAAAATATGTACATCTTTCAGGCTATTTGTGTTTGATCCATTGACCAACGTTGCTTGAAGCGGTGAGAGTTTTTTGACTGAGCTAAACCACAGGAATGGATTGAAAATAAATAGAATGCTGTGTCATGGAAGCCACTCATGGTATTTGGTTATTCCATTAGGGCAAAAAAAGGTTGTGCCATAAAAAAAAAACCTGCCTGGGTGCTGTTTGGACAGTGAGAGGCCATTTTGGTTTATGGCCAGGAGCAAACAAGTCATCTCGGACAGCCTGTGAGTAGACATCAGCAGAGCCGGCTGTTTTGTCCTCTCTGCCCCGCTCAAGCATGCTGAAAGGTGAGGGGACAGCTCTCGTGGGACAGCCGGCTATTTGATCGCAGTCAACTGTGAACAACTGTTAAAACCTAGAGAGGTGTGGGGGAGGGGGACGGGGAGGGAGAAGGGTGGAGGTTTGGGGAGGGGAAGAGCCCCTGATCAATACTGCAGCTGCAGCTGGCATTCCCTTACAGCTACTAAGTACGCACGGTGAATCATTACACGAGACAAGCTTCACAACAATGGGCCCAGCTGAGAGGCTCTTTTTCAAAAAGACAAAGAGAACAGAAGAAGAAGAAAAGTGGATTAGGGAGAAGGAGAAGGAGAAGGAGAAGAAGAAGAAGAAGAAGAAGAAGAAGAAGAAGAAGAAGAAGAAGAAGAAGAAGAAGAAGAGGAAAAAAGAAGAGAAAGGAGAAGGAAGAGCAGGACAAGGAGTAGAAAAAGGACAGGAAGTAAAGTCAGGCTGTCAGTCGTCAGCACAATTTGACACCCAACACGTATAGTATTTTCCATTCGCATTTGTATACATGACTGTCAGGGAAACATTGCTAGCCCTCTTACAGTCTGGGTAAGACCAGGCAGTATAGCTAGGTGGTAATGACACAGATGCTCACACCCAGTTGGTGCATTATGTACATATCTGTAAACAATGACCCAGCTCTGCATGAGGGAAGGTGGGGCCCTGTTTCAGGTACATAGTTCAGTGACAAACCTGTGTGATTAGGAATGTAGTTGAGGATAAACACAAGTAAACAGAGTTTACCCACCTCTCTAATTTCAGAAAAAGAGTTTATCAACCTCTCAACAGAGTTTATCCACCTATCAATACAGTTTATTCATTCTATAATAGAATGCATGTACAGTACCAAACACAATTTCTTACACCAAAATCACACTGTCATCTATATGTGCACTACAGACCATTAAAATGCATGGGAAATGAATGAGACTATTCAAACATGTTTTGCGTATCTTTTTAAAACATCTAATGTTGCACCGTGCACCTAGCCTGGTAAACCAGCCCCTAGTACTTCATTTCATTTTGTACAGAGGGTCTGGAACAGAGACCGTCAGAAACGATTTGTTGGAGGTGTAGACTCTGCTGAAGTTTAACGGCTAACGAACACACCCTCTGTTCACTGATTGGATCGGTCTTGCTGGGACTTGCTAAATGACCCTCAAGAGATTCCGGTCCAGACCCTCTGTACAAAATGTAATGAAGTACGAGGGGCGGGTTTACCAGGCTACGGTGCACCCACCTCACCATGATGACCACATTCATAGTTTACCCACCTCTGATTTTACCACTACACCCCTGTGCCTAAGTCAGGGGTAAACCCCCTAACAGAAGAGTCCCACAGATTTGTTTTGCTAGGGGAGTGGTTAGGAGGGCGATGGTGGCACAGGTGGTAGGGGTGCCGTTTGGCAACTGGAAGGTTGCAGGTTTGAGCCCCGCTCTGCCTGACCCCATCGAAGTGTCCTTGAGCAAGACACTTAACCCCAAAATTGCTCCCGGTGGCAGGTTGGCGCCTTGCGTGGCAGCCTCCGCCACTGGTGTGCGTGTGAATGTGAAGCATATACTGTAAAGCGCTTTGAGTGCTCGGAGGAGTAGAAAAGCGCTATATAAATGCAGTCCATTTACCATTTAGGAGGTTTACCACTTTGAGTTAATGCTCAAGTGGGAGTAAATTTAGTACATTTAGGGCCAACATTGGTTGTCTTACACACATGCTGATAAAACGTACCTGGGTGCGGATCTGTCGGCTAGTGCTTGGGGTCAGGTACCGATGCTCCAGGTACCAGGCTCTCTCCTGATACACCAAACTGGTGCCGTGCAAGAGGCAGAACTGGGTGGACACAAGTAAAAAATAGAATAGCTTATGAAAGGGACAGTCAGAAGATTTAGTAAACAAAGTATGAAAATGGTTTCCACTCTTGGCATTTCCTGGAAAAAGTTCGTAGTTACTGTTTTTGTTCAGGACCTTAAATGTGGTTTTTGTCACACTTGGTGGGGTATGACAATTGAACCCTGCAGGATGTGTCTCTGAGCAAAAAAAGACAGTGGAAAAACAGCAAGTGGCAGGCGGGCTAATATCTAGACTTGTTTGAGGTGACGATGAGAGTGCACAACCACCAACGCGCATCAAAGAGGTGGACAGGAAAAAACTAAGTGGCTGAGGTGACTTTAGCTCTGCAGTGTGGACAGTGACACAGATAAAAAGAGAGAGAAAGACAGAGAGAGAGAGAGAGAGAGAGTGAAACAGACAGAGAGAGAGAGAGTGAAACAGACAGAGAGAGAAAGGGAGAGAGAGAGAGAGAGAAAGACAGACTGAGGCAGAGAGATAGATAGAGAGAGAGAGAGAGAGAGAGAGAGAGAGAGAGAGAGAGAGAGAGAGAGAGAAGAACGACCCCTGTGACCTTTGAACTATCAGCTTAAAGGAGCTGTGCATTGGCAAGTAAACATCAGCTCAGCTTACAGGACCTGTTTTATTTAATCTCTTTTGCTCACTGTCTTTTCTCTGTCAGTGTGAGCATGTGTGTATATGTTTGCGTGCATGTGTCTGACACAATTCTCAGCCTTTAGAGGTTTGGCGACAGCTATAGTATTACTAAGCCTGGTACACAGAAAGCCAACGTTTCTTCTCTGTCTGTTCATGCTCCCGCTCTCTTCCCTGTATGCAAACCACGGCATCTGACAGAGAATAAAGCTTAGCAAGGACTTATCGCCACTATTAACTCTCTTATCACCAGCTTGGCATCCCTGGGTGATCTTTGAAGGTCCACACCCCTTGGTATGCTTCTGTCTGCCTGCCTGAGGGCATAGCCTGAAAATGATTGAGTGACACATACCTTTGCACACAACACAAACTGTAACTCCCCACCGTCGCACGCAAAAGGGAAATGGCCAGTGTTACCAAAGTTCATCGCACCCACCGAGATACGGCCGGAGCACCAGGAGTGGTGAATCAGAATAGTAAAAAATCCCATGTCTAGGTAGCCTGGGCCCACCCATATTGCCTGTGATGCTACACTGAATTTCACGTTCAAGTCAGTCTGGTCAACCTGCCTATTCTCAGTTCTTCCTGGTCTGGAATAATCTAGAACCAATGAAAAACGAATGCTATGCATACATCATTGGAATCAGTGGTCTGACTGGTTGTAGCTCTGTCCAATAGTACACAGACGCATTTGAAAGACACCCGTTGATCCCACCTCTAAGACCTTTTTGTGTATGGGAGGTCTGCCAGAGCAAGCTCCGTCTATGAGCTTGGTGTGACAGCCAGGCTAATACCTAGGGACACTTTGGCGCAACTGGCTACAGCACCTGTATCATAAATGAGCAAGTGGCTACGGGAACCCATGTTGGAATCCAGCCTGTGGTCTTTCACCCAACCCCACCCCATCTCTCTTCACTTCCCGTGTCACTTGTCACTGTCCTATCCAAATAAAAGCAAAAAGGCCAAAAACATAAAAACATGCTGAAAAAACTGTATATCTTTGAGGCTGTGAGGGACATACATGAACATGGAGTTGGGCCACTGTCGGCCGGCAAGCTCGGCTGGCCCGGGCACTGAATTCAAAGATAATGACCATGGCCTGGCAACCTTTGTCGACAGACATAAAACAAGTCTGCGGCAAAAAATAGCCGAAGCTGCAGCATGTCGCTCCAGTTAACCATTCGGTTGGTCATGATCATGCCCAGGGAGGATGACAGGCTTGGGATGATCTGGGGCCACAACTGCCCTACAAAGGCAAAGTGCAGTAACTACGTGAACACAGAAACCGAGAAAAATGCCTTTAACGCTGTCACACTGCCCAGTCAAACATGTTACACATATCATAGTGGTAATTCTTTTATCTATTTCTTTTCATAGCGAGAAGCAAGAGATTTAGTCATAAGACAAAGGAAGTTTTATGAAGTCAATTTCCAGTCTAAACTGAATTTGATAGTTTGATAGTAATATAAGGTAGTAAGGTAGTTACTGCCTTTTGGCTTGGTGAGGTACAGAAGAGGTCTTCTGGAGCCGAACAGCAATTGCCAGGGGAATCTACACCAGCGCAATGATTTGAAACAGCGAGGCAAATCAGTGTCCTGGAAATGCTGGAGGGTAATAAAGTCTAGAGCAGAAGAGATGGCATCAAATGCTCTCTCTTCTCCTTACAGACACCAGTGAAGACGGGCTCCAGAGGCTCATCAAACACAGTTGGGGGTCTCACAGACCACTGCTGACTATAAAGACATCAACAAATCAAAACACACAATACCTAGACACGTGAAATAGAGTGCACTTTACCACACTCTGTTTATTTCACAACGTGGGCTTTGCTAAAATCAAAGTACAGCTCTCTGACTTTTTAAACATCTGTGTGTGTGTGTGTATGTGGCAAAGACAGCATAAAAAGAAAATGTCCATAAAATAAAAAGTCTATATCAAAGAATAAATAAAAATAGAACGAAATAATAAAAGAAACTAAAAAGTCAGACCTCTTTGATACCTGCACGTTAGTCACACGACATGGTCAGGGATCCACCTTGTCTCATGAGTCCCTGTGATCCTGTGTCTCACGTGACCCCCCCCAAAGCCCCCTCACAACTGCACCCGTGAGTGGCTGCTCTCCTGAGGTCTGCAGGTGTGCATTCTGCTCTGCTGTCACAGGTCCGGTGTCGGTTCCGCTCCGCCGAGCCCAGCTGCAGTGAGGTGTCACTTCTCCACTGACTCTCAGATGACAGGAGAACATGTGATCCCGCCCACCCCCCCACCCCCACAGCCCCCCAACCCCCTTGTCTCATGCTTCTAGCCCAGTCAGACAGAGGCAGTGGGCTATGGGAAGGTGACTGTCATCCAGCCAGCCGTGACATGACTGAAACACACTCTTGGGAAACTGTCAACTTCTGTAATAGTGAGTCAGCCAGAGACACATAGCTGGATGCATAATGTATTACTCTATGGCCAGCCAGGGCACTCATTAGACTTAAATCTGACAGATCTACCAAAGCGAAATCACATAGTGTAAAACATTTTCCCATGCAGTTCTCTGTGGGAGTATTTCCACTGATTAAAAAAAAAAAAAAAATGAAGAAGATCGATCATGGGTGGATGACTGGGTAAATCCGAATAAACACTTGCAGGGCTAGACTCAGAGGGGTTAATCAAAAATTGAAAGCCTACACTTCATTACACTTACATTCATTTAACAGATTTGTGCTTCCCGGTATTAATCAGTACAGTGAATCAATGTGCCTCAGATATCCTGCTCTTTTATGGCATTGAACATGTCACACCATAAGATTTCCTAAGCTCTTGGTCCAAAGACTGGCCACATTACAAGAATATGTACTGTTGTTGTATCATTCCATTGACTCTATTTATCACATCATGACTCCTGCCAAAATTCTGACAAGCTAGTGTTTTTGTCGGTCCATCATCACTTTATAAGACTCACTTATATTTGATGTCATGCCCAACCTTTTGAAATCGGGTATGATGCTGAAAATGTGTCAATCACAACAAAATTGGGCTGATATGGTGTAATCTGATCAGGCCATTAGATAACCCTTGGATGTCTGGGATCAAAATATCTTGCTGTTTGTCTCCCACACTTTTTTCAGGAGGCTCAAATGGACATTTGCTGCAGCCAATCTAAAATGTTTGCTGTCACAACAATAGACAGCTCACATTACAGCCTGAGGCACTTGAGCCAAAATAACAAAAACAATCGCCTGACACAGGGATGTCCACATCCACTGACACAGCAGTTTTGTAGGTGTCTCCCGTCTCTCCCAAAAAAGCAACACTGGGAGTTGCATCCCGCCCTGTAGAGGAGATGCTGCCAAGATACCGGGGGGAGCGTCCCTCCACCCCACACGGCTGTGCTTATCTCCTGGCCACACAGGCCCAGACAGCTAGCCCTTCTTCCACCCCCCCCCCTCCCCAGGGGACATCCTGTGCTGTACTGAGCTGAGTACGCATGGGTGCTGTTGGGTGGGCCAAGGTGGGTAGCAGTTTTTTACACAATGGCTGGCCCCTCTGTCCTGGGCCCCACGGCAGACCAGACACATGCTCTTGTGTCACATGGGCCCCAGCACCTCAGGCTTTACTATGAGTAGCCACCACAACTGCCCTCCCTACGCCTTGGCCCCAAACCTCTCACACACACACACACACACACACACACACACACACACACACACACACACACACACACACACACACACACACCAGCATCAGAAAAGCACTTCAAACACACCAGTGAGACAGCAGTGGAAAAAAACATGTTATGCACGCATCGGCGGGGCACTGCTTCGTTTAAACAACAACGGCTCGAGTGATGGGGTGCAGGCAATGAGTGATTTGAGTTAAGTCTCTCATAGAGAATGCGGTTGTTTTTTTCTACATATGCATGTGTATGCATGTTCATGTGTGTGTTTGTTTGCACCATGTATTAGTACATGTGCGGAGACCTGTTTTTAGCCACTTTTTTGTGCCTGCAAATATGAGTGTGTATTTTTGCACGTCTGTGAATATTCAGATGTTTTGCGCGCGCACACACACACACACACACACAACTGCTGTCACCACTTCTGAGAACTTTCCATAGGAACTGTCTGATGACTCAAAAGGTGAGCGCTCTCTTTCATATCTTGTGGTACGAGACTGATTTAGAGTGGAAAACTGGTTTCACACGTACCTTAGTGAGCAAGGTGTGGTCTTCTGCGACCTGGCATTCTTGAATAGCCAGCGCAAACTGCTCCAGTGTCACTATGGAAACACAAACACACAAATGTCACAACTGTTCTCTTACAAACAGACCCCCTATAGCTGTCAATAACACATTACTATTAGTGTTATAAACAGGTATTGGTGTGAAGTACAAATGCTCCAGCGTTGTAGTCTAGAGAGAGACTAGTGTATATATGTGCACTGAAGCTTCACAATACAACTAAAACATGAGGTAATGAGTAAAACAACTAAACATGTAAACCACAAAGAAACCACAGACATAGTTTTCATCTGATCTCTAGTGATGAGTGTTTGAATGAAAAAGAATTGACCAGTTTTCTTTTTGCATACGGAAGAAATATGGCCGTTAATTTTGCATAAGAATGGTGAGCCAACACCTTTTCATTCGCACAGTGATCATCTCGCTCATGTTTTTGCTTTATTTCAAGTCTGTACCTTTGTTTTATACAGAAGCACTGTAGGCACAAATGAGACGCCACCGTAAAGGCCGATGCTGTGTCTCGGGTCAAACAGCGCTCTTTTGAGGCTATTTTGTACTTTTCAAACAAAACATGGTAATCACAACACATTTGGTTACAAAGGTAGTTTATACACAGCGCCCTCCTAAACAAACCCACATTCACCATCACAGCGGGGAGAGTGTTACAAGATGATGGTGATGAAAGCCACCTCAAGTCAGAGACGAAGTAAAGGGTCTGAGTAAAATTTAATTTAGAGTTTTTAATGTTATTGCATTGAGACCGAATTGTCTGCAAATTATACAGATATATGTAGTGTGCTGAGCGCTGTTACTGTGTATGTAGAAGTTAACCACTGCTCATGACTGTGGTATGGGTTGCTCATAGTAGTATGTGTGTGTGTGTGTGTGAGAGTAATAGAGTGTGTGTGTGTGTGTGTGTGTGTGTGTGTTTGTGTGAGTAAGTGTGTGTGTTTGTGTGTGTGTCTGTGTGTGTGTCTGTGTGTGTGTTTGTATGTGTGTGTGTGTGTGTGAGTAATAGAGTGTGTGTGTGTGTGTGTGTGTTTGTGTGAGTAAGTGTGTGTGTTTGTGTGTGTGTCTGTGTGTGTGTTTGTGTGTGTGTCTGTGTGTGTGTTTGTATGTGTGTGTGTGTGTGTGAGTAATAGAGTGTGTGTGTGTGTGTATATATGTGTGTGTGTGTGTGTGTGAGAGAGAGAGAAAGTGTGTGTGTGTGAGTGAGTGGGAGGGAAGTGAGAGAATGGAAAGATTATGATCACAGGGGCTAGATAAAGGCCCATACAGCTCCTTGGTTGACAACTTGCTCACAGATGAGTACATTAACAGCAGCTATGTGCGCGCACACACACACACACACACACACACACACACACACACACAAGCATGCACACACCCACATTGTGCATAAACACACATACTGAAAGTTCACTAATCCATTCCAGCCATTCACAGAAGTATAAAAATGTCATGAACCACTGCAATACTATTTCGACATCTGACTTTGATACATTTTTCCTATATCTTTTCACCAGTTCCACTGCCGACACATATAAAGGCCTAAATTATGTCACACTTAAATAACATTCCTCAATTACTCAACAAAAACACATTTGCCCAACAAGTCCACTCCAGTGGTGAAATGTGCCCCAGACTGCGTGTCTGCGTTTGTTTCCGTGCCTGAAATGCAGCGGCGCTTGGCTCTCTCACCTCGATGAATGTGGGCCAGGGCCAAGCCGGTCACGTGATGTAGGCAGGAGTTCCAGGCGCCGAAAAATTCATCTTTGTTCTTCTCAACCTACGGTTGGAAACATGTCAATCACAATCTGCTGCATTGGAATGACAATGGCATTCTATGACAGAGTCCATCTGTCATAACTCCAGACAAGATACTGTAGGTTTCCTATACGATGGCCTCATCGTGTAATTATCAGATGGAAAATCTACTGATGTTTTATACAAATGAGGTGTCACTGGTTTGGTTTACTCACAAATACATTATGTATGGTGTGGAAACATGTTGTGTACCTTGTTGTAGAGCCGGGCTGCTAGGCTGCGCTGTAACACCCTCTCCCGGTAGCTCACAGCTTTTAGAAGGAAACTTAGATCGCCCACCTTATCCACATTGAAGCCTAGGAAACTTCCACACACACACACACACACACACACAGACACACACAAGCACCTATTGTCATCATCAGCTCAGAGTGTCACTCAAACAAATGAATAATTAACACTGAGGCCACTGAGTCTTTCTGCTGTATTTAAAAATGTTACAATGAACATACATACACACACACACACACACACACACACACACACACACACACACACACACACACACACACACACACACACACACACACACACACACACACACACACATACATGCATACATACATAAATACATACATACATACATACTGAGCAACAAATCCTGCTTCTCTTCTTTATAGTCATGGTTTGGTAAGCAGGAAATCATAGTAAGAGAGCTGTCTAAGGGAGTTTGGTGCAGCTGGTTCGATCCCCAACCAGTGGAGCACGGCTGAAGTGCCACTGAGCGAGGCAGCTAACCCCACACTGCTCCCTGGGCACTGCTGCAGGCAGGCAGCCTACTGCCCCGGGTTAGTGTGTGCTTCACTGTGGGCTGTGTCATTCACTAATTCACAGATTGGGATAAAAGCAGAGACCAATTTCCCTCAAGGGATCAAAAAAACTATATAAGTAAATTAAGTAAGTCTGCCAAAAAATTGCTTTCCTTAGTCACAACAGTATGGCTACCAAAAGCAAACCTCAGGAGCCAAATACTTAGGCGTGAGTAGGCCTTCGGCCTTCGCATCAAATGACACTCCAACAAGACATGCCTGTTGTATAAACATAAACCTTTAAACATCTCAGTCACCCTGGGACAGCACTCAGGTAAAAACAGCCTTTTGACAGGCAAAACAACAACAATTCACTTTATAATACTGACAAGTTCACCCAGGCTGAATTTGCTGCAGAAGCAATATAAAATGTACTGCGAAATCATTGGCTCAGCAAGGAGCAATTACACAAGTAGATGACCCATGTCCGCAGCCAGATAGCTTTTCATTTTTCATTTCTATTCAGAGGCCTAGCTAAACCCGGCTACTGAGGACCAGCACAGGCATGGTGTGAGAAGACTGCCTGTGCTCCTGCAGCTAAGTTCCAGCGAAGGGTATTTACGGCAACACGAAACCTCAGTGATTCCAATAAAGGATATTATCTGTGAAACAGCCCTCATATGAAGTGGGGGAGGGAAAAAAAACGAGGCCACATTCATGGAGACATTTGCATCTAAGTGGTGGGTTGCTGAAATGCTCTCGAAGTACCATTGCAGGCTTTGGATTGGACCACTGTGCCAACACAATTACTGAGCCCTCTCACTGCAAACTGCCACTTTCCTACCATAGGAGCACATCACTCTAACATAACATGTCCTTTGAATGTCCAATTAGACCAGCCTTTGTGAATATACTGCAAGATGACCATAGATAGCATTAATGTTCCTGTTAATGTTACTGTTATAGTATTTAGAAGACACTTTTCTCCAAAAGTGACGTAGAGCTCTAAACACACCTAAAACAACTAAAAACTAAACTAAACTAAACCAACTAAAAACACTCAGCTAATTTCTGAAATACAACATACAATATGTAATGTGACACCGCCGTTAATCAAACACTCAGTTGTTTGTGTTCGTCAGCTGTACATGAGCCTGTATACATGCACTTCTAGCTGTTGCTGTCACTTTCAGAGACCAACAATTATTCTTCCCTCATCCTGTAACATTTCTATTTTGTTTTATAACCAACACTCAAAAAGGCTCCAAAATTATGGCAGAAAAGCACCAACGCTCTCACCAATATATGAAATCCAGCTCAAATGGCCTATGGCAGTAGGTTGTTTAGGGAGCCTGTGGTATGCACATGCAAGTGCAGAGCCAAGCTTTGGTATATTCGTCAAACCATAAAGTGGGGAAAAAAAAAAAAAAATCGGGCAAGGAAATCGTCTGATGTTGCGATCCTGTTGAGACCGGTTGTGTCCAGACCCAGTTTTTGTACCTGGTTCTGAGGCTGTCCGACGCCGAGCTGGTCCAGGTTCTGATGAGGCCGGACACGATGTTATTGCCCAGCTGCTTGGTATACTGGCTCAGAAGCTCACGCACCACCACCTGCAGGAGATCAATTAAGGTCAAAGGTCAGCACTAATCCCTGCTATGTTGCTATAGCCTCACTAGCTGATTGGTTGGTGAGAACAGGCACATTTCGGTAAATTAGAAAATCATGGAAAAGTTCATTTTTTTCAGTGCAATATGAGCAGGCAAAACCAAGCATAAACATCAATATGCTTTTCAGAAGGCTGACATTCCTGTATTAAAAATTATTTTGTTTTTTAATCGGTCTGATGTAATATTCAGATTTCCTGAGATAATAAGTTTTAGGTTTTCATTAGCTCATTAGCTGTGATCATCAAAATCATGAACAATGTCTGTAAAGAATCAATATAATATACGAGTTTTACTAGTTATTGAATTATTTAAATAAAATAAATTTCTACGATATTCAAATTGTTGAGATGTACAGGATTGAAGTTCTTCAGTTCTCCATCTTGGGTCCTTCTGAATTATTAACATTGTTGTATAAACATTTATTATTTGTCAATCTGATGTTCAGCGGAGGGTTTCTGGGTTTGTAGGGGGATAAGGGATGGGTATCGGGAGTTATGTTTGTGCCTGTACACTTGTATCCCTTCTTTGTATAATTTCAAATGAAAACAATTGTTTACCAAGAAAAGATGTTGAAACCAAAGGCTGTTTCTGTAATTAGTACCGGAGTCTGGAGGCAAATCTAGGAGACAAGGCCCCACTGGAAAACTGTGACAAACACATCCCGCCTCATCTCCAGTGCTGCAGCACCCAGATTTACTACGCAGACAGCTACAGACACACTCCCCTTTTCTGTCTTTTGCTTCAAACACCACAACCACTATGATATACAACCAACCACTCATGAAACCATCTGCTTAACTCCTACACCTTCCTCTGGCTTTTTAACACTCACATGGCAAGCACTCTTTCAGCTCCCACTATTACTAGTAACAACCACACTGCCAGCTTAGCTCTCACTGTAGCTTTACATGTTGGCTTTTTAACATGAAGTAGCCAGTTTAAAATAAAGGCTTTTCAATCTATCCTTGTCACTGTTTGGAGTGCCTGCATTAAGCTTTCAGCATATGATGGACTGATCCCCTATGTCCAAGAGCATCCCACACACTGTGGGATATGCTTCAAAAACTAGAGCTACCAGCCATCCATCGTAAAAAGCAGTTTTGGTTACACTTTATTTTACGGCCCCTGTTACAGTGTATCTACATCATGAAGTACAGTGTAACAAAGTTTGTAAGAACATGTAACATTATGTACTTACACTGTACCATAGGTTTAGGGTTAGGGTAAGTGTTAGGTAAGTACAGTGTAACTACATTAGCCTGGCAAACCAGCCCCTCGTACTTCATTTCATTTTGTACAGAGGGTCTGGAACAGAGACGGTCAGAAACGATTTGCTGGAGGTGTGGACTCTGCTGAAGTTTTAAAACAGTGCCTCTGCCTTTACCCAATCGCTAACGCCTGGTCGTCACGTATGCAATTAGCCTACCTACGCACTACAATTCAAATGTAGCACACAAGGTCAACGTCACAGCTAACGAACACACCCTCTGTTCGCTGATTGGATCGATGTTTCTGGAACATCGCAAATGTACCTCAAGAGATTCCGGTCCAGACCCTCTGCACGAAATGAAATGAAGTATGAGTGGCGGGTTTACCAGGCTATAACTACATAATATTACCCATCGTTACATGTAGACACACTAAAAAAGGAGCCGTAAAATAAAGTGTTACTGTAGTTTAACTTTGATTGCCCTGTGTAACTACTGTCTGCAGATGCCCTGTCCTCAACATATCACGCAGGCAGCCTTTGCTCAGGTCAGGCAGAGCAAGTTTGTGGATTTGGCCCTGTCCAAGTAGGGGGCTGATTAGAGTCTTGTGACAGGTGAGGTGGCAATGGCTTCAGGCTAAACAAACTGCATTAATCCTAATGCACTGGTGCCCGACATTCTGTTAGTCTCCAACACTCGATTAGACAATTAATATCCAGCTGGGGTGTTTTAAATTCTAAAATCCCCCCACCAAAATGTAAAAAAGACTTCTCTGTGTCAAGCCTTTTATTTATTTTATTTTACAATTCGACTTCAGAAGAGGGAGAGTGTGGAACAGTGAGCTTTGGCAAGATTTGCACTCTCCTTGTGACTTTAGTTCAGACAGAGGCATCACATCTAGCGGCAACAATTTCACATGCTCTCTCGTAACCTTGGTCACTGAAAAAACAGACACTCTGCCTGGCCATCTTATAACTTAATCAAATCAAAGTGCTAGCATAGCCAGCCAACCTACTTTAATGACTGGCAGCTATTTTCTCAGATGGTGGGAAAAAAATGCAGGCACATGATAACTATTATGCAGCAATTATCCTTACACATAACTGTAGTGTATGTGTATTAATCCTTCACTTCATTTGGCACAGGGAGGCGAATCAGAAAGCCCAAATTTATCCAAAATTAACCACAGAAGCATGTAATTTAACACCGAATTGATTATCCTAAGATCATGAAAGTGCAGGCTCCTAGTATACAACTAGCTTTATTTACCTGGCCAAAAGATCCTTACTAGCAAAATAAACAATATAAAAAAACTGCATAGTTACAATTACTATCCATCACTTTCCACCTCCTTTAAAAAAGAATCCAACAGGCGTCATGCTGAATTTCCATAGTTTGTAAGAATTATTTATGTATGTATGTGCGAGGCTAATCTAATTTAAAGAGAAAGGCCACTGTGTGTGTGTGTGTGTGTGTGTGTGTTTGTGTGTGTGTGTGTGTGTGCGCGCCTGTGTCCTTCTTGGGCTGGCTGTCAATGGGGAACTTGTGTGTGTGAGTGCATTTGCTCTTTGAGGCCCTGTGTTTTCCCTGCCTCGAGGCGCTCTCTTTCTCTCTCTCTTTCTCTCTCTCTCTCTTTCTCTCTCTCTACCCCCAGACCTCCTCATAACAGGGCCCCCCAATTACATGACAGTTATCTAATAAGCAGCTCTCAGCTAAAAACATGTTATTTGTGCCAACTGGATTGTATGCAATGACAAAGAAAGACAGAATATCAAACAAAACATAAAAATGTCCTATTGATTTTGGTGTTCACAGTCATTTACATGATTGTCAAGGGCGGGGTCGGTGTTTTCATAAATTCAATTAGTCTCCACCTACACACTGACATCTGTCCAGTAATCGCACGCAGGCCTACACTTGGCTTTTGCCTTGAGCTGGACTTATTTATTGGTTGCTTGGCAATCATGAGCTGAGCCTGGGCCATTATTAAGTTATGTAAAGTTGAGTACAAAATAAAAAATACAGACAAAATACAAGCTAACACTGGGTACTTGCCCAGTATCAGACATATGGCAGACCCAATGTCCTCAGGTGTGTCAGTTGGAAAGACGTTCCATGTACATTTTTGAATTTAACTATTAAAAGCCTGCCTGTATACAGTATATAATATATAGCACCACACTGAGCCTTTAATGTCACAACCTCACTTTGTAGTAATGGCTCACAATAATTGTAATCAATGTCTTCTTTGTACCGCTGTAGTAGGATTGTGTGCGTGGATGTCATATGTCTGCGTGCCTATGTGTGTATGTCTGTGTGTGTGTGTGTGCGAAGTGTCCCTGCTCCGGGAAACTTAATGAAGGCACATCTATGTTCTTGTGTGTTCCCTATTCCACTGTGTCCCCTTTTACACGGGGACACCGAAACTCTTTGAATGTTTTTAT